>CM052802.1:38288375-38318537 GCA_028533885.1 Nasua narica | reverse complement strand
GGGGGCAGCCTGTCAGTGCTGCTGCTCATTACCAGCCTCCTCCTTAAAGCAAGCCTCATTCTAGCCTCTCCCAGAATGGCATTCAGGGCTCTGCTCTGTCAGGACATAGGCCAGAGAAACAAATTGAACTGTACTAATTGTCTTGATTGCTAAAGTGCATCAAACAACTGGACATGAGTCTAAAAGGTACAAACAAAACTTCACAGATATCTGAGATGTACTTTTTGTTTTTGATGTTATTGCCCTGTTAAATAGTGAAAATGGGTTATGTGTGTGGTTATTTATAATTTTGTTTGGGCTCTTTCTCTATAAGAGATCTGTCTGATTAATAAAGAATAAATACAAGGTTCTATTAAACAGATTTTATGCAATTTATAATTATTTGGCTAAAAAAACATAAACACTAGCATGATCTGGGAGAGAGATTTGTGTACTCAGATACATTGTGGTAATATTTACAATAGCCAAGAGGTGGAAGTAACCCAAATGTCCATCCAGGGATGGAAGATAAAGGAAATGTGATATATGGATTAAATTGAGTATTGTTCAGTCTTAAAAAAAAGAAGGAAGTCATGTAGGGACACCTGGGAGGCTCAGTCAGTGAAGCATCTGCCTTCCGCTCAGGTCATGATCCCAGGGTTCTTGGACTGAGTCCCACATCCGGCTCCTTGCTCAGCAGGAAGCCTGCTTCTTCCTCTACCCCTGCCTGCCGCTCCTGTGCTTGTGCTCTCTCTTTCTGTCTGACAAATAAACAAATAAAATCTTAAAAAAAAAAAAAAAAAAAGAAGTCATGTCACATGATACAAAATGGGTGAACATTAAGGACATTATTCCAGTCACAAAAAGACAGATAATATATGATTCCTATTTATTCCTATTTATATGAGCTATCTAGTCAAACTCCCAGAAATGGACTAGAGTGGCGTTTGCCAGGGGCTGGGGTGGGGGAGGGGTGCATGAGAGAGGCGGTCCACCAGCCGAGTTTCCGTCTGCAAGAAGAAGAAGTTCTAGAGATCTGTTGCACAACAGTGTGGATACACTTAACACTGCTGAACTGTACACTTAAAAATGATTAAAATGGTAAATTTTAATTTTTTTAAACTACAACTAAATATTAAAATTTTAAAAAGTAAAAACTATATCGCGGCTGATTGGCTCAATTAGTTAGAACAGGCAATGGAGTTTAACCCTGGCTTTAAATAATTTTAATCCAGAATAAACAAGTAATTGTCTCTCTCTGAGCCAGTTGGCTTTCCCTCCGTTGTATGTCTTGATACTACTGGCTTAGCCCGGTCACCTATTTTCTGGATGTTTACCCAATGTTCCGAGGCACTGCTACCAGGCTGAATGTTTGAATGGTGTACCTTAATGACAGCTTTATAAACCTGAAGGATAGCCCATTTATTAAATACTTCACATTTAGTGTTATATAACCTGCCAAAAGCACAACTATTTAAGTGTAAAGGTTAAGAAGAGAAAACACACAACAAAAACTCCCCGTTCTCCTTTCATTTCTGCTTTCAAATTTTTCCAATAATTGTTTCCGCATTGAAAAAAGTATCTCACATGTATAAGTAACAAAAACTAGAGAAGCGAAAGGGTACTTTAGTTGAAATTAACTCTTTTGCTTAAACTGTGCATTAGTATTTATCAGGTAACGTTCATCAACAGATTGCCCATTTTACAACTACAAAGGCATTTTCTATTGCCAGGCATTGCACTATAATTAGGGGATTGTTTGTATAGGCTTTCTGTTCACCAACCTAGTACAATTCTTATAAACACCAGAAAGAGGCATTGGGTTAAATGTTTAAAAATTTTTGCCAATGATTAATCCTTGACTGTTGTCAAATGAAAATGATTTGACTTCAAGTTGATAAAGTCCAATTACAGAAGCGTTTTGGAGGGTTAACACCAAATTCAATCTATTTAACAGCAAGTTTACTTGGGACAGCTGTATTATTTTGTACCAGTATTACTCGGGTTGACTAATCTTTTGTGGTTCTCAGTAGCCATTTGTCTTTTATAGGAATGAAACAGATTTTTAAAAAATGTATTGAGCCGATTTATTACTTTGAGAAATGTCCAGCCCAATCTTGGTAGGTGATATTAATTTACAGTTCATTGCATTTACATTCCCAATGAATTATTGGGAGACTTCCACCAGAAGTTTTTGCTCCGATTTAGATCATTACTTTTGGCTTAGGAATGTGACTCCACAGAAATTCAACTATTACCACAATATGAAATACAGGTTTTTTTTTTTTCCCTTAAAATCTCACTCATGTAGTATATTTCAGTGACCTCAGTTATATATTATCAATCTGCCACACAAACTAAACTACTGCTTGTTATGCCCAGATTTTGAGATCCCCAAAGACCACCAGGGAGCCGAGTCTGATGCAAAAGCAAAAGAGCCCTTTATTCAAGCTAGCTTGAGCTCAGTCTCCCACACTCACTGACGCAGCAGTGTGATGTAGAGAAAGAGAGCGAGTTTTCAAAAAGTGCATTAGTTTTATAGGGGCCAGTGGCCAATGAGATTGTAACACACAGAAAGTTACTTAGTAACTGTTTGAACTAGCCTATCACCCTGGCCAGAATTGGCAGGCAAAAGGCGGGGTTTATATTCCCCCGCCCCCCGGGGGGGGGTCAGCGGTTCCGCGTTCCTATTGGCTAACCCAAACCCAAACCACAGGCGGTCTGGGCCAATTAGCTCAAAGGAGGGCTGAGCCACACTCTGACCCTCCCAGAAGCGGGTCCTGTAGAGGAGGAGGGGGCACACACAAGAAGGCAAGTGTAAGCAAAAGGAGCCAGCCCTGCTCTGCTCCTTCACTGCTGTGTCAAATTATTATGTCATTTATTTTATTTTTTCTTCCCTTTCAGATCACCACCATGCAATTAAAGTAGAATTAAAACAAACTGACAGGATAAGAGAAAAAAATTACAAGTGGAAGTGTTTTATAATATAGCTCTTTGTTAAGGATTTAGGTATACTGCAGTTACACCATATTCCCTTCCTGCAAAAACTGAATTTACAGTTTTTTTCTTACCATAGACTTAGGCCCGTCTCCCACTACTTATTAATATTAGAAAGAAATTCCACTGTTTTGGAAAAGAATGGACTTTACAGTAAATGTAAACATAAAGTAAATATATGGGGATAATTTTTTTTTTATGTTTGCTCCAATAGTGTTGCAATTTGCCTAATAGAAAACATATTGCTGATTGTGTAGAATATCCTTACAGTGCTGGTACCATTTACTGGCAGGGAATAAGGACCCAAATGAAATTCAGAAACAAGAGTTAGAGAGTGAAAATATTCAGAAGAATAATTTTGAACTCTTTCCTTTTGACAAAAGTTTTCATTTGCGAAATTATTGTTTTTTCCCCCAGTAAGCTATTTACAATAAGCAGGTGTGAACATCCATAGTATGTTTGACTCTTTCAGACCTTTAATATTCTTCCCTGGGCCACATCCCGTGGCTTCCCCATTGCTCTTGGCAGGTGATTTTCTTATCTCCTGAGTCACAGAGAGTCTATCTGGAAACAACTTCCTCAACTTCTAATTTTTTCTTCACCTCCTTCTACTAAGATAGGTCTGTCTGGGCCAGGACATCACTTACTCCCTCCATTTTAGAGGAATTGCTTTAAAAACTTCTTCCAGAAACTTAGTCTCCATTTGTTCCCTCAGTCCCATTCCAGAATCTTTGTGTCCTTAAGTATCTTATACCACTGATTCTCCCTTTTTTCCTCCCCAGCCTGCAAATTCACTGAAGTCTGGGTATCAAAAGAAACAAAGGAAAAACATTCACCCCTCTCTCACCCACAAATCCCTCATTGCCTCTACAGCGCCCTCTATCGACTAGCTCATTTTTCTAATTCATTCATAGCTGAAATTTCCCCAAGAAGTTAACTCTTACCTCCACTTCTCTGTTTTTGCACCTGAATTCATTGCAGTTAACTCCCGTCACTTAACTAAAATTCCTGTTTCCAAGTCATCAGGGTCCTTACTGCTAAATATGAGACATTTGTCTTTTTCTTACTGCATCGCTCCTTAATGTTCAGCATTATTGTCCATTTTGTCTATGAAACATTCTCATCTTGTTTTCCATTATACTAAACTTCCATGGTTTTCAGGATACCTTATTGGCATCTTTCTTCGTTTGTCTTTCCCCTAAACACTGGTACGCCCTAGTAGTCTATGCATAGACCTTTTGGCTTCTTTTTTTTTTTTTTTTTAAGATTTTATTTATTTATTAGAGAGCGAGAGACTGAGAATGAGAGGGAAGAAGGTCAGAGGGAGAAGCAGACTTCCTGCAGAGCCAGGAGTCCGATATGGGACTCGATCCCGGGACTCCGGGATCATGACCTGAGCCGAAGGCAGTCGCTCATGCAACTGAGCCACCCAGGCGCCCGACCTTTTGGCTTCTTAATCTATACACGTTCTATGAAAAGCCTTCTCTACTTTGCTGGTTTGAGATGTGACCTGGATGCTGATGAATCCCAAACCCACATCACATCCTAGAATTCTCTTCTGGACTTCTGTCCTTGACCTTGTCACAGGCATCTCCAACCTAGCCTGGTCAAAAGTGGAATTTCCATTGAATCTGGTTCCCTTCTGTGTGCTCTCCTGCCTAATGGACAAGCAGACATCTAGTCACCCAGGATAAACTGGGACTCAGTCTAGGTTTCACCTTCTCCTTTCATGTTATGGCTCAGTAGTGGCAGAGTCTTGCCAATTTTATGCTTTTAGTACCTTCTGAATTCATCCCCTTCTCTGTTCACTGAATGAATTTTGACCATTATCCTCCCTAGGTAGAGACAGTCACCCTGCTACTCTTTCTAAATCCAGTCCTGATGACATATAAGCCATTCTTTAACTGAAAAAAATAGTCATTTTCCTAACATATGAATCAGATCACGCCATTCTCCCTTTAACATCTTTAATAGTTCTTTAATGCCTTTAGGAAAAAATCCTGACTTATTAGCAGAGTAAAGAAGCTCCCTTTTTGGCTGCTGACTCTCTTAATTCACCTCCTAACACACTCTGTCATTTATTTCTTGCAGCCTTCACTCAAATCATGTTAAACCTCCTGTTTGTGGATGCACTAAGTGTTCTCCTGTCTCTGTATCTTTGGGAATCCCTTTGCTGCTGTTTGGTACATCTTTCCTGTCCCTTTTACACCCAGGTGTCTTTTAAAACCCAGACTGGACATTGGCTCCTCAGAGAAATTTTCCAGTAGTTTTTTTGCCTCTCTTGTGAGCTCATTTTAAATCCTGTACTTAGCTCATAGCACTTTTTCATTTATATTGAAATTATTTTCCTCTTCAGACTCCTGGAGGTCAGGGACCTTCATCTCTGATATTTCAGTGACTGGAAACACAGTAAGTGATAGAGTTGGGGCTCAATAAATGGAAAAAGAATGAATGAAGATGGAAAGAAATTAGCTGTTTTGTTAGAGCCAAATAAAGAACTCAGATCCGGTTCTAGCTTATATTGAGATTTGAGAAATCCACTCAATTTTATTATCTAGGAGATAGAATCTATTGTGATGATGATTTCCAGTTTTCCTTCTGGAAGATTTTGACAATAGAATTTCCTAAGAATAGAATTTTAGAACCAGAGTGTGCTTTAAAAATTTAGCCACACATATTTCAGATTTTATAATGCCCCCAAAATATATGAGTATATAAACATTATTAAAAGACAAGATACAAGGGACGCCTGGGTGGCTCGGTTGGTTGAGCAGCTGCCTTTGGCTCAGGTCATGATCCCAGCGTCCTGGGATTCCTGGGATCGAGTCCCGCATCTGGCTCCTTGCTCCGCAGGGAGCCTGCTCCTCTCTCTGCCTCTGCCTGCCTCTCTGCCTGCTTGTGTTCTCTCTCTGTTAAATAAATAAATAAAATCTTAAAAAAAAAAAAAAAAAGACAAGATACAAGATCCTCTGATAATTACTCTTGAAACTATTCTTGCTTATTAAGCATTTTCAGGGGCTTAAGGTATGTAAAAACCAGCAAAATAATCTTTGTAACTATATAGTTTCAAAATCCAAAGGAAGGAAGTTCCTTCTTTTTATTTTTAGTTTTCTGCAATCCCTTATCAACCACAAGCAAGTTTCTATTGACATTTTAATATTGTCTCTACCTTGTCAAACGTAATTGTTAAAAAGGAAACCATTTCAGTCACTCAAATGTTTTGTCTACTTAACCTAAGACAATGGGTTTAACATTTGCCTCTATTACCTGGAAACCTGAGTAAATCAGCCAGTAATTTTGATATCCTGCAATTTTTAAGGGCTAAAAACACATTGTTAGGTGTTCCAGTTGTATGCATTCAAATGTCTGTTCTTTAGACATTATTGGATCTCTGTGGAATGGTTAAAAAAATTGTTATAATTCAAAATAAATCTGAAAAGTAGTTGAATAGACCGATATGCATAATGATGATTTGATCTAAAAAGTCAAAAGTAAACAACAAAAAATATAAGCAACCAGCACAAAACCCACAAATCCTGCTAAAATCCACCACCCAAATATTTCTCTTGCTTTTGAGAATTTCCCCTGGTAACCTTATCCTACTTGTTTATGTAGGACGCTAGCTTCTTATAAATTCCTTTTTCCCAAGAATTTCTGGAATTCACATACACATGTGAATACAGTCCTCTGTTACTGAGTAGCCTCACCTTCACTCCTCCACCTCAGCTGCACTCCCAAGATTTGTCTTCTTTAAGCCAGTCCGGGGAGACATCCTTTCTTTATTTTGATATAAGACTGTTAGAAAGTTGCCAAACTACCACTGCCTGTATCACAATGTTCAATGAGGCTTTTAGGGCAATAAGCTCTTAGACCATGGGAGATGAGGTTAGAAAAAAATTCCATTTTGCCTGTTGTCCTTGTTATATGGGTTCTCACTCAAAATGCAAGCCCCTTCATGTGTCAATGAACATTTGATCAGAGGAGTCACATCTTACTTGGGAGTTGGGTTATACAGGTAGTGTTTAAGGCAAAATCAGAATTACTCTTGAAAATCCTTTAAATTATCTACTCAGGATAGTGTATGTGGTTTGGAGGATACAGTTCTATATAGCAATTCTTTGAGAACCACTGAAGTAGAGTGAAGGAAGGAACGAAGGAGAAATATATAGATCGGTGTATCTGCCTTGTCTCCTTTAAGGTAATCATTACATCATTACACTGGTAATCATTACATCCCTGGTGGTAAACAGGAGATTTCTGAAGTGTTCTAGTTTAGCTGCTGACCAATACATTCTGTTTCAGTATTAAGCCTTTACAATCTTAATATGCATACAGTTTGATTTGTGGTGTTAAGGATTAAAGGAGATAATATACAGGACTTGTTGGATTCAAGGCTACATCTTGCTTGGTCAGATTAATCTATACACTGTGCTTTGGAAACAGGCCACCTGTTTCCTGTTTTTCCAAGTTGCTTTTCCTCTCTGAACAGCTGTCACTTTCATGGGCGTTGGTCTTATGACCCTTATGGGGGAGTCACAGCTTCCTCAAGGGTTAAGCTCTGAAGTCAGCCTGAGATGTGTGTGTGTGTGTGTGTGTGTGTGTGTGTGTGCTGAGTCTCCATTGGACTCTTAGCCTCACCACCCTCTCTGTATAGCTCAGCTCAACACTTCCCATTACCCTCCATGCTTTAAAACTCCTCTTTCTTGAACAGCAAACTCTTCAGTATTTATAGCTTTTTCTCTCTTTTCTCCTGTTCCTTTCTTTCCAGGCTCCCAGCTGGGCACTTTGAGTTAGGATTTTTACCACATGGTATTGTATTTTTTAAATTGGAGTCTAATGAACATACAATGTTATATTAGTTTCAGGTGTACAACATATTGATTGAACAATTTTGTACACTACTGTACATTACTCACGGAGAATTTTCTAACGTTGATGTAGTATTTTGTTTGTTTGCTTCATGCTCCATGGTCTTCAAGGCCAGAAGTTGGGTCATTGTCCTTTTTGCTTCTCAGTGTTGCTTGCAGACCATTACTCCTTCTTTTCAAAACCCTGCTCTCTTAAAGCTCATGTTTTTCCTCTCATCTAACCCTCTCGGTTAACATTTATTGAACACTTCCATTGAGCCAGGGAGTGTGCTAATCATATGCCTAGATTATTTCACTGAAAACCCACAATTATCCCATTTAGGTAGAAACTATCATTTTCAGACCATCATGAGGTTTCTAGAGGCCAAGAAACTTGTTTCTTATCTGTGTAATGTGCATGTGAGAACGCCTAACTCATTGGGTTACTGTGAGATAGCAGTATTTATAAGGTGTTCAGTAAGTGTTTCTGTTATTTTGTTGCCCAAGGGGGCTTTGTGAGAGACTGGGGGACCTAGGATTCAAATCCTGGCAGTCTGACTCTGGAACACACATCCATAATCATGACGCATGGCCAGGGGACCTTCTACTGACCTCTCCTCATTCGGTGATGATATCCTTGGGTCACAGCCTTTGAAGCCAATTCTGCTTCAGTTCCCCTGGGTTTTTTCATAGTTCACGGGCTGGCTCATTCTCCACCCTTGCTCCCTTTCCCTTTGTCTCCTCTGTTGCAGCTCCTAGCAGGGAATCGGATCCAGAGCACACTTAGAGGCTGGTCTTTAACAAGAAGAGGGACATTTCCTCTAAAGCAATAGGAAGGGAGGGAAAAAAAGGAACTGATGCAGGAGTGGCTTTGTGGGTATGACTATGGGAAGTTGAAGGAGCTTCCATCCTGTTATCTGTATTTTCTTAAGAAAGCAAGAAAGGAGGTCATCAGTGAGAGTGAATGTGGAAATTTGCACTGGTGACTCTTTGCTCTGTCAGACTGGCCAAGTCCACCCTAGAGAAACATGGAGGTTGGGCTTCTCACAGGGACACTCCTAGTTTTCACTATCAGTACGCTTCACCAGGTGACCAACAGTAGCTTAGTGGTTAGATCACAAAAGTCAAATCTGCAAATAACTTTGAGCCAAATACTGAAGATTTCTGAAGACCAGAGACAAGATCTCTAGCGGCTAATTCTTCACATTACCTCAGCCACCCACTGCCACAGCACATCCTGTGTCTCACTTCCTCTGAAATCACTACTAGTGTATTTCACTATCTCACCACAACCCGGGGCCCCTTTGGTAATCCTCACTGAGACATCTACTCCACAACATGCCACCAGAGTTTTATCATTCATCAGTGATCCTTCACTTCTTTTTTGGCCCATTTTAGTTTTCATGGTTCAAATCATAACCATGTCCTTGTAGAGTCTCTCAACTGCTTACTCACCTCTCTGCCCCTCAGACCCACCTGGCAGAACTTCAGCACTGGTTGAGCACAGCTATCTTCCTTCTTTGTTCCTACATCTGAGCAATTGTGTATGGCTGGAGAAAAGTCAATAGCCAGGCTGCTTGATTTTTATAATAAAGGAATTTATTATCATATTTAAGTGCCTGAGGCACTTGGCATGGCATAACTCTAGAGAATTCCCCCCGTAACTGTCAAGGTAACTATTTTATACTCTCCCCCCTTACTTCACACCTTTTTCTTTACCCTCACTCTCACAGAGGATCTCATTTCTTACTTCATTAAGAAAATAGGGACAACAAGATGGGAACTCCTCCAACTTCCCATTGTCAGACCCATAAAACCATCCCAGTATTAGTTTCTTCCTTTCCTCCCTTATTAATACAGAAAAAAATGTCCCTTTTATTGTTATGGACCGGCTGGATCTGATTCCCTCCTCCTCTTGCTCTCTTCTGCCTGTCTAACTCCCTCTCAGCAATGTTCCATGATGGAACCCTCCCACAGCTCACATACCATTCCAATTTCTAGAAAGCTCTGATCTAAGTGGGCTGCTATCTATAATCCTTATCTCTGCTTTCCCAGCCCACATTCACTGTATCCCCACCCATCAGGCTACACCCTGCTCACCATCTACACCACTTCTCCGCTGAAACTGAGTTCCATGCTGTCAACGCAGTGAATGTTATCCATTCTTTAGTTGACTCACTCACATGATGGCTCTGTTTTTTTTTTTTTTTTCATTTAGATTGCATCTCTTTAGAGAAACTGCTCTGATGATTCGAGCTGAAATAGTTCCTCCCTTCCCCCATAACGGTGCCATCACATCACTCTGCTTTGTTGTCTTCATAGCATTTATTATCTGAATTTATCATGTTCATTTATTTGTTCATTTGTTGACTGTGCATCTCATGTCCTCACCTAGAACAGTGCTTGGCACATCACAGATGCTCAATGAGGATTTGTTGAGTGATGGACACAATGCTGTATTTAGAATCTTCTCTTCCCTCCCACAACTAAGCTTTTGTTAACTGGATGAAGTTTGTCTGGCCACTCTCTCTAATATTGGTCTAGCTGTCTGGCCCCTCATAGGAGCATTCCTGGTGGGCCCCTCATTCTGGCACAGGTCTGAATCCATGTAGGGCCAGCTTTATTTTGGGCATGTGCTTCCCATCTTTCTCCTACTTTTCTTCCCACGCATTCATACCATTCGGGCCACGCACTTCTAGTCTCTCATTTTTCTTTTTCAATGTGATGCTCAGTTTTAAAACCTCCTTCTTCCTAAACTCTAATTACAGGTTGCTCTGTTGGTGGTGATTGGTGGACATCTCTGAGCCAGTTTGGGAAGGTTGCAGTCCTACACTTGCCCCGTAAGTCCGGAAAACTTCCCTGTTTGGGGCCAGCTACACAAGTTTCAGAACTTGTCTCTAGTCTTCCGAAATCCTAAGTGTCTAGGTCAAAGTTATTTGCAGACTCGACTTTTTTCATGTAGTTACTAAGCAATTGTGGTCACCCGGTGCAGCATAGTGATAGTGAAAACTAGAAGGAATGTCCAACTTGTATGTTTTCAAGGGTGGATTTGGCCAATGCAACAGGGCAAAGCACTACCAGTAAAACAAGAATATACAATTAAAAAAGTCACCAACTTCTAGCCAGACAATGTTATTCTCCATTCTTTTAAACAAATATGAAAACAAAACAAAGTGCACAAAAGGATTATTGAGAAACATTTTGGATTCTAATTTTATCATGTTTTCTTCAAGTGGTCATAAATTCCTTAGAATCAAGATTTAATGATAATAAAAATATAGCTATATACACACACCGGGATAATCATTTCCCTGAAACCTGGACTCAGCCTGGATGTATGCTAGAAACCTAAGGCCCAGAAGGGGCAATCAAGTGCCATTGGCTATTCAATTTCAGCCTCTACTTTCACCATATCCAATAAAGGAGCCATAGCCAGGGTGATCATTTAGTTTACCACCCAAACTGGAGTACTATTAATAATTATGCTGGGATAACATGAATAAACCAGGGCTGTCCTCAGAAAATGCGACTATGTAGTCATTCCAACCACAAGCTCCTTTGATGACTATGGACCAGTCCAGTCCCTACAAGCCAAATGGAGACTCTGCCCCTGAAGCTATAACTCATTGCTGCCCTTGGTCCACAGGCTTAAAGGTATACAGGCACTGCTAGTCACTAATTTGGGACTTACTTGTTACAAGTGCATTTAAATTATCTCATAAGTTTGTGATAACACTGACCATATCCTTTCTGGTGTTTTCTACCCTACCTCTTGCAGAATAAAGCAGGCCCTTGACACATGTCTTTGAGAAAGAAGGAACTGAAGAGAGAGGCTTCTATGAACTAACTTCCCTTTCCCCAGCCCAACCACTGTTTAATTCAATACATAGTTTGCTATGGTAAGGAGGGCACGTATTGCATGGAACACCGGGTGTGGTACATAAACAGTGAATCTTGGAGCACTGAAAAAATTAAATTAAATTTAAAAAATCGAGTCCTTTACAGAGAGTATCTTACTTGCAATGCACTTGCAATGTTGAGCAGAAGCAAAACGTGTGTGATTATATATATATATATATATCACATTAAAAAGTAAATTTCTTAGAGAAAAGTTATTTTGTATACACCAAAAGCAAACCAATCATTACTTTGTTAATGCTTATATTCCAATAAAATTTTTAAAAGGCAGGGACACTGGAGTGCTTTCCCTCCTTTACAGTGACTTCTGTGAGCTGATTCTGGTTGTTCTCCTTTACGTGAGGCCCGGAGGCTGGCCCTGGCAAAGGGCACCAGGACTGGTCTCTGTATTGGCTTTAAGTTGTGAGCAGTCAACCGCGAGAAAAAAGCTATGAATATTGAGAGAACAACACATTTGGAATTAAAGAAACTCTTTTTCTTGGCAGCTGACAGAATTTATCTCATTTCACGTCTTCTACATGTATGAAGTGCTGGACTCCATAGGTGGGCTCACTTTTGAAAGTCATCAGTTCCTACCTCCCTTTTAGTGTCAGCCTCATGCTGAGCTGAAAGTGAGCCTCTCCAAACAGCAAACTCATTACCTCCCATTGGAGAGCTCTGTTAAAATGTGTCTTTGACTTGAAATCTGTCATCCCAAGTGACCAACTGTTCTTGTTTGCCCAGCAATGTCTTGGTTTGAACAGAAAATTCTGTGTCCTGGAGGACCCCTTCAGTCCTGGGCAAACGAGGACTCCATCCTCAGCTGCCATCTTTTGGCCCCCAGCTCCATTTTGGGCCATGCAAAGAAATGCTATGATTTCCATCAGACGATAATCCATTTCGACACATTTCAGGTACACTTCTTTAACTCCAAAAATCTCAGCTGACATAGTTCTAAATGCTATATTTTCTAGATGATCTCCTCAGAATGTGTTGTCCTCTCTCGGGGGAGGAGCTTTCCATTTCTATCCACATGTTTCTCTAGAGGAGAGGAATTTTACTTGGCTCTCCATGAGGGTGTGAGGGGTGGGGTAGGAGGACAGTGGGTAAGAACACTTTTGTTCTTTCTCTATCCAGTTTTCCTTTTAGTCCACTCAGAGGAAGAGTTGCAGCTAACCTGATTGTTGAGAACCATAACTTTTGGGCCAAGGTTCTCACAATGGCCAGGATTCCTTTACCTCACAGGTAATAAAGGGATCTGTCTTTTTCACTGCCAGCCTCAGCCTCACAGATCACATAAAAGACCTGACTTTCCCCCTTCCCTGTTCTTGCTTTCAGAAGTGAGAAAGCCATGTCTTCTAGAGGCAGCTAAAAATGCCTGTATTTTGTTTTAATTTCTAATTTCCCTGCTTTCTGGGTGAGTAGGACAGGTCAGCCATGCCCTGTAAAACAGGGCTCTTTTTAATTTAGAGTGGATGGAGGGTGCTCGCTTCGGCAGCACGTATGCTAGAGTGGATGAGAGGGAGGAGGCCCATTACTTCCTCTTACTTTTCTAGAGAGTCCAACACTTGTTGGAACAATTAATTATTCTAATTCTTTTCTTTCTCCTTTGGCTTAATTCCTCACATCTTGTCCTCATCCTTTGCAACAGTGATGAAAAAGAGGACTGCATCCTCAAACCTAAAGCCCCTTTAAGCTAGAATTTAAGGATTGGTGCCCAGAAATGAGTGTAATAACGTACATGTGAGAATTCTTTTGTTATAGATGTAGCATTTTTTTAATCCAGCCTATAATCACAACAGTTATTTTACTGACTTCATTTTAGATTCCTAGTTTTCTTAGTGATGACTGAAATCCCTGATAAGGAATGCATTTGTCCACACACTTCTGCACTGGTTGTTTGTAGCAAAGTCCAAAGATTCGACAGCCTCCGTACCTGACATTCACTTTGAACTCACTGTTATGAGCCTCCTCCCCCTCTCCCCGCAGTACACCAGAGCAACTATTGACATTAAGGTTACTGATGATTTTCTAGTGGACAGTGATCTTTATCCCTGGCCCTCCGCCTTATCCCTTGCCCTGAGTGACCTCCTTCAACCCGAGGGGCTTTATCTACCACCTAGATATTCAGGATTCTCAAATCTATACCCACAGCCCAGAACTCTCTCTCAAACTCCATATTCAGGTAACCCAAATACCTGTAAGATAGCTCTATCTGGATGTCCTATCTGCACTCCAAATGCAACATCCAGCAATCAAATTCATTTCCTTGGTATGGGATTCTGATTTTACTCCAGCATTCCCAATTTCAGAGACTGGCAACACTATCCACCTAATCTCCCAAGCCAGAAACCTGAGTACTGTTCTTGATTCTACTATCTTTTTCTCTCTTTTACCTTCAGTTTATGCTGTTAATCCCACTTTCCAAATATTGTTTCACAGCCCTCTTTTGCTCTTTGGTCTCATTGTCACTAGCTTACTGTGACCTTTCTCATTGGTACTGCTTCGGTAGCTGCCAAACTGCCCTCTCTCCCTCTAGTCCTACCCGCCCTCATTCTCCACACCGTTGCCAGAGTAACCCTTCTAAAAGCGAAATCATATCACGTCACGTGCCTGCTTTTAAAATCCTTGAATGAGCTCCCATATTCTTCAGAATAAAGATCAAACTTTTGGTTTAACACAGAACGTCCTTCACGGCTTGTCTCCTGACCATGCCTTTGCCTCATTTCCTGCTATGCTCCCCACCTTGCCCTCATTCCTACTCAGCAACAGGCAAGTTCCTGAGTACATTATGCGGCTCCACGCTGAAGGCCGTTTCCACACTACTCCCCCTGCCTGGAATGCCATTCCTCCTCTTCCCCCATCAAGCCCCAGCCCACTGGGCCTTCAAGATCATATCAGGGGTCACACTCTCTAGAAGTCTCTCCAGACTCTGGTTTCTTCCATTATCAGCCAGTTTCATGTTAGATGCTCCTGTTGCAATCTAACTAAAACTCATGCCTGAATGAATGGTCATTTCAATATTCCACTGAAATGGCATAAAAGAAGACCTATGGGTGGAGTGCACAATTTTCTACAGAAAGCCCCTCTATCTGCATCATTAACAAAAACAAATGAATAATCGACGTCCCGAAGCTGGATATTATAGAATGCAAGGATATAATATATCCTGGAATATTTTCAAAGGAAGACTAGCCAATTGCCTGTCACGATCATGGAGAGTTCTTAGTAGTTTGCTCAAGAAACATCTGGTTTGGCAAAACTGAACAACAGAGCATCCCAGTGAAACTGCCAAGATCCTAGTAACCATGTGAATGATTTGTTAGATGGACTTACTGAATATAAACTAATTGAACCAGGGAAGAGCTGCCAAAAATAATGATTTTTATCTTCAGAATTATTGGTCATAACCTATTCTTTCTAACAATTATTAGACAGCTGGACCAATTAATTGTCTAATATTAGTTCATGACAATGAGACCATGTCCTCGGAATAGAGGAGGAATAGTTTTCTCTCTGTGGTGAAGAATGTGCTTCAAATCATCCTAGAGAGGTTTTATTTTATTCGAGTATAAGTTTAAAAGAAATTTGGATTATGATTTGATCATATAGGAAGCTGTCTACAGACCCCAAGTCTCATGGTGGTGCTAAAGAGAAGATTTTATGTAAGAATTACCAGCTTGGGAACCTATGGCTTAACCTGTAATTGCTTCTGGTCTGCAGAATTAAAGGCCAAAGACAGTCAACAATCTTTCATTTATACTAAAGTGACTGCTCATGTGGCCAATATTGCGTTGTACTTTTGTCTTGACAAATGTCTTCACAAGATGATTAGAGATTAAGGTTCTACAGTGAGAGAGAGGATGCTGCAGATTCTCAGCTCTGCTCATGCTCTTTTAGCCTAAGAGTTAGAATTAAATCATCACTAGGGTTATATGGAGTATCTAATAACTAATTCGGTTGTAGCTGTGGAGTAAAGAATTGTTTAGTTTTACAAATGAGATAATATTTCACACCCAACCAGCTAGTATCATGCCTAGACTTAATAAAGACCAACACATAAGTTCTCAAGAATTGGAAACCATCAATGAGAACAAATTCATTTCTTAAACATGAATTATAAAACAGAAAAGTAATTCTCCTATATATTCAATGGGATCTGGACTTTCAAAGGCTTTATCAGAGCCATACCACAGATGAATTCACCCCCAAATTATACCTGTTTAATGTTTAATTAAATTAATAAGTGTCAAAAAAGTTGTGTCAAAGAGTATTTAATTGCAAAACTTCTTACCAAAGAATATTAATGAAAAAGTAAAATGTTTAGGTGAAAACTTTAACAAAAGTCTATGTAGTTTGATTTTTTTATTTTTAGATTTTATTTATTTATTTGACAGAGAGAGCAAGAGAGCACAGGCAGGAGGAGTAGTAGGCAGAGGGAGAGAAAGAGAAGCAGGCTCCCCACTGATCAAGGAACCCAACATGGTGGCACTCAATCCCAGGACCCTGGAATCATGATCTGAGCCGAAGGCAGATGCTTAACCATCTGGGCCACCCAGGCACGCCTATTTAGTTTGATCTTAATAAAAAAAATGCATATGGGGCACCTGGGTGGCTCAGTTGGTTAAGCATCTGATTTTTGATTTTGGCTCAGGTCCTGATTTCAGGGTCATAAGAGTGAACCCTGTATTAGGCTCTGCGCTCAGAGCAGAGTCTGCTTGAGATTCTCTCTTTCCTTCTCTTTCTGCCCTTCCCCCTGTTCTCTCTTTCTCTCAAATAAATAAAAATCTTTTTTTTAAAAGATTTTTATTTATTTATTTGACAGAGGAGAGTGAGATCACAAGTAGGCAGAGAGGCAGGCAGAGAGAGAGGGGGAAGCAGGCTCCCCATTGAGCAGACAGTCTGACGCGGGGCTCAATCCCAGGACCCTGAGATCATGACCTGAGCTGAAGGCAGAAGCTTTAACCCACTGAACCACCCAGGTGCCCCTCAAATAAATAAAATCTTAAAAAAAAGAACTTGCATAGATATATCTATGAAAACATTGGAGGACTATTCGCAAAATAAATTTATTTTCAATAATTAAAATGAGGGGAAATGTTGAAAACAATCTGACCACATTTCAAAATCCACCCTAAGGAGTATGGTAAGCAGGTTATGGGCAAAGTGTGCTACAGATCTCCAAGGATGAGTGTAGGAAGTGGACTTCCTTAGTCTTCTCAGGGGCAATGTCAGTTTCTCTTCTGGGCCATTTTTAATGAGGGGTTTTCTCCATGAGTTGGAACAGCTGCTCCTAGAAGAATGGCACAGGGGAGACAGCTCCCCTCTGCCACACGGATCCTGGTAGAGCATGGTACATTGTGGAGAATCAGGCTGCACAGAGCAGTCTTCAACTGTACTGCGATTGTTTATCTGTATTCTCCACTCTACAGTTGTGCTCATTATTTCTAGATGAGCATGTGTCTGGAGAAGTGCAGAGCTGCTGACTCGGGCACAGAAGCCCCCACTTCTGGGTGCCATTTCCACTGGGCAAAGCACACTGGGATTGGTTCTGGGAGGTGAAGTAATGTGTTTTCCCTTGTTGGGAACGGTGATGTGGTAAGTGGACACGAGGAAGAAAGGGCAGCCACCCCTGATGTCACTGCATCTGTGTGTGTGCATAAGCACGTGTGTCTGTGTGTGTGTGCCCTGTGGGTAAACTCACCGTATGAAAAGGATCAACGGTCTCTAGGATCAAAAGGCTTGAGCAGTGGGATAGGAAAAGGGAGGATCAAAAGGCTTGAGCAGTGGGATAGGAAAAGGGAGGCTTTCTCGTTTCTGATGGCTTTTCCATTCGATGACGGGCTCATTTGAACCTCTTTGTGTCTCTAGAAGTCAGGCAGACAGGTAGCAGAGCTGGCCTAGGGTTAAGTCCTGATAATCCTGAGTGAGCAAAGCAGTGGGGTGTGTATGTATGTGTGGGTGTGTGTGTTTCCAGATTCTACTGTGGGAATCCCTTGCTAACAAGCCTTAAATAGGACACCTACCAGGGATTCTAGTCCAGTATCCTTTTTAGATATGCATGAGGAGAAAAAGTTGGGAAACACATTCAGCTGGCAGAAAGTTCCTTTCCTTTGCCCATTCAGACATGGTTTAAGAGCCGTCTGTACAGTCTACTTACAGCACTCGAGGCTGCAGCTTTGAAGCTTTGCCTCATTTCAGCTCTTCAGAGAGGAGCTGATTTTTATAAGAACAGAAAATGTATTCTTGAGGCCAAGCCTTCCTTTTCCTTCCTTAAGGTTCTTGAAAAGACTTAAGAAGGTTAAACAGTCACTATGTGGCCATACAGTGAAAGTCATAACACTGTTTAGAGTAAATAAGGGAGCCTTTATGAAAACACTATGATGCATATACAGGGGTTTCTGCATGAAGCAAACTGTATGCTTTCAAAACATAATTGATATTCTTAGGAGGGGTGGTGGCTTGGTCCCGTCAGAATACTGAATCGAGGGGTGCCAGCCTGTAAGGGATAATGATTAAATCAAAAGAAAGGACACCAGCAGAGGAGGACAAATAATCCATATTAAAATACCAACACAAAGTTGGGTTTGGGAATTATTTATACCCTTGAAATTCAAAAGGAATTGCTAGGGTGCACATATAAGCACACACAGATGATTTATCTCAGCATCTATTGGAAACTTTGCTTTTTCACTGGTTTAGGAAAACAGTAATTCTTAGGTGGAATTGTGTATCTCTCTTAGGAAGATTATGATAATTTGCCTGGTCTTGGAAATAGCATAAAAAAAAAGAGCACAATTCATAAATAGAGGCCCTCTTTCTCCCCTTACTTTTTCTTAGCATATATTTTAAAAAAGTAACTATTTCAGAAAATAAAATGGATACAATTTATTGCAGGAGAATTTTTCTTTTTGAGTTTACAGTTCCTCTGGGAAGAAATGCAAAATTCTTTTAGCTATTGGAAAGCACTGGAGTGTGAGGGCAGAGCTTAAATAATATTCAGCGTTCAGTCAGGGAGGGGGTTCGTGATGTCCCTTGTGTGCCATGGTAAGAACAAATATACAAATACTTACGTGATATTGGGCTGTCTTCCTTTAAATGTTTTTGTTCTGTCAGTCGTGTGAAAGGAAAAAAAAAACCCTGTAACTCATAAAAATCACATTTCTACATTTCAAGTACGAGTTTTGTTCCAGTGACATATTCAAAGTGGAGAATAGGACAAAATATGTTTTATGTTCCCATTCATCTTTAAAATAGCCTCTCGACACTGTTAACTTGCGACCGGACAATTACTTGGCACATAACCCATGCAGACACCAGCCTTGACAGAATTAGAGGAAATCCTACTCCAAGGATGAAGCGTTCTTGAACAATTCATTGGAAGCATTCAGTACAAATGCGATCTTTTCTTACACCTCATGCACGCCACCCTTCTTGCTTGGCCATTTTCATGTGTTATAAATGGTTTTGTTTGTGTCATGTTTCCTGTTTTATTTCCATAAGTATCCCTTCCCCATGACTGAGATCAGTGGAACAGATAGGGAGGCAGTCCTCACACGTGTAATTCAGGTCTCCTCAGAGAGTTTTTCTTGACGTTTTAGAGGGTGCTTACATGGCATTAACAATAACCCACATCATTCTTCAAATGTCATAAACTCTCTCTCTAAAAAAAAAAAAAAGGCTTTATTCAGCTCACTTGTCTTTTCTTGCTGAACAAAATAAATCCTTTGAGCATGGATTATTGATAAGAAGAACAGCACTGATTCTCACCCAATGTTGGGCTTCACCTTACACTCAATGATGACTGAGTGAATGACTTGCTACTTGGGGAGACTGTTAAGTGCCATTGTGATCCTTAAGAGAGCAGATAGGAACACCCTTCTCAACACACACACACACAATTTATATGCTTAAGATAAACATGTAAAGAACATGCAATCCTGAATCTGTCCTGATAAGCATGATGCCCTTAAACTCTCCTTCCCAACTTTTTGCCTAAGAAAACGTACACACAAGTTCTCACACCCTGTCCCTGTAGCATTCTGTCCAGGACATTTTGGGGTTCAGTCTTCTACACTCACCCTCTTCATTTTATCTGGTTTCCTTCTTTTAGACTTCAACTTCTAAAGATCCCATTTTGCTGTCTGGCCTTAGCCTTGGTGCTTCATACCTTCCCTTGCTTTCCAGAATGTCCACATGGGATACTGTGGTTTAAATAAAAACATATTTGGTCTTTATCCCTGTTTCTGGCACAGAGCTCCTGAAACCTCTGGAGTTTCCTAAGTGAAGAGAGCTTGACAGATAGTGGAAGAACTGAGTGAATTGTAGGACACCCACCTGGTGTCCTTCCTTGATGGTGGTGGGAAAAACGCATATACACTGGAGCTGGTCAGAATTGTACCATTTCTAGGGTGCCTGCTCCTCCTTGGTCACATGTCTGGCCTCTATGGGAAACCTACACGTTTGCTTGGCATCAGAATTTACTTTTCTGTGTTATTTATCCAGCAGCCAGCTAACTGCCCACTCCTATAATCCGCCACAGCACCAAGTGACTTTGCCCAGGGTCAGAGCTAAGGGAAGGGGTGTTAGTAGAGAAAATAAAATGTTTTTTTCTCTTCTCTCCTTTGTTCCAATCGTGGTCATAGGTATCTGTGAGTATTTTGTGGGTATCTGAAGGGAAAGAGATTTAGAGAAAGGAGCTTTCTTGCCCATTTACTTAGGACCCATTTTAAGTCTTTTTTCTTTTCACTCTATAAAGTACAACACTCGACACAATATCCTGCATTTGTCTTTTATTATCACCCACTCAAATGTAGCCTCTGTGTGTCAGTGACAATTTCAGAAAGGTGGAACCAAGGTGCTGCTCCCCATTTGCTTTCCATGGCCTTTCCTCATCCTTAGCTTTCTCAACAACAAGGATGTGGCCACCAAATTATCATCCTCAAGGGAAGCAAACATCAGGAGAGGAACTTGGGAAAGCCCATCCATTCATAGCAACCGTGTTCTTGCGTACTCTCCCTTTGCCAGATCATCTGGTGGTGTATATGGTGCCATCATGCTCCCTGGAGAGGCACAGAAGCTTGGAGGTCAGGATCAGGCAAACCAGCACAGAAAGTGCACCGAGTCCTTACAGAGGTGGGGTTCAAAGATTCACAACATTTTAAAGTTGTGATGAGTTAGTGATTGAGCTTCTATTGCCAGAAAGATTATCAAATGAGAGTGTCTTGCTGCAGTGTTTTAATAAGCAGAAATCTTTTGAATGTATTGGGCAGACTTCAACATAAATGATGACAGTGGGGTCACTGCTCTGCGAGAAATCTTAGCTTGGAATCGGAGAGTTGTTAAATTATTATACAATTCAGATAGGTATTGAATCCATTCGTTTTTGCAGTACAAAAAAAAAGACCAAAAAAAAAAAAGCCCATTAATGCCTTCCTAAAGACTTCCATTAGTACCAATTTTAACCAAGGTGAAAATATATTTAATTGTGTGATCTAAGGTTTCAGATTAATTTTGCCGAGTGAAGACCTTTCTGAAGAGTAATTGTTTGTTTGAAGCTTTTAGATAATTCAGAATGTATTTTATTATAATTTCAAAGGGGTCATCTTTTTTTTTAACCTTACCCATGGCACAGAAGACATTAACATTCCAGGAAACCTTAGTAATGCTCGGTTTTTCATGTGAGAGGCATACTTATACATAATGCAGGTTCATTCTCTCATCTGTATTAGTAGGGATTGCTTAGCATACTGAAACTGCAGGAGAATTATGAATTGATGGAACTCGGACGGAGGATAGACCCTGGCCGAGTGGGTTGACTTAGTGCAGCAGCATAATGTCCACTTTGGTGTCTGCCCTTTAAATCACTGCTAATCACTGGGTGCGCACCCCTGCTGGTCCATTAACAAGAAAACAAACAGAAGTAGCTGAAAACACTGATGTTTGATTGGTTCACTACGGATTTCTTGAGCACTTGCTACATGCCAGGGCTGTCCTGGGCCCTAGGGATGGAGTAGTGCAATTAAACAGATGAGTCTCTGCACTCATGAACCTGTGAAACAACACAACCAGATGAATCAAAACCAGGATCAAAATAAACCACAGGTTTACTCTAAGTATTTTTGTACTTGGCTTTTTTTTTTTTCCTAAATGAACTCTTGGCTCCACACCCAAATGTTGGCTCCGACCATTTGGCATTCGGGCAGAACACCATGTTGAATGATTTTTACACTCCCCTCCAGACATTTGGTCACCTTGGGTCTTTGTTCACCTTGTGTCCTCCAGTTTTGCTCTTCCCTTTGACTTCTGCTTTTCCCATTGGTTCAAGTTGGGACTTCATGCTGGTGACCTTGGCCCTAAGAAACCTGCCCATTTCTATTTCCTCATGCCCTGGCAGCTTTAGAGAACAAGAAATCTTCTGGAGCTGCCTGCGTGGTGATGGCGTCCGAGATCACAGAGCTGCGTGGAAGTGATGTGCATTGTTTCTACTTCTATGATCTCAGGTAAGGAATGATGTGGAAACTTTTTTGGGCATTGTAGCTGAAACCTCATCATGACAGATTTTCAGATATAATGAGACGATGAAAATAAATTGGGAGAACAACATCTGAGAATCCTTGACTTGCCCTCCTGACAGTTTTGTTTCTTAGAACTGAAAAGGGGACCTGCTGCTCTGAACCAAGTTGTGATGAATAAAGGAAGATGAGCGGTTGAGGAGGAAGTGACTGTGTTAGGATATATGTAACAGCCAGAGGAGAAGCGAACCCTAACTTCTAGGGAGAGGTAGATTTTTCAAAAGGCCTAAATCCCAGACTCTGGAAGAGCCCAAGAGGCACAAGTGACTATCAAAAAAAGAAAAAAAAAAATCTGACAGCCCTGTGAGAAATGATTCTTATTTGAGGGATAAAATTTAATCATCCAAAGAAATAGGGAGGTCCCAGATGAGTGCATATTTCAGAAGGATGTGCTCTCAGCATCAGAACCGGCAGAACATCAATCCCGTTCTTAGAATCTGAAGTGAGTGTAAATAACTAGTAGTTGTCTTTCCTACTCACCTTCCGTTTACCTTGTTTGCTTTCTAATGTTTCCTCCGTCTTTTGGCTTCCTTCTGCCTGTCAATTCACCTTTGTGTTTAAATTAATCTCTCTTTCTCTCACTCCTGTAATTTCTTCTTGCAGTTTCTCTTCTTGGGATTTCAACCTATACCCACCCAGGATCTCTTGCCCCTCACAGTCCTGGTGTGCAACTGGTCCTATACTTTCACCCCCCTGCTTTCTTTTTCCCTTCCTTAACCCCCTCCATACCTTCTCGTCCTCAGTTACCATGGCCAGAGAGCCTGCATCAAAAGACTGGACCCCCAGTTGGGGCAGGGGCTAAGAAGCCCACGAACTTTCTATAGTGATGCTTCCTTCCCTTTGGAAAGCATCATCCCAGCCCATCATTCCCAGCCCATTTTTTTTTTTTTGACGTTAGTAGCAGAATGCTTACTTGAAAATTGGAAGATAAATTCAAGACTGAATGCATTCACTTAACAAAGTACAGAGGGATCTGAGTCCCTTTAAGTAGCATCTTCTTAAGTGTTTGTTTACAGATCATTAAATACTTAGTGAGAAACTAAAAGCCGAAATGTTCCAAACCACTGCTGATTAAATAGAAATCTGAAATTAAGATAAGGCAAATCTAAAATTAAAAGAACAACAGATTCGAAAGGTACACGTTATCAGATAAGAAGCTAAAATACTTGACTCTCTGGTTCAACAGGAGACAGCTGGCCAGCCCAGATCTTGCCTTTTCTGCTTACTGGGATCTAATGTCAGTTTCTGTAGCCTTCTGATACCTGTGCTGCTTGTATTACTGGGGATCTCCCCAGGGCAGGAGACAACTGCTCCATTCTCAGCCTGGCCCCCTATGCCCTTCTATCTCTACCCCGGACTCCCTTGGGCAGAACACGAGAGACTGAAGGAAGGGATCTTTGCCAAAGATGAATATTCCCACTGTGACTAAAAATGTAAGAATCAAATCTGCAGGTCTAAAGCTCATCATGATAAAAATGCTAAAGGTAATAGAAAAGGACATCGAACCCATATTTCTAACTAAATAATCAGGTTGGGATAAAGGCTTGATGGAGTAGGGATGGGTGCTATAAGGCTAAAGGACTGTAAGAATATCCCTACTAAACTTTGATTTCACCTCTGTCTTTTCTATGAGAATAATCTTCAAGCTAAAAAGAGTAGAATAAATATAGTTTCCAAAGGAACAGAAACCCGGGATAGGGAAGCAACAGAGAAAAAACACTTAGCTCCCTTAAAGGTGCTCAAGTCTCTGGGCAAAGTGCATTCTAGCAAAACTGAAGTGCTTATGGTTGTGATTATGAAACTACTCTCGGTAATTTTGGAGAATTTAGGAAGAGAAGTATGCAAAGTTTGGGATGGGTATATACCATTAATTATTAATAAGGAGAGAAAGTGGATTTCAGACACTAAAGGCTAATATAAAGGTGAATTTGCAATCAAGATTTAGAAGGGGAAGTGATGACTCCTAGCAACAGTGCAGATTTAGGAAATAATTCATTTTCTTTTTCTTTTGTGAGTATTTCATCTCTTCTTATGAAAGTTACTTGACAATATAACATAATTCACTTTGTTGATTCATGCATTCAATAAATGAATCCATTATTAAGTGCTCACCTGGCTCTGAGGCCAGGTACAGGAGGTCAGCGGTAATCAGACCCCAACTCTGACCTTAAGAACTCAGTCTATCCAGGAACATAAGGAACCTAGAAGGAAGAAGAGATCTGGGCATCACAGTGAGTGTGGTCTTTGGGTTGTGTTGAATTTGAGGTCTTCAAGTAGGACCTACTTCAAGTAGGTCCTCATTGTCCTTTGGAGGTTTCTGGAGGTCCAGAGAGCTCTTTTCTGGCAAGGTAGATAGAGGGTAAGTAATGCTGTGGTCTGGGGTGAGAAGAAGTGAAGGTGAATTGTGGAGGACACCTGAAAGGCAGGTAGTGGCAGTGAGGGACCAGTTAAAGAGACCGAGACAGAACCATCAGGAAGGTAAAAAGGAACATCATGGAAGGGGGGCTATGTGGAAGCCAAAAGAGGTCACAAAAGAGCCGAAGGAGAAATGTCCCAAAAGAAAGAATACAGAAACTAGAAACAAGAGACAAGTAGAGTCCACCACTTTTGGAATTTGATCATTGATGACCTTAGCAAGGCTACTTTAGTGGAGTGGTGGGGACAGAAGGCAACTGCAGCAGTCTAAAGAGTAGTGAGATGTGAGGAAATGGAGACAAGCGATAGAGATTTTTATGGGTTTGGCTAAATGGTTAGAGTGGGACATAAAGAAGAGGGAGGAACTTTTTTATGATATTAAGTAAATACAGCTTCTATTTGTTGAATATTTAGGCATTGTGCTGAGTGCTTGACCTACATTATCTCACGTAATCTTCATGACCTTCTATAGAGGTGGGTATTATCATTCCCAGTTTATAGATTAAAATACTGAGGTTTAGGGGTGGTAAGTCATGTGACCTCAACACACAGAAAGGGACACAACAGGGATCGAAACTCAAATTTCCCTGGCTGTAAAGCCCTGTTTTAACTCAGTATGCTGACCAGTAGTTCTCAGACATTGGTGTGCATGTGAATCATTTAGAGGCTGGTTTAAACAGATTGTTTGGTCTTAGCCCCCAAATTTCTGATTCAGCAGGTCTGGAGTGGGCTTGAGGATATGCCTGTCTAACTGGTTTCCAGGCGGTGCTGATGCTGCTGGTCCAAGGAACTGCTGGAACTTAGAAATCCAAGTTCTCGGGCCCCAGAAACCTATGATGGAACAAGACTTCCAGGAGCTTCTGATGCCTGCTAAACTTTGAGAGCCACTGTGCCAGGCTAAGGAAGGGTTGGAAAACAAAGAGAGAGGAACAATGATGCTTTAGGAGACCTAGAGGAGATTAGAAGTGCTGGGATTCATCATGGCACAGGTAGAAGGAGCAGCCCTTGTCAGAAGGAGTAGCTGTAACTTCGAAGTGGGAGGAGGAGGGGGGAGGAGGTAAGCCTGTGTGCAGAAGCAGCTGAGTGTGTGATATGGGAGTGGAGAGTGGAAAACCAAGGGCAGAGCTATGACTTTCAGTGTTTCAAGCCTTTAGCAAGACATTTGACATTACCTTTTTTGATGCTTTTGTACAAAGGTGAAGAAATGGGGGCTCGCTGAGAGTGTCTTTAGTGGTTTTGAAGCTGGCCATCTCCTACAGGAATATTTTTAGGGATGTGCTAGAGGGTTCAATTGAACTTATAATAAACCAGTGGCAAAGGGTAGAAAGCACACTCATGAAATCTGAGGATGACATGAAGCTGGGAGCAACAACTAATTACTTCGATGACAGAGTTAAGATTCAAAAAAGATACTGACAGGCTGGACTGGTGGGCCAAAAGAATCGAGATGAAATTTAATAGTTATAAATATAACTTCCTACACTTAAATTTAAATGTATCAACCTCACCAGTAGAGTGGAAATTTCCAGAACCTGAGTCCAGTAGTTTAGGTAGCTCAGCATCGTACTGGTTCCAGAACAAAATTGTTGCCTTGTTTCTCATGCCAAATTCTTTCCTTGTATCTTGCCTCTGGTAACGTGTCACTTCGTCTTATTTTCTGCTGCTGAGTATACCCCAATACTGCAGAAATTAAATAACTGTAGAGATTTTTAATGAAGTTTCATTTTGAAGAAGTGAGAGCTTAAGTCTCGATTTATGTATAATTGCTCACAAAAATAAGATTCTGCACTCGCACTGTGCTATAAAATGTATGAAGTACTTTCATGGACTTTTTTTCCATTTAAATGTGTTCATAATCCTGGAGATAGGTATTGCCATCTTCATTTCACAGTGGAGAAAACTGAAGCTCAAGATGGTCAAATGACTTGCCTAAAGCCACACAGCCTCTAATTGGTAGGAAGGAGATCAAAACTCAGGCCTTCTGATGCCAGCTACCCCCTCACAGCTGCACCTGCTCATCAACTTGCAATGAAGACTCAAGTTGTTCCTCTACTATTAGCTTTTCCTAAATATATATTTTGGGAAAGTGTCAAGTAGATAATGACACCAGTACGTAAAACAAAAGGGACGGCAAGGCCTCAAGAAGGCAATTTTAAGTGTAATGTATCAGGGTCATTTTCATTATTAAAGTCATCAGCAACGACTTTGCCACTTCAGCTAAGCAACTTAAACAGATAAGTGTCCTAAGGAAACACAAGAAATGCGGTTTAGTCCAGTGTTGAGACATCACTCCCATTTCTGTCATCATTAGTTCATGCTTGGATTTCAGTGCCCATCGTTGGCTGGTACGTCTGGCTCCATTGTCTTTATAGCTGTGGTTTATCCAGCATCACCTTGCAGGTCAGAGCCTCTCTGAAACACTGCTTTTACTATTGCTACAAACAGTAGAACCAAAGGCCTTTGCTGGCTTCCACTTGTCTGAAACAACAAGTTGAAACTACTTTCACGGTGCTTAGTGCCCTTCCTAGTCTGACCATATCCTCCCTGGCAAACCTACTCCTCATACAGACCGGTCGCCTCCCTCTGTTTTTTTTTTTTTTTTTTTTTTTTTAAGATTTTATTTATTTATTTATTAGGAAAGAGAGAGAGTGAGAGAGAGCAGGTCAGAGTGAGAAGCGGACTCCCCATGGAGCTGGGAGCCCGATGTGGGACTCGATCCCGGGACTCCGGGATCATGACCTGAGCCGAAGGCAGTCGCTCAACCAACTGCGCCACCCAGGGGCCCGCCTCCCTCTGTTTTATCCATGTTAGTTGCTTCTCATGCTCTCTGAACTCGCCAGAACTAATTCACTTCTTCACATACTTCTAGTGTCTACCATCGGTCATGGCCTGTGCTCAGCCCTGCATACTTGAGAGAATAACGTTATGGTGCCTGATTTAGCTAGAGAAAGTATTTGCTATGTAAAACAAGTAACTATGGGGGAAAGAGAAGTTCTCAAGCATGAGCTGAAAACATTTCCTTAGAAAGAGCATAGATTGGGAAATTAAAACCCACTCTAATAAAGAAATCTGACCAAGAAAGGCTATTGTACGAAATTTATGAAAATGGTGATTTCATAGAGATCATGGAGTCTCTTTTAGATTTGTGAGGGATACAGAAAGTCAATTATTTTAAATGAGAAATATAGGAGTTGGTGTTAAAATCTCATTTCTAACATTTATCAATTTGTTAACTTGGGTCAATTGTTGGCCCTCCCCAAACCTCATTTTCCTTATTTCTAGATTAGAAATAATGATTCTTATGTATGTACATATGGTAGTTAAGAGGATTAATACATGAAGTAGATTACGTAAGTGTGGCCAAAATTTACTACACAGTGTGGTGCTTAATAAAGAGAGCTATTATAATACATAAGACATGTTAGTTTTGGATGAGGTTATAGTGTTTTTCTTGGAACCTAGACCCTGAGCACCCTAAGTCTGTCTTTTTCTTTAAGAAATATCGATACAAAATAAACAACCCAAGGAGTAAACAAGTAAGACTACTGCCTTCACACTCAAGGTGCAGGCCTTCCTAGGGGAGTCCTAAGTCCTTCCTCTCAGAAACTGAAGAGGATAAAGAAAGAGGCACTTTCCTCAAAATGGGCAAATCCTTCACCTCCTGAAGACATAGCACATTTTATGTCCAGTCTATCCCTTCCTGGGCCAGTTGTGTAAGAACAGGGTAGTATACATCTCCTTGCTTTGTGGAGAGAGTTTCTGACTTCCTCAAATCACACTGATAGTAACTTTCTCCCACAGACTCAAATGATCTGGAATGGAAGCGAAAAAAATGAGAGAAAACAAAAGCAGAGACAAAGGGGAGAGAAGGAGATGTGTGGGAAGGGAGAGACAAGATTAGGAAGAGAGAAGGGGGTGGGCTGTGGGGAGGAAAAAGCAAAAGGAAAACCCAGCATTTTCTTCTTATTCCATTTTCGGCAGGCTACAGGCCCACCCCCAAGTACTGTTTCCCTGCAGTTAGGCTGCTGTTCAGAACATACTTCCAGGTGTGTGTAGGCACCCTTTCAGCCCTTTGCCCCTGGCCACAGCCTCTTGAGGCCACCATCCCCCCTTCCTGGCCCTCCCTCCCCATCTTGTCCCATCCACTTCCTGGGCAAGCTGCCTCAGCACCTGGCCTCGTGCTCGGTAAGGGGCCTCAGCTCCCAGAGACAGACTCAGAGCACATCAGCCAGAGGAGGAGGGTGCTGGGTGGGGTGCCCTATATGCCTGGAGACACGGACACAACTGGATTTGATGAACTTCCTTTAGGAGAACTAGATGTCTAGGCAATGCTTAATTTCAGGAGATTTGCTGAATGAAGCCTCCCCTTGAACCACTGGAGGGAGTGGGGCCCTGTGGACACCTTGATTTCAGATTTCTCCAGAACCATGAAAGAATACACTTCCGTGGTTTTAAGCCACCAAGCTTGAGTTCACGGGGGAGGGCAGCCCCAGGAAGCTAATGTAGTGCCCAAAGCCATCTCACTAGAGATCCCCCTCCCGGAGCAACCCTGATCAAATGCTCTTTCATACGCGAGGGTGGACATTCTTCATGGATCTGAAGACTGACACAGAGTGACAGAGTTTGGAAGTAAAAAGGAGATCTTAGAGATAGTCCAACTGCTTTACACATGAGGAAACTGAGGTCCTCTGCTTGAGGCAGACAAAGTCCTAGCCAAGCAAAGGTGAGAAGCAGGTCTCTGCAGCCCCACCCCAGTGCCCTTCCTTGTAAGGGTGAAGGCTGTGTCTTCCATCTTTTTGTTCCATATATTCCTCTATCAATTATGTACTAACCACAGACAATGGACATTCTTCTAGGTACTACAGACATGACAAAAATATATCTTCCTTACAATATATTTTAGCATGTGAGTGTATGTGTGTGTGTTGGGAGGGAATGGCAGGAGTGAGGGAAACCCAGAACACAACTCAAAACACAATACTTAAAATGTTATGAAGAAACATCTAAGCCCAAAGCATAGTTGCCTACAGAGTAGGTGCTCAGATTATTGTATATTAATATTTACTGATTTAATTTCTTTCCTTCTACTCCCAAATCCTGGGGAAACTCTAAGGTCCTTTGTAACTCTCGGAAGCTATATTCTCCAGCTCCAGGCTCCTAGCAACACTTCCTTCATGCATGTCTGTGGTTTCTCAAGAATGATCTCCTTCAAAGCAATATTTATTTTACGTCTTAAAAATGTAGTACTGGCATTTTAAAGTCCAAAGACAGATGTAGTCTCCTTGGACCCACCCATTAGATCAACAATGATCAAGTGCTCAATGTGGAAATCATGCCACACACATGCTTAATAAAATAATGCTTTTAACAAGATTGCACATTAATTAGCAACATTCTGAGTCATATTTATATGTTCCTAGGCATTGCACTTGATATTAAGGTTTTTTTATAGT
>CM052802.1:38261561-38287875 GCA_028533885.1 Nasua narica | reverse complement strand
AAATTAAACTCATAGAAAGTAGAACGATTAAAATAGTATAGATAAAACTAGATATTAATGAAATAAAATAGAGCAAACCACTAAAATCAGGATTTGGTTCTTTGAAAAAGATTAATAAAATTAATAGACCCAAGTAAGATTGATCAAGGAAAAAAAAGAGTACAAATTCCCAGAAGTAGTCATGAAAGAGAAGACATAACTACATTTCCTATAAGTATTTAAAATATAATTAGAAGATATTAAAATAATAATGTCATTACTGTATTTGATATACATATGAAACAGAGAAACCCATTGAAATCCACAATTTCCAAAAAATACAAAAAAACACAAAAAGATACAAAAACACTAATAGTTCTACATCTATTTGTAAATAAATGTCTTTCCAAAGAAAAATCTCCAGATCCAGAGGCTTCATCTATGAAGGTGTTGAAACATTTAAAGAAGAAATAACATGAGTCTTAAGAATCTTTTTCAGAGAATATAATGAGAGGGAACACCTTCCAATTTGTATTATGAAGCTAGTATAACTTTGATAACCAAATGGAACAAAGATATTACCAAAATAGAGGCCAATCTTTCCAAGATTATAGATGCAAAAAATTCTGCAAAAAATATTAGCAATTTGAACCAGTAATGTAAATAAAAGGATAATATATTATGATAAATAGGGTTTATTCCAGGAAGGCAAGGTGGTTTCACACTAAAATAACCAATGTAATAAACCACATTAATAGAATAATGAAAATATCATACAGTTATCTCAATAGATGCAGAAAAAGTATTTGATTAAATTAACAACCATTTATGATTACAAATAAAACTCTTAGGAATCTAGGACTAGAGGGGAACTGCTTCAATTTGATAAGTGACATCTGCAAAACACGTGGCGTATTTCCCACTCTACGGTGAAATACTAAAATCTCCCTTGAGATTGAATTGATGCAAAAATTATGTTATTGTCTCTTCCATTTAACACTATATTGACATTTTTAGCCAGAGAGATAAAGCAAGAAAAAGGTATTACTACGAGAAAGGATGAAATAGAACTGCCTTTATCTTCAGATGACACAGAAACCCCAAAACCCAAAAATCATAGAAATATGAAAGAATCTATAATCAAACAACTTAGATGAGGGGTGCCTGGGTAGCTCAGTTGGTTAAGCATCTGCCTTTGGCTCAGGCCATGACCCCAGGGCCCTGAGATTTAGCCTTGCATTAGTGGGGAGTCTCTGCTTCTCCCTCTCCTTCTGCCGTTCCCCTTGCTTGTGCTCTCTCTCTCTCTCAAATAAATAAATAAAATCTTAAAAAAAAAAAAAAACCCAACTTAAACAAAACAAAACAAAACAAAACAAACCCAACTTAGATGAAAAGGTAAATTTAGGTCTTTAGATAAAAAGTGAATATACAAATTCAATTGTACTTCTCTATTTAAGCAACAAAAAATCTGAAATAAAATAATAAAGTATATGATGTATTTACATCAACACCAGAAGACATCAGAAGCCTAGAATTAAATCTAATGAAAGATGCACAAAGACATTATACAGAAATATACAAACCATGAGAGAAATGAAAGTAGACTTAAATAAAAAGTTATTCCATGTTTGTGGATTAGAAGATTCAATATTGGGCACCTGGGTGGCTCAGTTGGTTAGGCGACTGCCTTCAGCTCTGGTCATGATCCTGGAGTCCTGGGATCAAGTCCGGCATTGTGCTCCCTGCTCAGTGGGGAGTCGGCTTCTCCCTCTGACCCTACCCCCTCTTGTGCTCTCTCTATCTCACTTTCAAATAAATAAATAAAATCTAAAAAAAAAAGAAGAGTCAATATTGTAAAGATGTTGGTTCTCTACAATTGATCAATAGATTCCATGAAAACACAATCAAAATCCCAGTAAAATATTTTTTTCTAAAAATTAAAAAGTTGAATCTTAATTATGTATGGAAATGCATAGATCCAAAAATAGTCAAGGTAGTACTGAAGAAGAAAAAACCTGGGAGACTTACACTAGCAAATTTTAATATTTACTATGAAGTTACAATAATTAAGGCAATACTGTATTATCTGGGGGATAAACAAACAGATCGAATAATAGAAAGTCCAGAAATAGACCTGTCAATACATGGTTACCTGGTATATGTCAATGTTGACATAGTAGGGAAGAGAGAAAAGAATGTTTAATAAATGGAATGGTTCAATTGGATATCCATTTGGAAAAAAGTGAATCTGACTCTTACCTAATGTCACGCACAGAGATAAAATCCAGATGGATTGTATATCTAAGTGTAAAAGGTAAAACAGTAAAGCTCACAGGAGATAACAAAGGAGAATATATTTACAACTTTGGAGTAGGCAGAGAGTTCTTAAAAAGGACACAAAAAGCACTAGTCATAAAGGGAAAGATTGGAATTCAGAAAAATAAACAGCTCCTCAGAAAAAACACACAATTAAAAGAGTGAAAGGCCAGTCACTGTGAGAGCATATATTTGGAATAGATACATTTAACAAAGATCTCATGTCCTCTGTATAAAAACAACTCATAAATTAATAAGAAAATGATGGGCAACCTAATTTAAAAATGTGCATGGACTTAGCATGCATTTGAAAACAGAGGATATCCAAATGGCCAGTCAACAATGGGCAAGTAAATTGCAGAATGTTAGTAAAATGTAATAGTATATACAGAATAAGAGTACAGGAGTAACTGCTGTGTATATGCAATACTGATGCGTTTCATAAGCAGACAAAATAAAGTGTGACCTGTTTGAGTTCATCTATATAAAGTTAAAAACCAGGCAAAAATTATTAATGATAACTGATGTCAGAGTAGTAGTTACCTTTGGGGAGCACACTGGTGGGGAAGGAGAACAGGATAGGATTCTGTGGTGCTGGTAATATTCTACCCCTTGATTTGGGTGCTAGTTACACAGATGTTTCGCTCTGTGAAAAGGGAGCTGGATGCTTATAATTTGTTTCTTTTTTCCATGCACACGTTACATTGCAACAAAAAGAAAACTTGAAAAAAAATACAATGAAGTGATATAACACCTGGATGCAAAGTTGAACTTAGACTAAATATTGATAATGTGTTTTTGGGACAATATAGTTAATCTGAGTATTGTCTAGATATTAGATGACATTAAAATGTTTATTCGTTTTTTGAGGTGCAATGGTGTTGGGGTCGTTAAGGAGAACATTTTAATTTCTATTAGAGGTAAGCTGAAGTGGTTATGAATAAAGGGCCACAATGTTTGCAATGTACTTTCAAATGGTTCAGTAAAAGGAATATATACACATATATAAATATATTCTTAGGTATATCAGTACACATACCGATAAAGCAAATATGGTAAAATGTTACCAGAAATATTAACAACTCTTTCATTTAGGCAGTGATGATACTTATGATCAATGTACCAATCTGTCAACCCTTTTTTATGCTTAAAATATTTATCAAAATAAATTTTAGGGAAAAGTCTTAAAGCATCTGTTAGTGTTCAGCTACATGTGGCTTGTGGGCTTGGAGTCCTGTGCAATGGCTATGCCTGGCCAGAATGATGTGGAAAGTTGATTTCTGTGTCCTCCCGATCTTTCCAGATCATTTTGCATTCCCAGGAGTCAGGAGGCAAGGCCCAGGCCAGCTGCTGCCTTGCTTGGCCACTCACACTACCAGATGTCAGGTGTCCCTTCCCCGCTTCATACTCAGCAAACTCTCCGTTTTCTTGTCCTTCTCCCCTTATTCTCTCCTGAGACATTGTCTTCCTTCCCTCCAACCCCTGCTCATGACACCATATGGTCCAACTCCATTGTTTTGGAACCAGGAAAAGAGAAACAAGGAAATACAATAAATATACCATCCCAATACACTAGAGGAAACTCTGAGCAGAATTAAGACAATTCCTCTGTAGCCAGCACCACAGTAAGAGCTGGGCTCTCCACCACCTGCGAAACACTCTGCATGTCAATATTTTCAAATTGCCTTGTTAAAGAGAAGAGGAAACCCAGGCAGAGTCAAACATCACCCAGATGTAATAGTTCAAGAGAATGAGAGTGGAAAAGGTCAGATACTTCTGTAAAGGTAAGAATATCCCTATTGCTTATAAAGGGCAGAACGAAGATTATTCGGACAGGGAGACAGATACTAGCAGTGCCTCTGGAAAATTAATGGAGCACTGCAAGGTGCAAGAGGACAAAACCCTGGCACATGGTAAAGTGGGTTGGAAAAAGGAGGAAAGGTCTTGGAACTGCTCTTCTGTAATATGCAGGCCAGAGGTTGTCCCTGCAAGTACATGATTGTTTCCTAGTCCTAATGCCCCTTATGTACACTATTGAGAAACAGCAATAAAGTTTGCCTGACAAAAACATTTTGATGTCTGCCTCTCACTCAGTTTTAAGAATTTCAAGATGGATTCTGGGGCCAGAATGCCTGGATTTGTAATTCAGGCTCCACTGCTTACTTATTAATCATGTGACCTTAGGCAGGTCACTAACCCTTGCTGTGTTGCCATTTTCTTATTGATAAAACAAGAATATTATTCATCAGTTGTTTTTAGTGTTAGTTAGTAGTGTTAAATGCTTAGAATGCCGACTGGAACAGATCAAGTAGACTATGATGGTGGTGATGGCACTGAGGAGGAGGAGAAGCAGGAGGAAAACGAGCAGATGGAGGAGGAGGAGAACTTCATAGGCATCGTCTTCCTTTCAATCATCTCCTCTTACCTATTTCTATTTCGGAAACCATCGTTTCAGCCTCTAACCTCAAATCTGAGAGTCACTGTTGACTTCCTATTTTCCCTAAGATTTTCAGAACTCAATCAGTTGACACATTCTGTTGATTTGACCTTCTTAATGTTTCTCATAGCTCTTACCTCATTCAATCATCAAGGCCTTCACTTCGAGTTTGCCTCTAACCTGAGACATCGCCAACGCCTTCTTAGTCTTATTGTCTTCCCAGGTCCCTCCACTCTATTACGTCTCCATGATGCCACTGACTTGGGTAATGTCAGAACCTATTTAAAACCTTTCAGTGCTGCTCACTGTCTGTCTAGAAACAAAGTCTTTGATCTAGAATTTGGGACCTTGGGAAATTCTGACCTGCATTTCTAGACTTATTATTAATTAGTTTATAGATAGGCACTAAAAGCTCCATTCAAACTAGATTCTAACAGGTACCCAAAACATTCGCAGTTTCAGATTGTGCTACTTTTAGCTATATGGTCCTGGGCAATGAACTAGAGTTTCAGTTTCCTCTTTGTAAAATGCAGACAATAATAGACTCCGCAGTGTGGTTGTGAAGATTAGAAGTGTTCACACATGTAGAGAAGTTAGCCCAGTGCCTACCGTGACGTGGGTCCTCCGTAAATGCCAGTCTGATGATGACGATGGGTACTATTACTTATGCTGTCCTTTTACAGACACTTTCCTCACCTGTTTCCTTTTCACAAAACACCAGGATCCTCCAAGTCTTGTCTTTTCTCAAATCTGACCATTTTATAAAGTGTTTTTTCATTCCATCCAACCAGGTATCTTCTTTCCCTCCTCTGAACTCTCAGGTGTTCCCCCCTTTTTTGGAACAAAACCCTTTCCTGCAGCCCCCTTCTCAAGAGCCAAAACACAAACCCCCAGACAATTAACCCCTTGAAGGGAAAGACTGCTGCTTTACCTAACTTCGTGTTCCCTGCATGATCCCCTATGATCACAAGCAAGATCCTCAAATGCCCCTTAATGGACAATTTAAGTGTGATTGAGAAATTAATTAGTGAGCTTAATTGATAAGTCCAGTTTGCTGGATTATCTGTCATAACTCCCAGAAATCCTGCATTTTGACTTGCTAGCCATAGAATTGAATGTTGACTACTTCCTAAAGCCCCTAGCTCCCAGAGTACGATCTCATAGGAAGGAAAGTCCATCCTTGGGACAACCATAAAAGTGTGGTATCCAAAACTCTTCGGAAAAAGAAGATACCACATTCTATATTTTATAAATATAAAATATTACTTTAATTTATATATAAATATATTAATATACATATAAAAATAAAATATGCCATATATTTATAATATAATATTTCCGTGTTAAGAAATAGATTGAAGTAATCGAGATATCAAAACTTCGCTGATGCTCCTTTACGCATATTGGGGGTGCTGAAAGGATTGCATTTTAATTTTTTTTTAAAGATTTATTTATTTATTTATTTATTTGACAGAGAGAAAGAGATCACAACTAGGCAGAGAGAGAGGGGGAAGCAGGCTCCCCGCCAAGCAGAGCGCCCAATGCGGGGCTCGATCCCAAGACTCTGAGATTACGACCCCAGCCGAAGGCAGAGGCTCAACCCGCTGAGCCACTCAGGTGCCCCTGCATTATAATTTTTTTAGCGTTCCAGCTGTAAAGCTCTCAGTCTGATCCTATTTTTTTCTCTTTCCCCAAAAGTAACTTTGCTCAAGCTTACCTTTTTCTTCTCTTTATTCTTCCGCACTCCGTGTTTCACGTGGGTGCGGGGAGCTGGTGGAAATGTTTTCGCAACCACAGGAACTTCCCTGGTGTCATCCTCAGAGGGCAGCGAGAGAGAGAAGAAGGAGGCAGCTGCTCCAGATTGGTAGGTGGCGGATTTAACAAGCCAGGGAGCTTCCCTACGGGGATTGTCCTACACGCCGGCAGCTAACGCAGACCTCTGCACTTGCCCGCTGGAGTCTTACACATTGACCTCCAGGCCTCACGAGCGGGTGGAGTGTTGGAGGATGTCATCGCGAGAACATGACCAGAATCTTACACGTTGACCTCGAGGCCTCACCAGGGGGTGGAGCGTTGGAGGAGGTCATCGCGAGAACGTGACTGCCTGTTGACTCGCATCTGCGCAATCGGAAGCTCGTCAGGCCCTCGGCTCACCTGGCAGGTTCTGTCCGGTGTTCGTAGGGTGCGAGCCCTTCGCATGGACACAGCTTAGAGAGAGCGTCATGTTGCTGAGACCGTCTGTGCAGTGGGTGAACTTGGAAGGTGGTGGCGGGCAGGTGAGGAGACCTGCTGGAGTTGTGGCCGCACAGGACAAACCTCGTCTGGAGGAAGCTCCTTGATTAAACCTGCCACCCACGGATCTGGGAAGCGGCTACTGTTTTTTCTCTCCCTGCCCCTCTCTCTGTGTGGGGGGGTCAGTTTGAGAACCAAAAGAGAACTGTAAGGAATAAAGAGGGGGTCCTTCATTCCCTTCTCATGGGGAGACTAAGTTACTTTCCTTTATGTGCACTTGGAAAAGTTTTAGCCAAACAGAGGGACTGATTCCAGGATCCAGAAGAAAACCAACAGCCTTCCTCAAGCCAGAGTGCCAACTGTTTCCCTCCATGGGCTGTTAAACCCAGACACTGGGTTCCCTGCAGCACCCTTCAGCAAACCAGACCGCTGGTTTTGAAAAACCAAAAAGGTAAGATAATGGAGGACATAATTTGTTCTCAGATTTATGTTGTTAATGATATTCTTCTATAGATTGTGTATCTAAGAATCCATGCCCCATAAGCTGGCTAAGGGAGGACAAATCTGGCTTAGCCTAAGGAAATTATTACAGATTCATGGGCTGGTGATTAGAAAGCTCTTCATGGTGCGACCGATGGATTGCTTAGGTATTGTCTACTGGAGAAAGGCCAGGTCACAGTACCTCTTACCTGGAGCTGCTCTACACTCAGGCTTGGAAATTGCTAACTTACACAGGTAATAGAATCTCTTTTAAAGATATCTTTCTAATGTATTTACTTTCAGACAGCCAAATACCAGGCTGCTAACAGATGAGTTGTTTGTACTTTAAAAGTTTACTGTTCCAGTTTAGGACATTGTTGATGGCATTTTACATTCTCTTTGCTGTGCAGTCAGCTGATTCATGCTGTATTCTGAAGGTTATGAGTCTCCATGTGATGTTAAGAACTATATGTCTGAACCATTAAAAAAGTGTATAAAATGCAGTGTTGCTCAGTGGAAGTATATGAACCAGAAGTATTTCATTTTATGCCATGGCTCGAGCTGTATTTGTAGCTTTTGAGCACTGATTAGTTCTTCTACTTTCTTTTACTTTTGGAGTTATAGCTGTCCTCCATGTTGAAAAACGTAGAGCTCGGTTGCTACCAGCAGAACTCTTTGTATTTATTATGTGTGTTTTTAGTTCGATTTACAAATGCCCTGGGTTGCTGAGTTGCTGCTATTCGTCAGGTTTTCTGCTAGATGCCAAGAAGGCCACCCCAAGATAATTCAGCTAGAATCCCTGCTCTTCAGGAACTTATAAGTACACCCATAACAAAAATGCATGGTAGAATGTGTTAGAGATTATTTGAAAAGTATAAGGCATTATAAAGATTCAAAAAAGGGAGAGAACGTATTTGTTTGGAAGATCTGAAAAAACTGCATAAAAAATCTTTTGAGATGTGCAACTGAAAGATAAACAGATGGAGCTTGTTTGGGCTAAAGGAAATCCAGGAAAGGGAAAATCATGGATTAGGCCATACAGTCTGGGAAAGTGTGGAGTGCCTTTAAAAACCATTGGGTAGGGGTGCCTGGGTGGCTCAGTGGGTTAAAGCCTCTGCCTTCGGCTCGGGTCATGATCTTGGGGTCCTGGGATCGAGCCCCACATCTGGCTCCCTGCTCAGCGGGAGACTGCTTCCCCCTTCTCTCTTTGCCTGCTGCTCTGCCTACTCGTGATCTCTGTCAAATAAATAAGTAAAATCTTTAAAACAAAACAAACCCAGTGGGTAGTCATGGGGCCTTATATAGGAGTAAAGGGGGCTGTGCCTACCTAAGATTCTTGCCCCCCCCCCTTTTTTTTTTAAAGATTTTATTTATTTGTTTAACAGAGAGAGAACACAAGCAGGCAGAGAGGCAGGCAGAAGCAGAGAGAGGAGCAGGCTCCCTGCGGAGCAAGGAGCCCGATGCTGGACTCGATCCCAAGATGCCAGGATCATGACCTGAGCCAAAGGCAGTTGCCCAACCAACTGCGCCACCCAGGCGTCCCGGATTCTTACCCTTTTTTCCAGCGTATTGTTCCTAGAGAGTGACTACCCAACCAAGGCAGTATTTCCTAGGTTCTCTTAGAGTAGAGGCAGATGCAATGGGTTATTCCTAGGCCTCACCTTCCAGTTAGATCTTGATTCTGAAGGTGACCTTGAACACTTCATGCTGAGGTTATACCCTCTGTCAGCTTGGATTCTGAATAAATAGAGGAGAGCACTCCCTATCTTCCCTTTCCTGTCCCAAGTGGGAACACTCAAGTGTACTTAGGGGAGCAAGAAGAACAATTCTTCAATGTATTTAGGGTTTTTTGGGGTTTTATTAAGGAAGCTGGAGTTTACTTTAATGTGGTAATTAAAAGGGAAGGGTGGTCCTGGCCCATGTTTTGAGACTGCATGAGATAGTAGAATCAGCTGTAGGCTAAAAACGTGGATTTCATTTATTCATTTATTCACTTATTCATTAATTCATTTCATATTTACTGAGACTTTTATAGCCTGTCAAGTCTTGAACTAAATGCTGGGAATGCTGTGATTAATAATGCATAGTTCATGGCCTTATGAAGCTTATAGTGGAATGCAGGAGTATTAAAAAAAAACCCCACTGGGCTGTAATGATCCACTCGAATGCTTTAGATCAGCTGTATCGGCATCACTCAGGAGCTTGTTAGAAATGCAGAATCTCCGGGCGCTTGGGTGGCTCAGTGGGTTAAAGCCTCTGCCTTCGGCTGGGGTCATGATCTCAGGGTTCTGGGATCGAGCCCCGCATCGGGCTCTCTGCTCGGTAGGGAGCCTGCTTCCCCCTCTCTCTCTGCCTGCTTCTCTGCCTACTTGTGATCTCTGTCAAATAAGTAAATAAACAAAGATCTTAAAAAAAGGAAATATTAAAAAAAGAAAAAGAAATGCAGAATCTCAGGCCCTACCCCAGATCAATGGAATCATAATCTGAATTTCAACAAGATTCTCAGGAGATTTGCATGGACATTAAAATTTGAGAAGCATTGGTAAAATGGGTGCTTGATGGACATGTATGTGGGCATTGGGAACCCAAAGGAAGCACAATTAGTCCAATCTTTTATTGAGACTTTTTAGAAACTTCCTAGATTAGATGATGGTCAACTGACTTTTGAGCAGCATGCTTTAGTCATAACAATTGTGTAAATTTGGGTAAGTTATGTACTGTCATCTTTGGTTTCCTTCTCTGCAAAAATATGAATAATATTTCAAGGTTGTTTTGTTCCCAAGGAGGCTCAAATGAGCAATATGTAAAAAGTACTTTGAGTACACTAAAGCTGTACCAAAAAATGGAAAACTTACTTTTTCGGCTCTACTTGTAATATAAGGAAACATTGTGTTCTTCGGTGTAGTAATGTACTGTAGACAGTATTTAGTAAGAAAAACATTCTGTATGGATATGTTTTGAGTATATGCAAAACTGAAAGATAATTTTTTTCCTCCTACTTATTGTGGAAGAGCGTATAATATCTGAAAACTAGATCAAGTATGTTGGTCAAATAGAATGTCTCCTGGGGTTGAAAAGTGTGTGCCCTTGGGGCTTGTGGGGTCTAGACTTTAACCATTTGTGCCCTTGCATAGAGTTTACCCAAATCATAGAGATAGTGGGGAGGGACTTTCTTTTGACTAGGACAAACATTAATTCCTTGGCACAAGCGGAAAAATCGAATCAAGTGAGTTTACTCAGAATTAATAAGACTGCAGAAGATTAATGAAAAATAAATAACTAATTAATTAGCGATGCTAGTGATCCAGTAATACAGTCTTCACACAGAATTTCCTCACTACCAACAAGTATTTTTAGTGTTTACCAGGTTTCAGGCGAGGCTCTAGTCGTGTATGGTCCAGTCACACAAAATGACCTGTTCATTGATGCTTCAGTCCTTTTGCAAATATTTTTTTCTTTGCCTGGGATAGTCTTCCTTTTTTGGACCACCTGGGCTACCTGGGCTTTTCAATGATTTTCCTGAAAGCTCTGTTTAGACATCATACCTGACAGTACAAAGCTTTTTTTGATCAATGTAGGCCAGTTGAGGCTCACCTTCCTCCATAGTCCCATGAAAAGTATACTGAATAACACTGTGATCATTACTTCATATGTCTTACTCACTTCCTATCCCTAGCATCTGGCATAGTGCCCAGCACATAGTAGGTCCTAAATAAATGTTTGTTGAATGAACTTGAGAAAGGCTAGCAATTTTAAGAATGACTATGTAAATGAAAGCTATACTAATATTGATGGAAGCTCACTTACTTGTTGATGTCACTTAGAAAGGGAATTCTATCAAATAATAGTCTAAGAACACGTAAAAAGTGGTGGTTATTTGTAGATTTTAGATATTCTATCTAAAACATGCTAAGATATTAATATTTGTGTAACATTACAAATATTTTAGCCCCCAAATTCTACTTTTAGAAATTTATCCTAAGAGAATTAAGAATGTGCACGAAGAGGGCACCTGAATGGCTTAGTCAGTTGTACAGTGGACTCTTGATTTTGGCTCAGGTCATAATCCTAGGGTTGTGAGATTGAGCTCCCTATGGGGCTCCAAACTCAGTGGGGAGTCTGCTTGAGATTCTTTCCCTCTTCCCCTCCCCTGCTCTCTTTCTCTTTCAAATAAATAAATAAATCTTTTAAAAAATGTGCACAAAGATGTAGCTACAAAGATGTTCATTTTATTCACTTTATAATAACAAAAAACTGCTGATGAGCTAAAATGACCAACAATTGTGAATTAGTGAAATTATGGTACAAAATTAAAAGTGAAAGTATAAAATATATTTATTAATTTAGAGAGCTATTCATATTATTTCAGATGTAAAAAGCAGGTTATGAAGTAGTATATTTACTAACTTGACATTTTATTAAAAGGAAAAATGTGCATGCTTAGGGAAGTTTGGGAAGAAATATTCATTAAAATGTTAATAGACCTTTTCTCTGGTTGCTAAAATTATGGGTGATTTTGATTTTTGTTTTCTTCACCTATAATTATTTAAGTCTCACACTAACATGTATTAATTGGATAATCAATGTTTAAATTATAAAAGGAATCATAAACGTTTTTGGAACAGATCATCCCTCTGTAGGCTTCTTGAGAACCTCACATCTTTTAATGTTCCCTACATTCTATTCTTGCACGAGTTTTTCCCATCCTCCAGTGCGTTCCCCAGATTGATACAGGCTGGTGAAGGGAGAGGATGGAATTAAGGACCAGGAAGAAGAGGAGTCTGATTCACTCTTTCCATGTTGCCCAAGTTTATCTGCTGAGTTTGAACCTCCAGAAGTGTTTTTGGGCTGGTTGGGTTATCCACTTGGGTCACCGATGGCAGGACTTGAAGTGGAGAGTGAAATGTGAACCAGGTGCTAAAGATGTTGACAAGTAAGGGAATGTACAGTGCAGTGCTTAGATCTGATCAGGAGGAAAGGGAGAGGATTGAAGAGTAAAAACTCATGTTCTTCAAAAGAACATGGCTTTTTTTCTTTTTTCCAGGAAAGTGAGGGAATAGGGTTCTGGAGTAACAATGAGGAGTAAGATAAACACCAACCACCTCTGCAGATCCTGAGGTATATGAGGTGTGAGAGAATAAAGAGGTGCCCCTTCAGGGAGTTGCAGGAAATATGGAGTCGTGGGAAAGTCAGGTTTCATTTAAGGCTAGGGTGCCGTTGGTATCAGATCCAGTAATCTCATACCTCAAGCTCAAGGGCCGTGGGTTTCCCAGAGGTTCATCAAGAAGGATAAGACATGGTACCTGGCTTTAGGTAGCTTGTTCCAGCTAGGAAGCCACACTTGGCAGGCACAAAAACACTTGGAAAACATTCTGATGCTGAGCTATAGCAATTGGCTGTTAGCCTTAGTCTTTAAAACCAGCCCAGCTGGATCTAAGGTTTTGAACTCAGTCATCCTTTGAACACAATCCCTGCCTCTAAGTCCTCTCTTGCCTGGTATCTGACCCAGCAAGCTCAAATTCCCTGTAGTGAGGAAGGAGTTACACTGTAACCCTCAGTGCAGCAAGGATTCAGAGAAGGCAGATCAGAGTGGCAGGCAAGAGATAGAATGGGGATGCTGCATGACTTCGCCAGTTCTTTTTTTTTTTTTTTTTAAGATTTTATTTATTTATTTGACAGAGAGAGATCACAAGCAGGCAGAGAGAGAGGGGGAAGCAGGCTCCCTGCTGAGCAGAGAGCCGGATTGGATCCGTGGCTCCATCCCAGGACTCTGAGATCATGACCTGAGCTGAAGGCAGAGGCTTTAAGCCACTGAGCCACCCAGATGCCCCGACTTCGCCAGTTTTTGAAAGATGAATAAGGTTTTATTTCTAGATACTGGAAACAACAAAAAGATATAACAGTGAGAATGAACATGAGTATTGTAATATTTTTGTAGGTTAAAATTGTTTCTGTTTTTCTTAGCCCATATTTTAAAATTAAGTTTATTGAGTTATAATTTACATTCAATAAAATTCACCATTTATACAGTGTACAGTTCAAAGAGTTTTGTCAGCATAGTCATGTACCAAATATGATCAAGATATAGAACAGCATTGTCCAATAGAAACATAATATAAACTACATATGTAACTTTACATTCCTAGTAGCCACATTAAAAAAGTAAGAAAAAACAGGTGAATTTTATTTTAATAATATATTTTGTTTAACTATATATAAAAATATATTACATTTCAGTGTGTAATCGATATAAAACTTATTGAAATAATTTACATTTTTTTCATAAAAAGTTTCTGAAATCTGATGTGTCTTTTATACCTACAACACATCTCAATTCAGACCAGTCACACTTCAAATGCTAATAGCCTCACGTGTCTAGTGGCTACTGTATTCAACAATGTAGATGTAGATTATCTCCCTCATACCAAAAAGTTCTCTTGTGCCCCTTTGCATTCAATCTGTTTTCCCCAAATTCTGGCCTTTGACAGCTACTAATCTGTTTCCTGTCCCTATAGCATTAGTTAGGGTTCTCCAGAGAAATAGAACCAAAGGGATGTATCTACATCTGCCCCCCCCATTTCTATCTAGAGAACTTTACTTTAAGGAATTGGCTCATGGGATTATGGGGTTGGCAGGTCTTAAGTCTGCAGGGAAAACCTAAGACTGGAGACCTAGAGTTGATGTTGTGGCTCAGATATGATGGTAGTCTGAAGGCAGAATTCCTTACTCTCATATGGACATCAGGAGAGGTCTTCTTTTAAGGCCTTCAACTGATAAGATGAGGCCCACCCACAATATGGAGGATAATCTGTTTTACTGAAAGTCTACTAATATAAATGTTAATCACATCTAAAAAATACCTCACACTACAAGATTCAGCAATTCCACTTCTAAGCATATACCAAAAATAACTGAAAGCGGGATCTTGAAGAGATATTTGTACACTTAATAGCATCATTTAGTGGCATCACTATTTACAATATCCAAAAGGTGGAAACAATGCAAGTGTCCATCAACAGATGAGTGGATAAGTAAAATGTGGTATTTACTTACAGTGGAATATGATTCAGCCTTAAAAACGAAATTCTGACAGATGCTACAACATGGATAAACCTTGAAGATATGCTAAGTGAGAAAAACCATTCACAAAAGGATGAATACTATATGAATTAACTTCTGTAAGGTACCTAGAGAAGTCAAATTCATAAAGAGAGAAAGCAGAAGTTTGGTTGCCAAGGTCTGGGGATAGAGTGGAAAGGGGAGTTATTATTTAATGGGTATAGAGTTTCAGTTTTTCCATTGAATGGATATACTATAAACTTCTTTTCTTTTTTCTAAAGATTTTATTTATTTATTTGACAGAGAGAGAGATTGCAAGTAGGCAGAGAGAGAGGGGAAGCAGACTCCCTGCTGAGCAGAGAGCCCGATGTGGGGCACAATCCCAGGACCCTGAGATCATGACCTGAGCCGAAGGCAGAGGCTTTAACCCACTGAGCCACCCAGGCGCCCCTATACTATACACTTCTTAACCATGTACCAATTGATGGACATTTGGGTTGTTTTCAGGTTTTTGCTATTATTATTAATACTACTATCAACATTTACTTACAGATCTCTGTTTCTAGTTCCTTTTGAGCAAATATTTAAATCAATGCATCATATAGAATGCTTGTAGCTGCAAATTACAGAAAGTTGCCTCAAATTAACTTATAAAGAAATTTATTATCTCATTGATAAAAGTCTACAAGAAGAGTGGCTCTTTGAGTAGTTGATTCAGCTGATCAACATCATCATGAAAGACCCAGGCTCTTCCTCTATTTTTCTGTGTATGGTTTTGTCTTTGAGCTGCCCTCACTCTTGGTCACAAGTTAGCTGTGACAGCATCAAACGTTATACCGAGATGGAACAATGTCCAGAAGTAGAAGAGCTGTCTATGATGGAGCTGTCTTTTCATCATATTTTTTTGAAGGTTAGGGAGTCTTGCCCGGAAGTCCCCCACTGGACTGTCTCATGTGTCATTGGTTCCGGTTGCATCAAATGCCCAGAATTGCATCACATGATTAAAGCAAAGACAGTGGGACCCCTTTAGTTGGCTTAGAGCATTCTGAACCCAATCCTTTGGGATGAGGCTTGTATAATGTCCCCCAGAGCACATAACCGTGCAGAGGAGCATAGACATCTGAACGAAGTCAAGGTCTGCCAGCAGGAAGAGTAAATCAGTGTTGAATAGCCAGGGTCCACATCATTCAGTGTGTCCTACGCTACTCACACACTGGTTCTACTGTTCCTAACTAATGCACACTTTCTGAAATACTTTCACATCTATTATTCTATTTTTCCTAAAAGGTTAACAACAACAAAAAGAATCCCATCCTTTAGAGTAGATAACTGAAAATTATACTTGTTCCTCCTTCAAGACCCTGTTTTAAATTATTTTGATCCTTTACTCAGTAGTAATCTGCTGAACTCTTATTCCATGGAAGGCTTTGCAAGGCAAATAAGGAAGGATAAAACTAAGATTCTTGCCCTTATCACTTTACAATATATTTTAAAAGACAGATTAAAAATAAGTTAAATAACTGCAGAAGATATAAACAGTGGCTCCACATAACTGTGCAGAGCTGGCACAGGCAGGATGCTGATTACTGGTTAAATGACAGTAAGTACCATGGCAGTTCAGAGGAGGACAGGATACCTGCAGGCTGGAATGGGCTGAGGAAGCTTGCCAGCAGAGGAGGGATTATAGATGGGTCTTGACAGATAGGATTTACAGAAGCAGACAGGATCGAGGGCGGGTCCCCAGCTGGAGCATCAGGAACTATTTGGACAGAGTTGTGGAACAGTATGATATTTGCTTATATACAAGATGTAGAGCAGACTCTCCGAATAGATTATTTTCACTCGTTCCTTAGATAAATCTTTTTCTGTGTACCTCTTACGTCCCCGGCTCTGTTCTTGGAAGAAAGCAAATTGCAGGAAACCAAACAGATGCAAACGCCTGTCCTCGTAGAGACTGTATTCAAGTAAGGGAATATAGATAACTGTAGAATAAGAAAATACATCTTACATCAAATGTAGTAGAGAAAAATCAGGGAAAAAGAGGGGCAGGACTATGGGGGAGGATACTATGATTTCAGGGATATGTCTAGATCTGGAGATCTGAAATGGCCCCTCTGACATATGTGCTTAAGGATACAGGGCAAGGTGAGATTGCCCTCGAAGGTTTCGAGGCAGAAGGTGGTGGCAAGGCTGTGAGTGTGGCAGGGGAGGAAGGGTGGAGGTCTTGCCAATATCATGCAGGGATGAATGCTTCTTGATTCCTGCCAATGGTGAGGGGGAGGCTGAGGAAGGGTCAGACTTACCCAGAGCTCATGGGACCCCTGGCCTCTTCTGCCCTTGGAGAAGGGCAGTTGGGAGAGATAGCCTTCTTCTTTACCCATAGCAGGAGTTAAAGTTAGAGAAATAGACTGAAGCCAGGTTGTGGAGGGCCTTGAAAACCAGGGTAAGGATCAGGTAGAGTGTCTGTGGGCTAGGGGATGGTTGAATTTTGTTTGCTTGAATTCCTGTTTGTCAGCATGATGAAAGCAAAGTATAAAACAGGCCGTCTCAAGTACCCCTTAAGTCAAGTCCCTCCTAAAGTTTTTGAAGTTCCTGATGTGTTAAAAGAAAGAGAAGAAAATCCAAAATAGGTTGACAAAAATTGTGGTCTATTTAAGTTGTTTAAATTCAATACATTAATGTTTTACCAGACAATAATGCCATGCAATATAACTGTGCTTCCTTTAAGATATTACAAGATTTATTAAAGAATAGTTAAGTTCAAAACGCCCTAGTAGGTTCGGTCATGGGACTGTTCTTTAAAGTTACAGGACAAGTACCTGCTTTCAGTCCTGTAAGTTTATCTCTGCATCTGTGTGTGAAACCTCCTTTGGGTTTAATAACCCTCTACTTTGGGCTGAACTTCAACTTCAGCTGATTTCCCACTTGCTCATCGTCGGGTCTTTTATCATTCTCTGTCCTCTGCTGTCAGTGTCCTTTTGACTTTTATTTGTTTAATAACTTTTGACCAGCCCCGTTGCTGAAGTGACCCTCATGTTTTGTCTGTATCTCAGTTTCCTGATTCTGGCTTCTTGCCTGGATCCCTCAACCTGCTGCCATTCACAGCCTGGCATGACAGATGGCCATAGGCTAATGGCAAGGGCACTCCATCAGAGCCTTGGCACTGAGGTCATTTAAGATGTGAGATGGGCAGCAAAGGAGAAAACAGGAATAGGTAGCTGGATGCTGTTCACAGTTTCTGTGTAGTGCCATATTTTGGCTGGACTGCTTGTTGTCCACCTATCAGAATCACTATAAACGAGACCTTAGGTAAATGCAGTCTCCCTTTAGGTCATGTTGCAAATTAGTTTAATTCAGCGCATGCTTGTTATAGGTCAGTCCTGTACAAAGCTGTGCTGGATACTGAGGGGAATACAAAGATGACATAACACTGGTACTGCCCTTAAGGAGCTTGCAGTCCAAGAGGGAGATGCCTGCGTAACTAGAAAATGGTAATATAAACTAAGATGGGGAAGTCCTGTGGCAGAGATCCAAACCAAGCTGCCCGAAGCACATAGACAAAGCCGTTAGCTTGACAAGGTGAAGGATTCACTGATGGATCTGGGTTGTAGTTCTAGTTGTGATCTGTGTGCCTCTAGGTCTTGAGAACCACACATACAACATCAGTTTCTGCTAATTCTTTTGATCACTGCATCAGACTCATTATGTCAGTGTAAAAGGAGTGTTTAGATATAAGCAGAACAATAAGGAATTTATAGACAGGATTCAAAAGTGCATCATATTTATGGAAGAGGAAATGACGATGAAAAGGGGTGAAGAAGAAATGGCTCATTATGGCAAAACTATCACATAGAATACATTTTAATATTTAAGTTCAAACAGTATGTAGGATGTTTTGGTCATAGGTCCAGTGTGTCAACTTTAATCGTCACTTAACCATTTTCAGGTGCAACTTACTCACCTAGAAATGAAAATGTTCGTCCTCTACTTATTATATGTGGTCACAGTTAATTAGGAAAAACTCTTTAAGGAGCATTTGGCTAGTTTAGTTGGTTGAGTGTTGGACTCTTGATTTTGGCTCAGGTCATGATCTCAGTGTTGTGGGATGGAGACCCTGATTGGGCTCCGCGCTGGGCGTGGGGCCTCCTTAGGATTCTCTCATTTCCTCTCCTCTTATCCCTCCCCCTGCTTGCTCTTGTGCTTTCTCTCTTAAAAAGAAAAAAAAAAATAGGAAAAACTCTTTATAATGCTTGGAAGTTACAGTAAAAGATTTTTCTCCTTGGAGAAATACACCATATCAATTCCTTTAAATGTTCTGATATTCCTAACATTTATTTAGAAATGACTTAAAGAAAGAACTACTTTATCTTTTTGATAAAAACAAACAAACAATAATGACAATTTTAATCCCACAGGAAAATATACAGAAAGGGCTTTTTTTTTTTTTTTTGGTAAAATAGAGGTTTTAAACACTAACTGGCTTCTGTATTTCCTACCAATATTTGCTTAGAGAAATGTATATACATGAATTTTTGCAGATAGGCTTGTGCATGTATATAGAAAAAAATATCCTGCTTATCATCCTGCCTCACATTTTGATCCTCTGTATATACAAATTAAAGTGTGCAGGTGATAGAACTTTACTTCTCTAAAGCTATATTTCTATTCTAATCTTCCATTTTTTTTGAGATGGTGCAAATTTAATTTTATCAATCTGGAGGTTCTTCTCATATCCCCCAGAGTCATGACTAAGATCTGGGGGTCCCCACTCTGTCAAGATATTGGAAAGTTTGTCTAGTACTCAATGAAATCTGTCCATCCATATTGTGTAGAAGTATATGTAGTATATATATATGGTGTATAATATAGTATAGAAATCCTAGTTTGTCCAGTACTCAGTAATATCTGTCGATCCATATAGATATCACAAAAGGTATCCTTTATTCCTATCCTTAATTACCCTAAGGAAAAAGCCCAATTTATAGCTTAAATGATCCCAATGTGTTAAATAATTTACTGTTTTACTGCAGTTCATTCTTTTATGTATCTTATTAAGTATTTATCCAAATGGTCTGTACATATGTGATGTCTTCATGAAACAAAATGAAACTGTGGTAAATACAACCTGATTTTCAATTTATTCTTAGATATACCTGATGGAGAAATTTAGAATCCTTTTTGGAAGTAGGTATGGATATAAATAAATAAAAATTGCTATATGATTGATGAATTTGTAAACTTAATTATTTATAATCTTATTTTCTCCAGAATGGATTTCGGGAAGCTAACAGAAATGAATGTGGTAATATATCATGATAAAATAAATAGATAAGAATAAATCATACAATAAGTTTATGGAAAATTGCTAGAACTGGATTGCAAATTTAATTCTGAGTTTTTGAGAGGCCAAAGCAAAGAGGAGGTCACAGCTTCTGGAAAGATTCATGTATCAGCACAATACCGTTCAAGAGTCACCCTAATACTGGGGCCTTGGAGAGGGGTCTCTGGTAGGTCTTCATGCACGCGACTTTATGATGTCATAGGCAGTGTCCTCAATGCCATCCGTAAAACCCATCTAATACTGTCAGTATTATGAACAGTCATTGCATAAGGTACCAAAACAGTGTTGCTTAAGTACTGACTTCTCTGCTGGTGTGACTTCCAGGGAACAGTATTTGAAATATCCAGATGGAGAAAAGTGAAGTTGGCATTCAGCTCACCTGAACACTTTTGTCTATGATTGAATGAAGGCAGGGGTTACACGGCCGACAAAAATGCACTCAGGCACAGTTTTGGTTTAGAGGTTTCTCTCCCTCATTAGTTGAAACCCAACTGTTGACACAGTTAGCTTCAAGTGAAAAACATTCACTGTGTGATCTTAGAGTTCAGAGCAGGGCAGTTTGGGGGCCCAGAACAAGCAGAATGAAAAGCAGACTCGTCACCTGTGTGATTTGTGATGTGGCTTTCAGACGGCGCTCTTATCAGCGAGTGCCATCTGGTTGCTGCCTATTTTTGTTAGTTCTTTTTGCAGCTAGGTGCGGAGCTCACTTGTTTCTGAGCTACTGAAAGGCGGTGTATACAGTATGTATGTAAATGTCACATATTTTAAAAGGAACAAATTAAAAAATATTTATTATTATTATTTACTTCCTATACATTTTGGTGGTCCGAGACAAAGGTCTACGTGCTCGAGTACGCTGTGGTCACGTTCCAAAGTAAGCTCATTAGGGCTTTAGGAATATCTCCCACTTCAGATCCAATGTCTTGTATCCGGACACACTGGTACCTCAGCAATCTGAGAAAAGGTCTTTGCTGGCATCATGATCCTGATGAATTGCAAACGTTTATTTACTTGTCTGATTCTGAGTTATTTTGCAAACTCCCTGTGAACAGGAACTATCCATTTGACTTAGATATATTTATAAAAAATTTAACTTTAAAATATTTTAGAGGTTTTTGTAAATACAAGAGGATTCAGGGAGTAATTCTTTACTGTATATCCACCAATCAGCATTAACCAAGGGTCATATTTTCTTACAGTCTTTTGTTAGCAAGGCAGAGTGTTGACATATAATTCGTATACGGTAAGGTGCATAGATCTTCAGTGTGCACTGTGAAGGATTTTGACAATTGTACATCCACATTTAACAACCACCCAAAGCAAGACATATGACAGTCTCAGGCATCCAAAAAGTTCCCTGAAGCCACTCTTCCATCCATAGCCTGTCACAAAAGGGCAACCTTTCTCATTTTCTTTCTGATTTTCTAACAGCTCAGATTAATTGGCCTGTTTTTGGACATCATATAAATTAAATAAGACAGTATACACACCTTTGTGTCTGGCTTATTTTACTCAGCATAGTGTTTTCTAAATTCACTTGTGTAGGTACATAGTACATTAATTTGTTTCTTTTCATTGATAAGTAGTATTTCATTGTATTTGTTCATTCTCCCTATTGATATATGATATTTAGGTCATTTCCAGTTAAGACTACTGTCAGGATTCTTGTAAAGTCTTGTGAACATGTTTTGTTTTGTTTTCTTTCTCTTTCTTTCTTTCTTTCTTTCTTTCTTATTTCCTTCCTTATCTTACCTTTCCTTTCCTTTCCTTTCCTTTCTTTTCCTTTCCTTTCCTTTCCTTTCCTTTCTTTCCTTTCTTTCCTTTCTTTCCTTTCTTTCCTTTCTTTTCTCTCTCTCTCCCCTTTTTTCCTTCCTCCCTCCCTCCCTTCCTCTCTTTCTTTCCTTCCTTCTATCCATCCATCCATCCATCCTTCATTTCTTTTTTGGAGGGGTTAATGATTTAGGAATGGGAATGTTGAGTCAGAGGGTAGGTGTATGTTTAACTTGACGAGAAAATGCCAAATTGCTTTCCATAGTGGCTGTAGCATTTTACACTCCCACCAGCAATGTGCAGGAGTTCTGCCTGATTCACATCCTCCTCAACAGTAGGTGTTGTCAGTCTTTTCAATTTTAGTCATTCTAGTGGTTTTATTTTGCATTTTCTTGATGATAAAGATGTTGAATAACTTTTCATGTGCTTATTGGACATTTATATGTCTTTTCTCTTGAAGTGTCTGTTCAAGTCTTCTGCAGCTTTCTGTTTTTTCCTTTTGTCTGTTTGATTAACTTTTTATTTCTTTGTTGTAGGAGTTCTATATATTCTGGATACAAAATATCAGATATGTATTGCAAATATGTTTTCCCTGTCTGTGGCTTCTCTCTTCATTTTTTGCCTCTCTCAATTTGTAAAGCTATTCTCCAGTGTTTTCCTTTAGAAGCTTTAAAGTTTTAGCTTTTCTTTTAGGCCTAAAATTCATCTTCAATTAATTTTTATGGGTGATTTCAGAGAAGATGGGACTCTTTTTTTTTTTTTCCTTATCTCCTACGGATATCTAGTTACCACAGAACCATTTATTGAGAAGTTTTTCTTTCCCCATTAAGGTGCTTTGGTGCCATTGTTGAAAAACAGTGGACTGTGTGTGGTCTATTTCCAAAAATTCTCTATTCTGTTACACTGATCTACTTATCTGTCCTTATGCCTGTGTGCCATTCTCGTCTTGATTCCTGTAGCTTTTGATCAAGTCTTGAAGTTACCTAGCTCAAGTCCTCCAGCTTTGTTTTACTTTTTCAAGATTGTTTTGGCAATTGAGAAACATTTTATTTCCAAGTGAATTTTAGTATTGACTTGTAAAGTTCTCTAAAGTTCTTTAATCTAGGGGATTATGATTAGGATTGCATTGAATATATACATTAATTTAGGGAGAATTGACATCTTAATACTATTGGCTCTTCTAATCTACTATGGTATATTTCTTAATTTATTTAAATCTTTTAAAGTTTTTCACAATTTATTTTGTCATTGTCAACATAGAGGCTGTTTCTGATACTATTGTAGATGGAATTGGTATTTAAATATATCTCATAGCCAGGAATTAATAAAATTCTAATTGGGTGGTGAATTTAGAAAAAAGGAATTTAGTATAAAATTACCTGGTTAAGTTAATTGGAAGTAAATTAAGAAGTGACTAGTTATTAGTCAGAAGTTCCAGGCTGCTTCTAAGGGCACCTTGACATTGCCTAATTGTTGAGATTTAAAATTCCTATAAATTACAACTCATTGAGATAATGGTTTTATTTGGTTCGTTAAAACGATAAGTTGATGTGAAAATTTTGATCACTGCAGCAGATGCTCCTTCATATCACAGTAATTATAAGGAAGGCCTTTTCATTCCTACACAAAAAATTACAAAATATGGTTTTTGCATACAACTTGTAATCATAATTCTACCTTAAAATTTATAATTGATTTAATTATCAATTAATATATGAGATGATATTTTCGCTAAGTAATTTAGACTTGTTATAGAAATAATAAGACCATCAAATGATAAATTGAAATTGTTTCACCAATATTTAATTCATAAAATAGATAAAAATCTCCTTGATGAGAAGGAAATATTGATAAATTACTGAAAGCTCATTAATTTTATTTAAATTACATGTCTACTTACTTATCTATCATAATTAATATTTACAATAAAACTAATATTAGTATAAATATACCAAGATTCAACCTTTAGATACAATTAATTTTATTTTGTAAAAATTAGTGAGTGACAAAGAAAAATTTGTGACAAGGAAAAAACTCATTCTACATCCTTTTTTTTAATTTCAAATTTTTATTTAAATTCTAGTTAACATAGAGTGTAATATTGGTTTCAGGAGTAGAATTCAGTGATTCATCACTTACATACAACACCCAGTTCTCATCACAAGTGCCCTCCTTATTACCCATTGTCCAGGGACACCTGGGTGGCTCATTGGGTTAAAGCCTCTGCCTTCAGTTCAGGTCATGATCTCAGGGTCCTGGGATTGAGCCCCACATTGGGCTCTCTGCTCAGCAGGGAGCCTGCTTCCCCCTCTCTCTCTGCCTGCCTCTCTGCCTACTTGTGACCTCTCTCTCTGTCAAATAAATAAAATATTAAAAAAAAATACCCATTGTCCATTTAACCCATCTCTCACCCACCTCCCTCTATCCTGAGTTTATTCTCTATCTTTGAGTCCCTTATGAGTAATATTCCTGTGTGTGTGTATGTGTATTACATATATACTGTAATATTGCTGTATGTACACACACACACACACACACACACACACACACACACACAGCACATCTTCTTTATCCATTCATCGGTTGATGGACATTTGGGCTCTTTCCATGATTTGGTTATCGTGGTTAATGCTGTTATAAACATCAGGGTGCACATATCCCTTTGAATGTGTATCTTTGTATTATTTGGGTAGGTACTTAGTAATGCAATTGCTGGATCATAGGGAAGTTCTATTTTCAACTTTTAAAAAATTAATCAGTTAACATAATGTATTATCTGTTTCAGGGGTACAGGTCTGTGATCCATCAGTCTTATATAATACCCAGTGCTCATTACAACACATACCCTCCATCACCCGGTTACCTGTCCCCATATCCACCTCCCCTCCAGTGACCCTCACTTTGTTTCCTAAGATTAAGAGTCTCTTATGGTTTGTGTCCCTCTATGGTTTCGTCTTGTTTCATATTTTCCTCTTCCCCTATGATCTTCTGCCTTGTTTCTTAAATTCCATATATCAGTGAGGTCATATTATAATTGTCTTTCTCTGATTAACTTATTTCATTTAGCATAATACCCTAGTTCCATCTATGTCATTGCAAATTGCAGGATTTCATTTTTTGATGGCAACATAATATTCCATTGTGTGTGTGTATGTATATGTATATTTATACATATATATGTGTGTATATATATATGTATGTATGTGTGTGTATATATCTTCTTTATCCATTTATCTGTTGATGGGCATCTGGGCTCTTTCCATAGTTTGGCTGTTGTGGACATTGCTGTTATAAATATTGGGGTGCAGGTGCCCTTTCTGATTACTACATTTGTATCTTTGGGGTAAATACCCAGTAGTACAACTGCTGGGTTGTATTTTCAACTTTTTGAGCTTGCATGTACCAGCTTGCATTTCCACCAATAGTGTAGGAAGGTTTCCCATTCTCTGTATCCTCACCAATATCTGCCAAGTTTCCTGACTTGTTAATTTTAGCTATTCTGACTAGTGTGAGGTGGTATCTCATTGACTTTTGATTTGCATTTCCCTGATGCTGAGTGATATTGAGCACCTTTTCAGTGTCTGTTGGCCATTTGTGTGTTTTGTTTGGAGAAATGTCTCTTCAGGTCTTCTGCCCATTTTTGGTCTGGATTATTTGTTTTTTGGATGTTGAGTTTGGTAAGTTCCTTACAGCTCATGGATACTAGTCCTTTATCTGATAGTCATTTGCAAATATCTTCTCCCATACTGTAGGTTGCCTTTTAGTTTTGTTGATGGTTTCCTTTGCTGTGCAAAAGCTTTTTGTCTTGATAAGGTCCCAATAGTTCATTTTTGTTTTCATTTCCCTTGCCTTTGGAGACCTGTCTAGCAAGAAGTTGCTGTAGCCAAAGTCCAAGAGGTTGCTTCCTGTGTTCTCCTCAAGGATTTTGATGGATTCCTATCTCACATTTAGGTCCTTCATCCATTTTGAGTTTATCTTTGTGTATGGTATAAGTAAATGGTCCAGTTTCATTCTTCTACATGTAGCTGTCCAATTTTCCTAGCACCGTTCATTGAAGGCACTGTTCTTTTTCCTTTGGATATTCTTTCCTGCTTTGTCAAATATTGGTTGACTATAGAGTTGAGGGTTCATTTCTGGGTTCACTGTTCTGTTCCATTGATCTATGTGTCTGTTTTTGTGCCAATACCATACAGTCTTGATGATTACAGCTTTGTAATATAGCTTGAAGTCTGCCATTGTGATGCCACCAGCTTTGGTTTTCTTTTTTGACATACCTCTGGCTATTCGGGGTCTTTTGTGGTTCCATACAAATATTAGGATTATTTGTTCCAGTTCTGTGAAAAAAGTTGTTGGTATTTTAATAAGGATGGCATTGAATGCATACATTGCTTTAGGCAACATAGACATTTTAACATTTTAACAATGTTCTTCCAATCCATGAGCATGGAACATTTTCCATTTCTTTGTGTCTTCCTCAATTTCTTTCATGAGTATTCTATAGTTATCTCAGTACAAAATCCTTTGCTTCTTTGATTAGGTATATTCCTAGGTTCTATATGCAGCTTTTTGAGGAAACTCCATACGTTTCTCCAGAGTGGCTTTACATTCCCCAGTTTGTAGTCCCACCAACAGTGCAAGAGGGTTGCCTTTTCTTCACCTCCTCGCCAATACCTGGTGTTTCTTGTGTTGTTAATTTTATC
>CM052802.1:38203612-38261061 GCA_028533885.1 Nasua narica | reverse complement strand
TCTTCCTTAAATGGCTGGTAGAATTCCCCTGGGAATCCAGCTGGCACTAGACTTTTGTTTGTTGGGAGATTTTTGATTATGGTTTTAATTCTTTGTTGATTATGGGTCTGTTCAAATTTTCTATTTGTTCCTGTTTCAGTTTTGGTAGATTGTATTTTTCTAGGAATTTGTCCATTTCTTCCATATTGCCCAATTTGTTGGCATATAATTGCTCATAATATTTTCTTATAATTGTTTGTATTTCTGTGGTGTTGATTGTGATCTTTCTCCTTTCATTCATGATTTTGAGTCCTTCCTCTTTTCTTTTTTATAAGTCTTGCTAGGGATTAGTCAATTTTATTAACTCTTTTGAAGAACTGGCTCTTAATTTTGTTGATCTGTTCTACTCTTCTTTTGCTTATCAATTATTGTGGTTCTAATCTTTTATTATTTCCCTTCTACTATCTTCAGGCTTTATTTGCTGTTCCTTTACTAGCTTCTTTGAGTGTAAGGACAGGTTGTGTATTTGAGACTTTTCTTGCTTCCTGAGGTTAGTCTGTGTTGCAGTTTACTTCCCTCTTGGGACTACCTTTGCTGTATTCCGCAGGTTTTGTACTGACATGTTTCCATTTTTATTTGCTTCCATGTGCTTTTTAAATTTTGTCTTTAATTTCCTAGTTAACCCACTCATTCTTTAGTAGGATGTTCCTTAGCCTCCATGTATTTGTGGTCTTTCCAAATTTTTTTCTTGTGGTTGACTTCAAGTTTCATAGCATTGTGGTCTGAAAGTATGCATGGTCTGATCTCAGTCTTTTTTTACTTGTTGAGGGCTGATCTGTGACCCAGTATGTGATCTATTCTGGAGAACTGTTCCACGTGCTTTTGAAATGAATCTATATTGATGAAGTGTTCTGAATATATCTCTTAAGTCCATCTGGTCCAGTGTGTCATTCAAAGCCATTGTTTCCTTATTAATTTTCTGCATGTATGATCTGTTCATTGCTGTAAGTGGGGGTGGTAAAGTTCCCCACTATTATTGTATTGCTATCAATGAGTTTCTTTTTTTTTTTTTTAAGATTTTTATTTATTTATTTATTAGGAAAGAGAGAAAGAGAGAGCACGAGAAGGGAGAAGGTCAGAGTGAGAAGCGGACTCCCCACGGAGCCGGCAGGCCGACGCGGGACTCGATCCCGGGACTCCGGGACCACGACCCGAGCCGAAGGCAGCCGCCCAACCAACCGAGCCACCCAGGCGCCCAATGAGTTTCTTTATGTTCACTGTTAATTGATTAATATATTTGGGTGCTCCCAAGTTGGGGGCATAAATATTTACAATTGTTAGATCTTCTTGTTGGGTAGACCCCTTAATTATGATATAATGCCCATTTCCATCTCTTGTTACAGTCTTTGTTTTAAAATCTAGTTTGTTTGATACAAGTATGGCTATTTTGGCTTTTTTTTGACACCCATTACCAAGATAGATGGTTCTTCATCCCCTCATTTCCCATCTGCAGGTGTCCTTAGGTTTAAAATGAGTCTCTTATAGGCAGTGTATAGATGGACCTTGTTTTTTCATCTATTCTGTTAACCTATGTCTTTTGACTGAGGGCATTTACTGCATTTCCATTCAGAGTAGTTATTGAAAGATATGAATTTAATACCATAGTGTTACCTGTAAAATTGGTGTTTCTGGTGATGTTCTCCCTTTCTAGTCTTTGTTGCTTTTGATCTTTTTCCCCCCAAAGAGTTCCCTTTAATATTTCTTGCTAAGCTGCTCTAGTGGTCATGAAATCCTTTAGCTTTTTGTTTGGGAAACTCTTTATCTCTCCATCTATTCTGAGCCTTGCTGGGTAAAGTATTCTTGGCTGCATATTTTTCACATTCGGGACATTGAATATATCCTGCCACTATCTTCTGGCCTGCCAAGTGTCTGTGGACACAACTGCTGTGAACCTGATCTTTCTTTGTAGGTTAAGGACTTTTTTTTTCTTTGCTGCTTTCAAGATTATTGCCTTGTCTGTATATTTTGTGAATTGGCTATGATATGCATTGGCAGTGACATTGTTGAATTTAATGGGAGTTCTTTGTACGTCTTAGATTTGGATGTCTGTCCTTTTCCAGATTCGGGAAGCTTTCAGCTATAATTTGCTCAAATAAACCATCTGCCCCCTTTCTTTCTTCATCTTATGGGACTCCTATGATACGAATGTTATTCCATTTTAATAAGTTGTTGAGTTCCCTGAGTCTACCTTTGTGATCCATTACCTTTGTTTCCCTCTTCTTTTCAGCTTCATAATGTTCCATAATTTTATCATTTGTATCACTGATTCATCCCTCTGTTTCATCCATCCTCATTGTTATGGCATCCATTTGGGATTGCATCTCAGTTATAGATTTTTCATTTTGGCTTGGCTAGATTTTAGTTCTTTTATCTTTGCAGTAAGGGATTCTCCAGTGTCTTTCTGTACTTTTTCCAAGCCTAGCTAATATCCTTATAATTGTTGTTTTAAACTCTAGTTCAGACATCTTACTTATAACTATATGGATTAAATCCCAGGCTGTCATTTTTTCCTGTTTTTTCTTTTGGGGTGGATTCCTCCATCATGTCATTTTGGAGGAAAAAGGGAAAAAAGAAATAAAAGGCAAAATAAAAGCTTAAAAATAAATTAAGGAAGCTAGATCTTAAGTGTGTTTTTGTGTCCTTGTTATAAGAAGCTTCCATGGGCCTTTTTTTCTGTTTATAGGCATGCATCTTTGTTATCTAAGACTTTCAATTGATTTCATTGATTTCATTGGTGTTCAGAATGACTTGATATTTATCTAGCTGTGTTCAGTGGAGGAGGTAAGCTTAGGGTTGCCTTCCTCCTCTGACATCTTAACCTTGCCCTCAATCATTCTACATCTTAATATTTAGTATTAATATTCAGTTTTCAATATCTATTGCTGATCTTAACTGTGTGAGGATATGTTGCACCTACATATAAAACACATAGCCTCCAGATAAAGATTTTCATCATTGCTCTTACATTAAAATTGTCTCTGGTACTTCTAAATATCTGGATGTCCTTCCCTGTGTGACTTATGCTACTTGCCCATATCTATCTCTCCCCATCCTTGTCACTGTCACCTTTTGTATTAGTGTGCTATTGCTGTATAACAAATTACCACTAACTTATTGTTTAAAGTAACACCTGTATATTTAGCACAAAATAACACAATTCTATAGGTCATAGCCCAGATAAACTTGATTGGGTTCTCTGTTAGGATCTTACCAGGCCAAAATCAAAGTGTTGGCTGGGCTGGGCTGGGCTCTTTTTTAGAGTCTCTGGGGGAAATTCCAGATTCATTCTCATTGTTAGCAGAATTCAGTTCTTTGTGATTGTAAAACTGAGGCCCTGTTCCCATGTTAGGTTTTGGAATGGGGTTGATCTCACCTCTAAGAGGCTTTTTTTAGGTCCTTTCCTTGTGGCTCTCTTCTTCTTCAAGCCAGTAATGGAGAGTTTCTCATGTACTGAATCCCCTTTATGCTGACTTCTCCTTCTGCAACTGGCTGGAGAAAACTCTGTTTTTCAAGGGCTTATGTGATTAAGTTTGGCTTCTCTGGCTAATTACCCTATTTTAAGGCCAATTGATTCATTCATTTAAATATATCTGCAAATCCTTTATGTGTGTAATGCAACACAATCACAGAGTGGAGATCATGAAGCCATCCAAGAATTCTACCTACACCCCTGCACCAACCTCCAGGCCATGTCTTCCTACCTACTGACCACTTGAATATCAGACTCATTATCTTCCTATCAAATTCTGTTTTTGTTGTTGTTGCTGTTTGTTTGTTTGTTTGTTTGTTTGTTTGTTTTATAGTAGGCTCCATGGGGAGCTTGAACTCTTGACCCTGAGATCAAGACCTGAGCTGAGATCAAGAGTCAGATGCTTAACTGACTGAGCCATGCAAGTGCCCCTCTCTTTCATACTCCTAAAGTCACATGGGTGCTCAGCATTTGTAAAGAGACCCTTGTTACACATTTACCCTTAAGTTTCTTAACTCTTTGCAAATGGTGTTCAGCTCTAGACCTTATTATTATCATTCAGAAATACACATATGAAATCGGAAACCTGTTCTTCACTCTTGGACAGCATTCTTCTAATGTTTTTAATATATCCCCTACTGATTTACCAGGAGACATAGTGGGAAAGAAAGGGAAGGAAGCTAGCAGTGGGCAGGGCCAAGGATATGGGGATTGACTTTGTGAGAGGGCTCAGGTTTAGGTCAGCAGAGAAGTAGTAGATCATTCACAGTGACCATGGAGGCAGAGCCTGGTGGTGATATCAAAGAACCCTTACTGAATGGTTAGGGCTGGAGTGTTTAGGTCCTGTGATACTGAAATCAGTGAGATGATCATGTTTTGGCACCAAAAGTCAGTCTGGATTTAGGCTGGATCCCAAGCCGGCAGGTGGTAGCACACCAGCTTGGCCCCACGTTGGGTGAGCAAGGGCTTTGGGATTAGGTATGCTGTTAGCATTGCAGGCAATCATTTGGCATCAGGCAGAACTCTAATCTCAGTGGGAAATCTGCTCAGGAACCAGGAACTGGGGCATAGAACTGGGCAATTGTGGAGGATTTGTGGGAAGGCCTTGGCTGAGGTGAATATAGAAGCTAGGCTTTAGATATCAAGATTATTTTAGATGGCACATGCTAGAGAGATGTTGCTTCTAATTGTCTTGTAGGCTGAACTGGAACTACAGGCTCAAATTCCAGTTCCTGAAAGGGAATGGATGAGGCTAGGAAAGCAGGACCATCTTCTGGTTTTCATGGCCTGTACCTCTCACTCTTGGTCTCACCTCTCACTCTGCAGTCACCTCCCCAGTCTTTTCCCCATGTGGGAACTAGAAAAGAGTTTCCTCTTCTATTTGATTCCATAGGGTGTGAGGTAGGGATTCCATAGGATGTGAGGTCCTGAGGCACTGTATTCCATGGTCTCCTAAATAGGAGATCAGTGAGAGGGTGACATGTCAGGTCCTGGATGGATCATGCTGAGGTCAAAACACAGTGAATCCAAATCCGGGTGCCCATCAAGAGGAGCCAGCAGAGCAACAGTAGCAGGGACACAGGGTAAAGGGAAGGGGCTTAAAGACCAGGAAAGTTAGGGCAGCAGGGGAGTGGGAGGCAGACTGGATGAACTGCAGACCTGCAGCCCCATTCCTTCCTCCCTCTTTTCCCTCCCTCCCTTCACTCTCACCTCCCCCACCTTCTTTTTTTTCTTTTTAACATTCTCAGCACATTTTAACCTGAACCAATCAGAATGGATGGACACATCCTTCCATTTTATTCTAGCCTAAAGCAGTCTGCATATATGTAACTTTTACATCACTATATCCTCTAATACTTAGAACAGTGTTTTGGGGGGGTATTGAACAATAGCATTAATTTTAAGTAAAAAGAAATGTAATAAAAGAGGGAAGAAAAGATCTTGTTCACAACTAGGGCAGAAACATTAGCTAAGCCTTGTATGGCTAGAATTTTACCAGTATCTTATTGAAAAATGATTGGCAGCTCAACAGGCCCAAAGTGTAATGACTGTGGGTGTTATGTGTATTTTGCTTTGTGAAGTTATCATTAAGTTAGCCATTGTCAATGTATGTGGTTTGTTCTCTCACAAGGCTGAAATTCCTTTGAGCCCACCCTGTTCTTGTTCATACAGAGCTTCAGGGTCTCCTCAATATTGTTATGGAGGAGCACTTGAATAGCATGTGCTCCATTGATTGTTTTAGTGGCTCTGCTGATGTCCAGGCCAGTACAACCCCTTCCTTTAAGGATGAAACTCTGGTGGGGCCCATGAAGAGTTGTATGAGTACTCTGTGCCCTTCAGAACACAATGAGTGAAGTATGGTTACATTACAGTGATATCCTGTCATACCATGTCCTTTGGGACATGTAATGTTCCAATAAGGGTATTAGAAGTTTTGCAGAGCTGCCTAGGTTGGGCAGGTCAATAAGAGTTCATTGAGAGCTTTATTGTTTTCTCTAAGCAAGAATATTGGAAAACGGAGACCCCCCAGGTGGCTCTGGACTTGCAGCATCAGTGCCCTGCTCCTGCCGGAAGTTTGCTTCAGGATCACTTCCTGTCTCTCACTGGGCCAGAGCAGGTGGGTGGATGTGAGAGCACAGCCCCCACTCCTGCCCAGTACTCAGCTGTGCTGTCAGAAACATTTGTGTATCATCAATCCCCTAATCATTTCTGAGAGACTGATGCATTTCCGTAAAAAGCCTGATTTACATGGTGTGACTACAGATTTAAAAGATGGATTTTGTTCTGGCTTGTTGAAATCATTCTTTAGAGACAGTGTTTGAAACAAAATTTATCAAATGGTCTGTGGTCTACTTACTCCCAGATATTAATCTCTGCCTACCAGTGCTGGGAGTCTCTTTTCCTCCTGAAAAAATTCCATTCTTGTGAATTTAGTCCATTCATGTGGAGTCAACCTTATAGAACTGTTATTGCTTCTCTTTTTTGAGGGAATAGAATAAAACAAGAAAAGACATTGGCAACCAGTTGTGTGACCTGGTTCATAGAAAGACAAATGATCTTTTCTTATTCTTTAAAGCTCTGCTAAAATAGAACTTCATATTACAGGTTGCAGTTATTAACTTAGGAGGTAATGGGGTTTCTACTTTCTCATGATAAAAGCTTCCTATGTTAACACCACCTACTGCATAATGTCTTGGCACAATGTGCAGAATTTTCTTTGTTATATAGTTAGTGAATGGCAACTTTTCCCTCATGAGTTCTAATTTTTAGGTAAAGATAACTCCATGAATTCTATGAACAAGAGCTTGTGTTCTCCTTAGAAATAGTGAGCAAGGCAGTAAAAGAGATACTATTTTTGGGTTGCCTGTTAATCTTCTGTTTTATTATATGCCACACATATTATTCAGAAAACTTCCCTAAAACATGAACATGAATAAACATTATAATTCTTTACCATCAACCTTAATATTTCTAGAAAAGTGTAAGGTTAAAAAAAAAGGTTTGGCAGAAAGCTCTTTTGCCTTTATTTTCAATCTTCTTGGCTCCTCGCCCAAGTTCTATAAATCTATAATGCCATCTTCATCTAAACTCCGTTGAAGCGGAAGATGGAAGAAATGTGTGGGACTGAGGAGTCTCATACTTTTGGAGATTCCAAAAGCTTCCATACGAAGGGAGGGGAGTGCATGCTGAGGAATAGGAATGTGTCTCTAACTTAGGAATTGATTTGAATTATGGATGTGGGACAGAGGGGATTCCTCAAATCCTTTCCTCTAGCAATCTTCGGTCCTACTGGGAATGGGTTCTCCTCCCGTTTTGTGATGCAAATTATTCCCATCATCCCTGGAATTATGGTCCTTCCACTTAGGGGTCGTCTATTGACTGGTAGGGCAAATTATTTTCAGGCAAAGTGCTCCAGATCTCTGCTTTGATTTGTGATTGGGGGGAAGATCAAGGCTATTAGATTTCCATAAGAATTTGAGTGTTTTAAGTAGTGAAATGAGTGTATTCCAGGTTTTAAAATGTTCAGATTTATGTTGCAAATTAGGATAGACTTAGGGAAATGTTGGTGTACTAACTTAGAAAATCATAGAATACAGTTTCAGTACCTTTTGTGTAGAATATTAGATCTGTGAGATCCAGGAATTGTAGAATAATAAACTCCTATTTTCCCTTTAAAAATATGGGAGGCATACTTCACTCTGCTTGTTACAGAAAGTAATTGGAAGGAGAAAACATTGAGAATATTATGAAGTCTTATGTTTCTGATTTGGACTACTGTTTAGAGTGCTGATTGTCATTCACATTTTATGCGTATGAAACAATATGAGTTTTATAAAATTACTAAGTTTATGAGAGGATTAAGCAGGTTTTACTTTTATAGTCATAACGTGTTCAATTGCATTTGCATCAAATGGGAGATATAATTTCTCTTTGTAATTGAAATTTAAATCCCAGCATAAATACGGTGCTTAGAAAACTATTTTATGGGCCTTTCTTTTATAAGGATCCTGCATGGAAAGAGGGTTACACAGCTGGAGATTGTTTAGAGACAATTAAACTTATTGGCTTTTCAGCTGGTGATAAAAGCAGGGCTCTGAGACTCTCAGCATCTTGAAATTGTTACCCAGGTGAATTTCCTTCACAATACTAAGCTCTTTAATATTCTTTTTTTTTTTTTTTTAGCTATTTAGTATTCTTAAAAAATTATTTAGCACCAGAGACTTAAGGGGATGATCTATTGGAGTTTAAGCCCATGATGAATGCAAAGCATACATTTGTCTTTAACATGATTCATGCAGCGTGAACCCAAGACCCCAGCCATCTTTTTAAGACGATTACTCACTTCTTTTCCTGAGGAAATTGAAGTGTACTGTTAGTTTGAGTACTCTCTGCCTTCTGTTTCTAGTGCCTCTGAAATAGTCCCACTCCCTTTAGATTTTAGCATCTACATCCTTCTGTTCTCTCCTTCAGACTAGGAAAGAGGCTGCCTGGTGCAACAACCCTGATAAGTAAGTGATTTAGAAATACTGCTGATAGGGACAAGGATTTTCTGGAAGACTCTTATGAAAGAGGAACTCTCAGAATTCATTGGCAAAATATATATATTTTACCAGTATTTCTTTCTTGTAGCTTACAAATCAGATCACATAGGGGATGTTTACTTTATGAATAAGTGTCAGTTTTTCACAAAAACCCTAGAGGATATAAACTTTTAGAGTTAAACACTTTCAGTTGGCAACTGGCTTGATCTGCCTTTTAGCCAAACCCCAAGAGGCCGCAGCACTCGGATTCGAATAGATAATCTGAAGCCATCAGTGTTTTGAGATTCTTTATTGATGTAACTCGTCAGAAATTTGACTTGGACTGACTCTCATTAGTGTGAGTGGGTATCACATGGGTAAGAATGACTCTGTTACAGAAGTTTGATTTCCAAACTGAGCTTTTTACCCTTATTTGACTTAAATCTCTCCCCGTTTAAATGTGACAGAATTTATTTCTTGAAACAGCAAAGGCAGGGTGAATATTAAATTAATTTAATTTGTCCTATTACACTAGTACTACGTGTCTGTTCGGGGGGAACATCCTGAACTTGTCTTCGGTTTGCTATTTCATGTGGGGACGTGAGATGGTGTCACTAATGCTTCCATCTCGCTCCTTTCCTTCTGCTTGACACGGTTTTATTCTCTTTGACAGACACTTGGTGGTAAAAAGTAGTGTAATTATTAATTTCCCACTTGACATTGTGAACATTTCCGTGCTAAGGTAACAGGTAAAAATGTCATTTCTATTATATGTACCCACAGAACTTCAAAGGGCTCCCTGCAATCGGTTCCTGAGTTGGAAAGAAGACTGTGACATGCAGATCCAGTAAAATTAACTTTGTTAACAGTACTTGACCTTTCTATAAAATACTCAATTTTGTCAGATACTTGCCTCATGATGATAGTTTGAAAAAAAAAAATAACATTCATCATCTTATATTGCTTGTGTTTGATGGAAAGAGATTATTTTAGCAACAGACCTGCATTGGTCTCTCCCGTACTGAGCAAATGCTACTCCCTGGGGCTATAGTCAGTGCCAAGCTACAGTAGGTTCAGGAGAATACCAACCTGCTTTTACTGAACTGATATGTGGTGAGAGACAATTGCTTCTTACAGAGGCATTACTGATTAATTGGCCTCGGAGAGGTATGCCTCAGTCATTAACTTGTGTTGCTGCAGCGGTGAAGAGCACGGGGCGCAGAGGTGTAGGGAAGGAGCACAGCTTTCGGGCCGTGGTGAATCTTATAGTTCTGCCCGGTGGAAACACAATACTTGCTGCATTAAAAAATTCTCTGTGGCCACAAAACCATTAGAAACGGGGGAATTAACTTTTATAATATACTTTGACTCAATATATCCAACATATTTCCAGGGCTTAGTAGCTACATGTGGCTACTGACGACTTTATTGGCCAGAACGGCTGTAGGGACTCTGCCTCTTCAGGATATTTGAGTTCCCGACTGTGCAAAGCTTGCTTTCTAACCCAAGTGTTATGTCTGTGGAGGAAATCCTGAAATTCCAGTTAGGTACTGTAAATATCATCTTTGGCCTTTCATGGATAGGCCAAAATTAACTCTAATTTTGGAACACTTATGATCCAATTGGAAAAGAAAGTGATTTCTCTGAATCAGATTGGTGTGGTGGAAAGAGTCTTGGGACAGGTGTTCAGAGAGCTCTGATTTGTGAAGGCCATTTGCTGGTGACAGGGACAATTCAGGCTATTCTCACTGAGATTTAATTTCCTTATCTAGAAAATAGAAATAGTATACTCTACCATTTTTCCATGTATAAATAGGCATGGGAGAGCACTTCAAAAAGTAACTGTATAAAAAAAAAAAGTAACTGTATACAGGATGCCTGGGTGACTCAGTCCGTTGAGCGTCTGCCTTCGGCTTAAGTCATGATCCCAGGGTCCTGGGATGGAGCCCTGCATCAGGCTCCTTGCTCAGTGGCGAGCAGCTTCCCCTCTCCCTCTGCCTGCTGCTCCCCCTGCTTGTGCTCTCTCTCTCTCTGACAAATAAGTAAATACAATATTTTTAAAAAGTAGCTGTGAAAAGCTAAGGAATAAAAGGCACATTTTAGGCGCTGAAATTGTTTGAGACCAAAAGTAACTCTTAGAGAACTCTTTGAGAGCCATGCCCTGATTCCAAACAATTCTGTTGGTGTGAGGTTACTTTCTGATTCTATTTCCTAGCTCAGTGACTCCTTTAAACTTCTAGATCAATTCCCTTTCTGATTCAAAACACTTACTTTATTTTGAAAAGCTTTACTGTCTATGTGACGGATATGTTGGGCTGAAGTTCTTTGTATGTATCATCTCATTTAATCAAGATAACTCTACAAGTTTTGCTGCATTGTATGGATGAAGGCGATTTGCAGAGAGATTAAGTAACTTGCCCAACACCCCCGGGACGGTAAACTGTCATCTGAGTCAAGCCATTTGAAGAATCCCAGGTTTAATTACTTATGCGCTAGGCCGCACTGCTGCCCATCTTAATTGCTGCTGTGCTCCTGAATGTAATGTATTTTTTTTTTTTAATATTCTGTGTATTCTGACCTTTTGGCCAAAACAGAACAAAACAAAACAAACTTCTTATGTGGACAGAGACTGCCCCTGCTGAGGCTGGCCAATTCTTAGAGCAGAAGACTCCGCTGGAGCATGCCATTGCTATGTGAGGAGCCAACGCGGAGCCCTAGCTCATGTGTCCAGCTCTGGCTCGTACACCGCTGGAGGCAATACTCTTTTATCTTAACCGTCCAGGAACCAGGTACTGCAGCCAGGAACTGTACCTGTGTAGTAGAGGCCCCTGAAATCATCCAGCCCAGTCAGTCCTAAGCTGTTTGCCCTGCCCTGCCTTTCCTACAGAAGCACGAAGAAAGATGGTGGTCTGAACACCCTCCTGGCTCCTGTCTTCTGCCACTTGCCCAACACATGGTGTTTTCCCTGCGACTCTGTGGCATGTCCTCTCTAGGACCTGTAGGCATGACAGACTCGGTTTTTTGTGCCTTTCCTGTGTCCCCTGTTGTGACTGTACTTGACTGACCATCACCTAAAAGAACACAGAGCACTGAACCACAGCACTCTGGGCATGACAGTAGTAAGTGATGATAAACTTTTGAGTAAACATTTCTTTACAATTCTAGTAATTTTCCAGCCTGTAGGGTCTGTAGGGAGACAATGGGTAATGAAGAATGACCAAAATATAAAAATGACTGGCGATTTCTATAACTTAGTGAAGACAACCGTATGGGGAAAAATGCTTATGACATTTGAATGGAGAGGGCTTTTTAAAGCTTTTTAGGGGCTGGTCAAGTTACAGTAGTCCAAGTTCAGATTTTAGAGCTATGGTAAAATAAGTAGGTTCTTGAAATGGCCATAGGAAAAAATCCAATTTGGAAAAAGAATATGGATGTGGATGATAGATGTGAACTTGAGGCGAGGAGGGAAGAAAAAAAGCTTTGTGTTCGGTTTTTGTCTCAAAGGTATCTGTAAACTGAAGCAAATAAGTAACCAGAATCCATTGAGCATGCACTCTTTCTCGGGCACTATTGGGTGTACAAGCATGACAGAGATATCACATGCTATTTTATTATATTATTAAAACACACTACTAAAAACTGAGGTAATGTAAAGAGGAGAAGGAGAGGTGGGGTATGATGACTGATGGAATGGAGGTCAGGCCATCCTTCCTTTTATGGTAGGGATGAGATGAGAGCCCAGAGCTAGGAGAACCAGGGTGGCAGCTCCAGCGAGAGCTGGGGCAGGTAACGGCCAGAGAGACGGTGTAAAGTGTGGACAGTTGGCAAGAAAAAGAGAAAGTCGTTCAGATATTTAAGAAGATACATGATTAATTGTTCTTTGTGATGATTAGAGTGTGGGAGGGAGATGGGAGGAGAGAGAACTAATCTGTGTGTTCACTTAAACATTTAACTGAGATGACTCTCAGAGGCCTCCCAGATGCAGAAGAGGGAGACAACTGATCAGACAACAGGACTCATTGGGATGAAACTTTGGTTTATCCTGATTTAATAATTTCTCCCTAAGAAAGTGTACATTTTATTTGTATCCAAGTGTCACCTAACTATAAGGAGGATGGAGCTGGACGGTCAGGAGGAAGGTCAAGATACATCTCAAAATGAAATACACCCTCATATGGGTGTGAAGGGAATATGGAGGTCTTCTTAGGTCTGGCCTGGGACATGATGAAATTCACCTGCCTCACTAGTCTTCAAGCCCTCATGGCTGCAGTGATTGATTACACTTACTGAAAGGGTGTGATTTCTGCTGCTGTCCTTGGCAGGCACATTTCCAATCACTGTTTTCTGGGTTCTTCCCCATTGATATGTTAGTTTAGTGCATATACTTGTCACAGATTGAAGGCTCAGTAAAATATAAGAAATCATTGAGGTTGCAGATTGTAGAGAGGCAAGCTTTATTTCACAAGCCCAAGGGGATAATTTACTTTTCATCTCCTCCCTGTCTCTCAAAATAGAGAACCACCAACAAATGGTATATAAAGGAAAACAGAGCAAACAGAAGAGGGAAACTTTGCAATTTATTAACTCAAGCATGAAAGCGCAGAAAATAAGCAGGGCTCAACTTACTTGGAAAAATAAGTCTGAACCCTATTGCATTAAAACATGGTGTTGCGCTAATCTAATGAGTTTTCAGGCAAATGAGGCACGAAACATTGCCAAAATATAAAGTCAGTAAAATATCCAAATTACTATTTAATGCCATTATATGTTTTATCTTACTGGGAACTAGTAAAGAACAGATTATTTGTAAATCTGCATTAGTAGCAAAATAAGTGAAATTATTTTATAAAAATTTATTATTCTATTAACTTGTTAATAATGGTAGTTCAAAGGCAACTGAACTTTCTGTTAACTTGTTAATAATGGAGATCGAAAGCAAATGAACTTCCCGCAAAAGATACACATAAACTTACTTTGTAAGAAAGCATTAACAAGACAGAATACGTTTTTACTTTAGTCATCCAGTCCTGAGGAATTCAAGATAATGCTGAAGGAAATGAAACTTGATAGTATGTATGCAGTTTTGAGGCTAGCCATAACCAAGGACTGCAACATAATTTTGTTAAGAAAAGAGAATTATTTATCAGACATATTCATAATATTTGTTTAGGAAAAAATAAAGAAAATAAAGTTTATCCTAGAATTATTCTATTATATTCTGGATACAGTTGAATAGTGTTTCTTTTGAATATAGCTAAGTGGGATTAATAAAAAGCTTTGGGTTATGTTTTCAGTAGTGAAAAATGGAAATGATTTATTCCAGAAATCCTGATTTTATTATAATACTGTCAAGTTATTAAAATATTGCCAAATTATGTACAGTTTAGTAAGGGATGGCAGCTCATGAATTTTTTAAGTCGTTATTTATATGGTTGTTTGAATTAATAAAAAGCTTTGGGTTATTTGTAATTATTTCTAATGATTAGTACTCCTGGCTATTACATGACAAATCCTTTTTCAGGGGAAAATCTTTCATCTTCCACATCATCAAGAACTTGTCATTTAAAGGCATCTTAAGTGCCTTCCAGTGAATTTAATATGGTATTTATTCTGCCTAGGTGAGGCAGGACTAACTTTACAATTTTTATCTCTACTAGCTATTGTCCAGTGTGTATTGACAGTTCATTTGGTTTCGAATCGTTCTAAATGATTCTCCACACTTGGGTAGATGTACTTATCTGTGAATGAGCAGGTTTCTTGTGTGCAGTTGTTTCTGTCACCTTGTGCTGATTTAAATGCCCTTGGTGCTCAGGAATCATATTACAGTGGGAGGGTATCGGAAAAAGGAGCTGGCCCAGCAAGCAGCAGCGAATTTCTCCTTTGTCTGATTCTCTTCTGACTGAATTTCTGGTTCTGACAGAAACGAGAAGTTACTCTTTTAAACTTTTTTTTTTTTTTAAAGATTTTTTATTTATTTATTAGAGAGAGAGAGACTGAGAATGAGAGGGGAGAAGGTCAGAGGGAGAAGCAGACTTCCCGCAGAGCCGGGAGTCCGATATGGGACTCGATCCCAGGACTCCGGGATCATGACCCGAGCCGAAGGCAGTCGCTTAACCAGCTGAGCCACCCAGGCGCCCGAGAAGTTACTCTTTTAGTCTGCAGTCCATCACACGGCTGGGGGTCCAGCCACAAATTCCATCAGCATCCACAGTTCTGCCTCCCTGCCTCCTATGCCAGGCCAGGCAACACTCCTCTGATCTTTTGTATTTGTGCCCTTTACTACTAGATCTTTACTACCAAACTGGGGACCCTCATCCTCCCTGCCCTGCCCTGTGTGGCTTCACACCTTGTTCTCTCTTGTTAGATGGAGCTAGTTGGCACTTTCCTGTATGAGTTCTGTCATTTCCTACTTCTTTTCCAGGGGTGAAGCTAACACCACTATGGCTCATGGTCTCCATCTGCCCCCCTACCTCATTTGGGCTTTAAAGGGTCTGGTAAAAATTGGAGATAAATTTCTAATTGATCTCTTACAGTAAGGTACAATACCATTAGCATACAAACAAAAATGTACTTGACTAGAAAAGAATTGCCTAAACCTCTTTAAAGTCTGCTGTGCTTTCATGGTACTAATACACATGATTTAGTTTGGTGTTGGGTCTCTGTGACAAGAGGATGGGTGAAAATCCCTAAAATCCTGTTGTATAGTGCATGTTTCTCTTACTGGTATTCGATGCAAACTGAGTTTAAGAGCAAACTGCTTTGGGGTTTGTTAGGTGTGGGAAGAATAAAATAAGTCTTTCTCTGTGCAAATAAGTTTGTTTAACTGTTATTCAAAATTATGCAGATTTATTTACTGATACTATTCTTATGTGTTAATATGCATTGTGAATCTCCTAGAGGGAGAGACTTCATTAGGCAGTGTTTCCTGAGCTTGTGTGAACATGCCTACCCCTTCTTGGAATACAGTCTGTGGAAGGCTGCTTTAGCAAATGGCCTGTGATAGTTTGTAATTCTGTCTACTGGGCAGTAAAATTTAGGCCCTGCCCTCCTGAAATGGTGACTAGCCAACTTGTAAATGCCTGATCAAATATCCATGCAAGCATAATCAATACCAAATACATTACTGTCCTTACCCAAGGTTCTCTGTTATAATTTAAGCTTTTCTATTCTGCTCGTATAAAGACCTCTTCCAAATTAATGATGCCATAAATCATTAAAGAAAAGCGCACTCTGCCTGGATTATTATAATGTGGCATATTTTCCTAGTATTTTGGAGAAAGGCAGAGATTGGGACTCCCATTAGACGTTTTTTCAGTTATGCAGCTGCTCTCTCTCTGCCTTTGCAGATGTTCTCTCAGTCTTTCGTGTTATAATTGAGGGTTCCGGACAGAGAGTTGAAGAGAAAAACCTGGGGAAAGGGACACACGGGAGTTACTGGCTCCCAGATTGAGCAAAGCAGGCAAGGGCAGGAGTACAAGTGAGCTCAGGCCTGGAACAGGGCAAGACTCTCTCCAGCTGCCCCTAGTCTGCACTTCAGTGTGCCTGCTGGCTACATTCTTTTCTTCTGCAGCTGCACTTCTTCCATGTGGCCTTATTGCCTGACGTTTTCCTTGCTTCCCCATCAGAGAGTCAAAGACTCTGCTCTTTACCTTCTAATATAGAAAATCATGAAGGAGGCTGATGACCAACCATTTTGGGTCATTTGCCACCTGGACAATGGCTATGGCCCTGCACGGGACCATTTAAGAAGATGGCAGTTCCTTCTTTGAGCATCCCATGCACAGTTTGGGGAGAAAGGCCATACTTTCCAAGAGGGAGGGTGCATTGCTCATCAGAAGCAAGGGAATAATGAACATCCTCTTCAATAACCTGCCCCCTTCTTTAATGGCTAGCTCTGTCTCCTTTTCTGGCCTCACTGCAGGGACCCTAGAAGCTGTCCCCACTTTCCTCACCCCCAGCCCAGACATTAGGAGAGCTTGGAAGGAGTCAGTGGGTGAAGGCAAAAGGACACAGGCGCATGCATGTGCAGAGCAAAGTGTTTATATCGCTCACACACTTAAGGTCAGTTATGTTTCAGGGGACCTCCTTTGTGGTATTAGTGTATGCAAGACAGGAACATCTGTCCTTTAACTTTGCTTGAGGAATCAGTTTATCAGGGGTGATTTGTGTCTGGGATGATTTCTTGAGGCTCTTCCAGACCAGTGATTCTGGTAATTGTCCTTGTTCCTGATATCCTAACACTTGTGACATTTAAGCTCAATTCTAAATTAGTCCCTTCTATCTCCTTCTGGAGGATTGAAGAGGAGAAGAGGGAGGAGAGATGATGCTTCTGTGGCTTTTCTTCTATCTGAACATTGCCCAGTGTGACTCTCTCATAATTTCATTGAAATTTTAAGTGTCACGATTCTGCCACCACTAAAACTGTTAGCCTTACTTGCTATCTATGGAGGGACTAGACTTGTATAATTATAACACATTAAGAAAGAGAATTGGAAGTTACATTTGATAAGGTCTCATTTGATAAATACACAAATAAGATGTATTTTTGCATTTTATTTCTACTCATTTCTATAGCATGATAATATGAGTGAATCATAAAATTTCAGAGGGTTTAGAACTATATGAAATTTAGAAATCACCTGAATGTACCACCTTTTTTAAAGATGGCATGCAGGGGCGCCTGGGTGGCTCAGTGGGTTGAGCATCCGATCTTTGATTTTGGTTTGGGTCATGATCTCAGAGTTGTGAGATCGAGCCCTGTGTCAGGCTCTGTGGAATTCTCTCTGTTGCTTTCCCTCTGCCCTTCCCCACTCACTCGTTCTCTCTTAAAAAATAGAATAAATAATTAAAATTAAATAAAAAAAAATAAAGATAGGAAAACAGATGCCCAGGCTGGTGAGACACCAGAGTTAGTTGAAGAAGTAGGCATCTTAACTCTTTCCAGGCTAAGGATTTTTCTAGTTAATATTGATGCTTCTTACATCTTAAATCGAGTGGGTTATTAGAAAACTGTGTTTCACTAATTCGTTTAGATTAATCAGTGTACAGAAGTGTAGATCAGTAGGTTTCAAACTTATGATAGTAACTGTAGAAATAGTGTTAGAAGAGTCAGTCCCAGGGTTTTCTCTTTTGAAGTTTCTTGATTTCAGTTTTAACTTTCTTTCTCTCCTCCCCACTTTCTCCTCTTTTGTTCTCATTCATCCTCTATGGCAGTGATCATTTTAGGTGGTTGGTATTCATCGTGGTACCTGGTTGCCTGAAATTAAATATATTTCCACAAGAAATGTACTTTTATTTTCAAAAAGACTTTTGTTTAATTTAGGGAGAGTGAGTAAATTCACAGAGCAAGATTTGTCAATAATGAATGAAAATCACAGAAGCTTGACGTGGAAACGTCTCTCATTCATTTTAAAGCTGTAATGGACTTTTAAAGGAACAGTGCTTATATTTGCTTATATTTTTGTAAAAATTTCAGTAGTTTATAAAGCACTTTAATATATATAAAATCTTATTTGATTAGGGTTGCCAACAAACAAAAACTTGCTTATGTTTGAATTCCTATAAATACAAAATAAGTTTTTAGTGTAAGTATATTCCAAATATTGCATGAGACATACTTATACTAAAAAGCATTCCTTGTGTATCTGGAATTCAAATTTAACTATGCTGCATTTTATTTGACAGAGCTATATTTGATCCTCTGATAATTCTGTAAAGTTAGTAGGACATTGTCCCAATTATACAAATGAGGACCTTAAATATGAGTGGTCTTCTGTGTGTCAGATCCTGGACTATTCTTGAGCATGACATGATGCATAATTCATAGATTCTGTCTTTAAGTCTACTCCAGCAGGTTATCAAGAAACAAGTCTTCAGTGTGATATATGTTATAATAGGGGAAAGAATAGAGTACTACAGAGTATATAAAGGACACCTAACCCATTATTGGCAAATCAGAAGGTTTACTGTGGTGGTGACACTCATTTTGAATCCTGAATGCTGATTAAGAATTAGTACCAGATGAGTCTGGGGAAAGAACAAAGGAAGAGAAGAAAGTTCTGGTATCATTTAAGGAACTTCACGTTGTTCGGTACTACTGGCTGGAGGATATATTTTGAGTTGGAGAGTGGTGACAAGTGAAGTTGGAGAGGTGAGCAGGAGTCAACTCATGAATTGTTATGTGCAATGCATGTTTTTCTTTTTCTTTGGGGCAATAGTTACACTTCAAGGTGAGATGAATTGATCCAATTTGACTTTTATTGTTATCACCGTATTGCAACTAGGAGAATGGCTTGGAAGGGACAAGACTTAAGGAAAATTATGCATTGAAAGACCCACAGTAACTTGGGTGACAAATGAAGGTGTTGAGAACTAAGGTAATGGCCATCAGGATGTGGAGAAATCAGTCTTTGGGAAGATATTAGGAAGGTGAATCAACAGAAATTGATTATTTTCAGTGCTTGGTATATGAGGGAGAGAAATAGATGAAGATGCTGGAAACTGGATGAATGAGTGATACCATTTGCTGATGTAGGGAACGATGTCATTTGGGAGGGGAAAAACAGTTTTCAGTGTGGGATATATTCAGTCTGATGTGTCTGTGGGGCTTCTAAGGAGAGATATTAAGGAGGGCAGTTTATATAAACATTAAATCTAGAAGAGAGATCTGGGCTGAAGCGTCCTTATGATTTATGATTCATGAGCTTATTAGAGCTACATGTTGAAATAATAGGTGAGAATGAGATCACCTAGGGAATGTTTGGAGTCAAAGGAGTGCTTTCCAGGCAGAATCTCCAGGGAAAAATCAATGTTCAAGAAGCAAAATGCACAGAAGAAGCTAACAATGCAACAACATCTGCAAAGGAAACTAAATGGGAATGTCTAAGCCAACAGAGAAAAATGAAGGAAGAAGATGTAGAGGTCCAACCTGTCAAAAGCTGAGGACAAATTTAGTAAAATGATAACTGAAAAAAAAATTCCATCTTTAGTCATGCAATGAAAATTGTTGATGAATCTTGGTTTAATGAAGAGGACTGGCTCAGAAAATGAAGTATATCATACCTACAGGAGATGAGGTGAATGGTATTACAGGTGAGATCCACTTGCAAATAGAGTGTGAATTTAGGAAGACCAGGATAGGCCACAATACCTGCCTCGTTCTGTTCTTTGGAACATTAATATGGTGAAAAGCTTCCTTAAAAAATCTGTAGCAAAATAAGTTTGGGAAATATTACATGTTATGTTAGCATATTTAATATTCTGAGAAGTTCTGAAGCAATAAAACCTGCCTAATTTTGTTTATCCTAGAATTTCCCATATATATATATTTTTCATGTAATAACAATGTGATTGAATAGTTTAGGAAATTCTGTGCTAGTGGATATGAGGCAATGGATGCAAAAAGTGAACAGGATTGTCTTTAGAAATACATAAAATACCGATAGACTTTTAGCTGTGCTTATTTTGAAAGGTTTAATTTTGACAAGTTCTACAAATTAACTAATAAAGTGATTTCCTCTCCTCCCCCTGCCAATGAAAGTTAAAAAAAACAAAATAAAACACTTAAGAATGGTGTTATTTTTAACCATAAAAGAGTCAATACTATGAGTCAAACAAAGAGAAAATATAAATCAACTGTAATCTTACCATTCAGATATAATCATTGTTAAGACATTTCATATATGTATGCTGAAAAAATAATGAGAACACATCATTCATATTGTTTGATGATCTAGATCCCCCCCCCCCCCGCCCCATCAACAAGGGGCCCATGTGCCAGGAGACCTTTAGAAACCCCAGAATTGCCTATTGTGGAGCTTCTTGGTCATATGTCATGTGATCATTTTTCTGATCATTATGCTGGAAGGGTTTGATTGATAAACCAGTTTATCTGTTTCTAGATCTTGGGCTTTTGCTATTTTATGAGATAATTTGTATACGTTACAATTGAGAGGGATTCAAAAGCCTAAAATATTCTACTAAATTCTAATGTCTCTTGTCTTCTGTCCAGGAAAATTAAATACATTCTTGCTATTTTGTAACATTTGTTTAGAGAATAGCAGTGATCTATCGCTTCTCGGCCTTTTGGCTAAGATCAAGTGGAGAATAGCAGTGATCTGGTTGTCCATGGACAGTGACTTTGGTGGTGGTCAGAAGTGTGCTCTCTTGGCTAAGAATTTTGACAAAAAATCAAGAATCTCCTCCAAAGAGGAGTGAGAAACATGCATGCAAATATGTGACCTGAATGTTGACTTCAGTCGTATGTATATTTAAAAAATAGTTGAGGTTGGCAAAGAAAAGACTAACACTTACCTAAAACACATGGGCATCTCTTTAATTCTCCACATAGAGACCAACACTGTCTTAAAATTTCTCAGGAATTCATTTTAGAGAACGGTTTTTAGTTTATTTAATCAACTCCTTGTTATTAGGATTGAAGGATTTACAGTTGCTCATTGATGTATATGGTACAATCCCCAAATTGTTTTATATTATATAAAACAATATATACTCAAACATATATATGTTTGTATACGATATATACTCAATGAGTATACAATATATACTCAAACATATACACTCAAATTACACACACACAGATACATGAACAATCTTTTCACATGGTTCTATTGTTTTTCTCTCTTGGTATAAGTTTCAGAAGCAGGAATGTTGGGTCAATGGGAATGTACACTTAAAATTGAAAATCACGTAATGGCAAATGGCTTTCCTGAAGGGCTATACCAGTCTAAGATCTAATAGCAGTGGATGTGATTAAGTGTTTTAATATTTGCCAATATAAGTAAAATCAAATTTTCTTTATTTTTATTTTTTTGATTAATAATAAATTTGAGCATCTTTTCCCATGTCAATGGAGTATATATTTTCATTTAGTTCTTTTGTAATTCCTCATATGTGTTCCTTGGCCATTTTTCTATTGTCATGTTTGTCTTTTTCTTATTGATTTTTAAAAACTCTTATATTAGAGATATTACTCCTCTATTATATATGCTCTAAATATTTTTTCTCGTTTTCCATTTCCTTGTAACTTTGTTGCTAATTATGTTTACTGTGGTAGTCGAATCTATCCATCTTCCCGTTATTGTTTATGGCCTTGATGTTTTGCTTTAAAAATATTTTGACATCTCAAGTTTACACTTATAGAAGTATTTACCTAAATTTTTTTCTGAGGGGTTTTCTTTCTCATGTTTTTGGCCATTGCATATTATATAGAGCAGACACTGTCAGCTGTCCTTCAGCCTTACCCAATGCCCAGCTTCGTCAGGTGTAGTAAAGGCGGCAGATGGGGATAAAACATAGAGGCATCAGCTTGACTTAATATATCATTTAAACAAAAATAAATATGAACGTTTTTGCATGTTTGGTTATCATTTTGGTGCAGTCAAGTCAAAATATTCATGTTTAAAAGGGTAGGCCAATTCAATTGCCAAAATGTATTCATGGGTGGATGGAGGTATAATTTTTTCCCAAGGATATTTTTATAATTTTTTATTATCAAGTTTACGAAGCAGCAAATGTAAATTTGCCCCTTACATTTGAATCTCTCAAATGACTTTCAGGGTTCTTGAAGGCCTACAACAGTACTATTTTGCATTGTTATAGTGGAGAAGATCAGAGACACACGTTCTGTTTGCCAGAAAATCTCTGCTGGATACATGGAAAGAATTACCTCATAAGTGTGATGACAATAGTAGACATCTGTTATTTTGGCTTGCTCACCATTTCTTCCTTCCTCAGAACCAGCACACCAATTTTCTTTTGGAAAATATCCTCTTCTTAACCCTCTCTAGTCCTATGGGAGCTCTGTGTCCCAAGGCACTCTCTTCTCTGCCTCAGGGGCAGATTTATGAAAGAATGGCCAATTAGATCACATGTCCCTCCCCCTTGGTATTAGTGATTTGATCAATGATAATCATGTGATTAAGTTTTCCCTACAGTTTGATCTCTGAGCCCTTGTGTTGGGGAGGGAGGGGAAGAAAGTGTCTCATTTTCTTTTGGTTCATGAACTCTATTGAAAATACAAGTTGGTACTTATTAAAGTCATACTCTGCTTTTTCTGTAAAAGAAATCGAAGTCAACATGCAAAGAAGCAGAGAAAGAGATGAGGTGGAAGAGTGGAGACCTGAATCTAGGTAAGCCTGAAATCAGTACTAAACCTTCAGCTCTTAGATGCTTACCTACTACATTAGCTCCCCCCCACTTTTTTTTTTAAAGATTTTATTTATTTGACAGCGAGAGAGAGATCACAAGTAGGCAGAGAGGCAGACAGAGAGAGAGAGAGGAGGAAGCAGGCTCCCCAACAAGCAGAGAGCCCCATGCGAGGCCCAGTCCCAGTACCCTGAGATCACGACTTAAACCAAAGGAAGAGGCCCTAACCCACTGAGCCACCCAAGCGCCCCTCTTCCCCCACCTTTTTTGAAAGATTTTATTTATTTATTTGACAGAGAGAGAGAGAGAGAGATTACAAGTAGGCAAAGAGGCAGGAAGAGAGAGAGGGAGAAGCAGGCTCCCCGCTGAGCAGAGAGCCCGATGTGGGGCTCCATCCCAGGACCCTGAGATCATGACCTGAGCTGAAGGCAGAAGCCTTAACCCACTAAACCTCCGATGAGCCCCCCCCTTTTTTTAAAGCTATGCTGAATTGTCCTATATTTCTGTCACTTGCAACTAAAAGATTGTTGATTATTGTCACAATAAAGTCATAGCCTTTCACCTGCTGAAGATTATTATTGTTGAATAGATGTTGATGGCTAGATTTTATTGTTTAGTTTTAATCTAGAAATAGGTTTCATGTTAATAGAAAGAACATGGCTTTCAAACAATGAGATAACACTCTGATTTCCTAATAAAAGGGCCTTTTCAGCAAATTTTCAGATTTGCTGCTGACTAATTGCATAACTCTCTTCTGAAAATGGCTGCATAATTAAAGAGTGATATTGAAGTGATGCTAGAAGTCACTAGTTCTCCCCCACAGTCTCTTCAAATGAACAGTGGCTATTTAAGATGCACACTATCAAGCACAGTTGTTGTGATGGGGATTGATTAAATGATTCCAAATGCCTGAAATTCCCTAGAGAATATGGCCATGTAATAGCAGGTGTCATTGCCCTCTGTTTAAGTAATTTATTTAGAGGTGGGTTTGTAGTGAAGGGTTACCCTGATTGACTTAACAGGGGGGGCACAGCAACCACAGAGTGTTACTCCTTATTACCTTGGTGGTTTTTGAATACCAGATACTTTGTAATATTCAAGCACTGGTCTTTTAACATCTAAGTAGCATGTACTACTACTTTAAGGTGTTAAAGGTGGCTTTCAGTATATGTGCTGCCGAAGCGAGCACTAAAGGTGACTTTCAAAAGGAAAATTCTTCAATGTTGTTATCTTTTTACATGATATATTTACTTTAAAGAAAGGCATGTCAACATTCAAATAATTGAACAGCATGGATAGCAAATCCCTTCCTCCCTTCTTCTCTCCCTCTCTCTGTTTCTTTCTTTTTTAAAAAACTAGAGCAGTTTGGCTGTGGTGCTGGCTGTATAGGTGTTTTCAGCTAACGTCGATGTTTTATTCTCTTTTTCATTGTTGTTTCATTATCCTCGTAAACATTTTTCTTCTTCTCATAGGGCATACATTATCCTAATTCATCAGTTCACAAGTGTAGACTAATAGAGAATACAGATGAGTTCATGATATATGCTTTGTCTTTTCCCACATCTTTTAGCCAAATAACTGAATGGTTTCAGTAGCATTTCTCAGAAACTGTATGTTCAACTTGGCAATGACATGTTAGAAACAGAAGTGGAAGGGGAGGGGAAGAAGGATGAAGTAAGCAAGGGTTTGAGGCAGAAGAATTGGAATGATGACTATGGCATTATTTTCCTTAAAAAATTTTATTGAAGCATAAAATAAAAAAATTAAATGAATTCGTTCATTAATTTTCACCTATGTATATATCCACGTAGCCACAGCCCAGGTCAATATATAGAATATTTCCAGCACTTCAGAAATCTCCCTCCTTCCCTGTCCAAGTCAGTATCCTTCTCAGTGATGATCATTATTCTGATCTTTATCATCACAGAATGGGGTGTGCTGTTCTTGAACTTCCATAAATGGACTCATGTAGTATATATTTTTGTTTATTTGGCTACTTATATTCAATATTTTGTCTGTAAGATTCATCATTGTTGTTGACTGAGTTATGTAATTTTCTTTATAAGAATATACCCCCATCTGCTTCAGGTGTAAGAAAATACTGCAGTTAGGCAAACCTATAGAGACAAACATACATTAGTGATTGCTTGGGACTAAGGTGATAACAGGGATTAAGGGTGCAGGAACATGGGGGATCTTATTGGAGAAATGAAAATGTTGTAAAATTAGATAATGGAGATAGTTGCACAACTTTGCAAATTTCCTAAAAATCATTGAATTGCATAGTTTGTTATATAGTTAATCTTTAATAAATAAAGGAAACCAGGATGACCACACTTACCACCCATAATTGAAAGATGATAGGACCCTATCACTTGATGTAGATATTTTCCTTTTTTAAAAATGAAACTTTATAGATGCAATTTAAATTTAATCTTCCACAAACTTACTCCCTTCTCTTCTTTTCCAGAAGTTTCTACTATCATGAAATTGGTGTATATTCTTTCTGTTTATGTTTACATATATAGAATTATATAATGTGTATATAGAATATATGCATATATTCATAATCAGTGTATAGTGTGCATATATAATGAAATAATGAAATATAAGCCTTATTCATTGATACCTAGCATACAGTATATGTTCATGAAATATCTGAAAGAAATGTATTTAGAATAACATTTAGTTTTTAGACTGCAAGAGGAATGCATATGCGATGCAAAAAACTTGGCAAACAGGAAAACAGGAAGAGAAACAAAAGCTATAATCTCTTCTAATCATTTGAACAAGACTTTTATTAATTTTTTTACATGTCTTTTCTCCTAATTGTTCACATATATATGAAGCTGTCTGGGCCCTCTGGATATCTGGATAACCTAGTAGTCATTTTTTTTTTAAAGATTTTATTTATTTATTTATTTGACAGAGAGGGAGAGAGAGAGAGATCACAAGTAGGCAGAGAGGCAGGCAGAGAGAGAGGGGGAAGCAAGCTCCCTGCTAAGCAGAGAGCCTGATGAGGGGCTCAATCCCAGGACCCTGAGATCATGACCTGAGCTGAAGGCAGGGGCTTTAACCCACTGAGCCACCCAGTTGCCCCCCCCCCCCTCAGTAGTCTTTAAACTTCAGCAACCTCCCTTTGCCCACATGATTGATTAACCTTTCTTAGTATATCTACAGATCATGCATTCTTTCCTAGAAAGAATAGAGCATAACCCCCAAGCATTAAGGAACCAGATCCCCTTGCAAAATTCCTGGGCACTAAGGAACAACTACTTAGCACTGAAATAAGGACTGTAGCTGGCTCCATTGAGTCTGCACTTAATCAAGGAATGTTATGGACTGCTGCACTCCCTTTACTGATTAACTGACCTAAGCCCCTTTAAAAACCCGTGGGCTAGGCAGAAACCTCAGAGCTGGCCTTCATACAAGAGCCTACCTTCTCCCTGGGGGGCTGGGCTCCTAAGTAAAGTTCATATTCCTTTCCAATCAAAACTTGTCTCTTGAATCTTGGCGTTTTGAGCAATGGGCAGCTAAACTTGGAGTTTCAATAATATATATACATACATATATATGTATTTTTATACATGTATCCTGAATACATTTCTTTATTGCCTACTTTAAAAATTAATAATGTATGATTTAATATTTGTTTTTTCTCTCCTCTGTGTCAGAAACTTCTCTTGAGCACTTTATATACATTATTTCATTAAAACATGCTGTGGCTATATGTATCAACAACATGATTTGTGGTTATTGCATCGCATCCTATTGTATGGATTTATCATAATTTACTTTAATAACCTACCATTCTTAAACATTAGTTTGTTTGCAGATTTTTCACTTTTCTAAGTAAGAAATCAAAGAAATTCCTCATAAGAAATTTCTTATATGTATATGGAATTTATATGTACAATATGTGTGTTCCTTATATATAACTGATTATTAACTTAGGATAAAACCCTAGAACCAGAGCTATAAGGCCAAGGAATTTTAGAATTTTGTGATTTGTTTTACCAAAATAAACTTAAGAAAAGTTGTACCCTTTTAGAATCTCATTAGTATTATAGTAGACCAGCTTAAGACAAAGAAGTAGGTTTTGTCTCAATGTAGGAAATGACATTTTCACAAAATAGCTGTCCTCGAGAGATTTAGGCAGATGTTGAATGAACGTCTGTTATGGATACTGGAAAGTAGGTTCATATTGGGTGGCATTTGATTTAGATAAATTCTAATGACCTTTTCAACTCTCAAATTTGTAAAATACTATTTCCTGTTCCTCATTCCTCACTGCTTAATTCTCTCAAAACAACACTTTAATAAAGACTTGTTGATCTTAATGCCAAGTTACCTTCTGGTTTCTATTTACAATTCTCATTAGGTCTTATGTTTGCTTTTCCAAGTAACTAAAATGACATCTTTTCATTGTTTTCTTCATGACCAAATTATTTATAAAAATGGCATCAGCATTGTATCCATAAGAATGGCCCCGTGGGAAGAATTCTTTTTAAAATTATTTTTGGCACCTTGATAAAAACCACTCTTAATGTGTTTGTGTGTGTGTGTATGTGAGTGTGTGTGTGCTGGGAAATGGAATATATCTAATCCCTGTGAGACTAGAATCTCCGTGAGAAAGTTGTTTTAGGTGTTCATAAGGAGAATGCAAATCTCAATAATAAAATAGGAAAATAATGTACTAAAATGAACGTGGAAAGTGTATTTTCACTGTGCTTTTACACTAAAGTTTTCTAAGATCAGCATGGTTACTTGTATTTTAGACTAATGTAAGACAAAATGTTTAATCAAAAGATTGACTATTTCATAAATAAATAACCATTGAGCATAGTAGTAGTGGGGTTCATTTTGTGGAAATTATTGACGTGGATATTGTGCTGCAATATCATGCATGTATAAAAAGTACAACATAAATTCTTTGTCTCTGAACACTGTACAATCAATATTCTATTACCACAATGCTGGTTTTGCTGCATTGTAGCTAAATTAGTGTGTCAGGTATAGAAATGCTTAAACCAGACATTCAAGTAACAAGGATGATACAAGAATTCTAACTGTTTTCTCTCCTATTTATGTATTTATCTTTTATCCCCAATGCTTTTAGAAATATCTCTCAATTTAAAAGTCATTAAGGTATTTATAACTATGTAAAGGAGTGTGTTAATTTGTATTATTATAAATGAAATTGTGTGGAAAAATCACATTTTATGAATAGTAACAATGACATTTATACAGAGCCTTATAGTAGATATTCAGTGGGTGTTATTTCTCAACTTGGCATAAATGTGAAACCTTAAAAGTATAGAAATATACCATAAGAGACTCTTAATCTTAGGAAACAAACAGAGTTGCTGGACGGTAGGGGGTTGGGGGATGGGATAACTGGTGATAGACATTGGGGAGGGTATGTGTTGTAATGAGCACTGGGTATTATATAAAACTGATGAATCACAGACCTGTACCCCTGAAACAAATAATACATTATATGTTAATTAATTGAATTTAAATTAAAAAAATAAATTTAAAAAGTATAGAAATATAGAATATTTTAAAATATGTAAATAAAATGTGAAAATATTACTGAAATATTAATAAAGTACATAATAAGTAAGGTATCTAAAGTATAGGTTACTTTAGGATCTTTTAACTGGAAATTCACTAGGAGAAAGAGAAAATAGAGTAGCATATATATTTTATGACAGTATGTAAAATGTTACCTTCAAAAATGCATGGAAACTAATGCAAACACTTTGAACTTATCCTGAGTAGTTATAATACATCAAATGGGAGCTCCATGTCCACTACCTCAGAAAACGTGACCTGGTGCTGAGTAAAATACTAATTATTCACTTAATCTCTAGAATTCATGTGAATCTTGAATATTCTGCATATAATCTCATCAGCGGCCAGACTCATTTACTTTCAATTAATAAGTTGATTTGTCTGCTTAATAATGGTTCTTCATTTTCTAGTTGAATATCTAGAGCGTGGACACCTTTTCTTCCAGCAGGCTTCCAAAATATGTTCTCTTATACTCCAAAGTGCGCAAAAAATCTTGAACAGTCCTCTCACAAATCAGTAACGTGCACTCCGTGGTTAACATAAAACTCTTTGATTGTGACTGTTGGGAGATAATGACATAAACTTTAGGGACTAATCTGCTTTTGAAAGATTAAAATTAAAACAATTATGGTTTCTTCTAAGAAAAAATAAATAAAAGAATTTGCACAAACATAAACCGTGAACATATGGAGAAGTTAGAAGGTGAAAAATGCTGTATGATCAGGTGAAGGCTTAAGCGTTGGGGGAGAGTTGGAGAAATCGGTCACAAGAAGTACTTGGTAATACGAAACAGTAAATTTAGATTTTGACAGAATTAGCCAGTGAAGCTGCATTAACGTGACTGCATCAAAATAGAAGTGTCAAAATCTGCCCATGGTGAGGTTGCTGTGGGAATGCAGGAGTACCAGCCTGACCTGTCCAGAGCATGGGTCCAATCGTGATTCTCTTTTAACTACCAGGTATCAGGTGAATAAGCTCTTGAAACTGATTCCACGTATTTGAGAATACGCAGTTCTGCTATATGGAAGAGGCTTCAAAATGCCTGGCATAATATGTCATCAGTAACTTTTCAAAAAAACTTTTCCAGAGGATGTCAGTGCAGTCTCTCACATGAACATTTTCGTCTGTCAACTGTTTTGGGTGAACATGGGCTACAACGTCAGTGAGACTCGGGGGAAGAGGAAGGAGTGGAAGGAGAGGAAAAGACAAACCATTTGCAGTTCGTAAATACTTAAATTTAAAAAGTACTTGGGCCGGGGGACGGGTTAAATCGGTGGTGGGTAGTCAAGAGGGCACTGGTGATGAGCACTAGGTGTTATATGTAAGTGATGAATCGCTGAATTCTTCTGAAACCAATATTACACTAAATGTTAACTAACTGGAATGTAAATAAAAACTTAAAAGAAAAAGAAGTACCAAATGCCAGCCATTTGTGATTGCCTTACAATACCTCACATTCAATCCTATTCCGAAAAATTACCCCAACTTTCATTACCCATGAAGGGAGAAAGAGGACTCAAAACAATTATTAGTAACACAGACTCACCGATTCTATGTGGCCTAAGCTTTATTATTTGAAACACTTAAAACTAGGCTCAGCAGAGTGTAAAGGATTTCTTGATATGAAACAAACCTGTATTAGTAGGGGGTGAATAAGAGGATAAAATAGGTGGGCCCTCTTCTCTTTTCTGATCCTGTTCTTGGGATTGCTAAAGCTGTTCTGTTGGAAAATTAAATTAGTACTTTCAGGTAGGAGGAGGAAGGTTGGGTTAGGGTTTTTCTTTATGATAAATTACTTTGGGGGATTTGCTCTGTGACAAAGCTTAATTATTTTTCCTTAAAAAAAAATTCTCGTATTCTAGTCCCAGGGAGAGAATTTAACAGAGGAGGGTAAATTGTGGGAGATTACATAGACGGTCCCCCAAATACACATAATGAATATGGAGTAGCTGAGCAAAGAACGTTCTTTTACCTCCTAGTTAAAAAGTAAAGATTTTCTTTTTACTCAAATGATGACTGATTTTTTGCCATGGTTAAAATCCTCTAATGTGTTAACCCATCACTGTACTCTCCTTTTCACAGACATATGTTCCCAGCTTTGTGGTTGTTATCTTTCCTCATTTTTTAAAGGACTTTAGGTGAGAGTGGTGAGGCAAGATGGTGTTGAAGAAAGGCCTGGGTGCGGGTCTAGGTATGACCATTTATTGTTGGTAAATTAAAGCAAGTGCGTGAACCCCCTAGGTCTCAGTTTCTCCGTGTCCAAAAATGGAGATTTCCTTCAGAGTTCTATTTTGTGAGGAATAAATGAGGTAACATATGTAAGAGATGTTGGTAAACTATAACATGATGTTAATTATTACTGCAGAACAGGAATTGAAATGATGATGTGGACTTAGAACTCTTTTTAGGTGGGCAGAGTTAGAAACAGTTTATAAAATTGAGTGGTGTGGGTTCCAGGTTTCAAAAAAAAAAAACAAAACCAAGACTGGTTAAACACAGTTCCAAATGTTGTAAAATTCCCAGTAAGTATCTGTTCTGCTAGTAGAATAAAAGTTGAATATTTAAAAAAACCTTTAGGTAGAAATTAAATTATCTCCAGATTTCAGACCCAGTTCTTTTAATTCTTTAAAAAATGTGTTTATTTCTATCATTCCTCCACTCCATCCATCCATCCCCATACATCAAATATTGTCAGCAGATCTGGGCTGCATACTGAGTTTAGAAAAGAGTGAAAGAGAAAGTACCTTGAATTGGTAGCAAAATTACTTGTCTGAGTTGTGGCCTCAAACTTTGGCCTCTCTGTGCCGGGCTTGCCCTCCCACCTTTCCCACTCATCCTATCTCTTCATTGAGCTGATTCTAATCCTTCTTCAAAGACTACCTTAATTCTTTCTCCCCCATGAGGTAATCAGTTGTGACTCCAGCCCTTAATGCTTTCTTCTTACTGCATTTATTTCTAAAACCTCTCATTTCATACTTATGTGTTCCTGCAGGTGGGTAGCAGTGATTTATTATGTACTTGAGTTTACCCCATCCATCCATTCATCCAGCCAGCCAGCCGCCCATCTGTGCATCCCACAAATACATATTAAGCACAGTTATGTGCCAGATATTGAGCTAGATAGCAAGGATATAATGTAGTCATAACACCTACCCTTGTAGATCTTACGTTCTCATTTATAGTCTTCTAAGTGAGAATATTGCTCTGTGAAGGCAGGGACTGTGTCTCAGCATGGAATCATGGAATTCGGAACTGAGATAAAAGACTTATAGCTCTACCCATCTGAAAAAACCATCCAGTTTCTATTTTAAGACTTTTTCTGCCAGGGTGGTAGGAACTAAATGCCAGTGATTTCAGAGATTTCGCCTTCTCGCCTGGACCTGGAGTTCGTCAGAGTTCCAGAGAGTTTAACTGGAGCCAAGACTGAGGATTGGGGTGGGGAGGGAGGTGGGGAGGGTGGGCTGCAGGTTCCTGCTGTCATCTGGCCACATAGGTATTTAACGAAATGGCCTTTGCTCCATCTGCTGCTTGGTCAGCGGTCTGCATGTTGGCCTGGAAATGTCTTTTGTTCTTATCCACATGACTCCAGAATATTAGGCACCTCTCTATTCTGCTTCTGTACTGAGTGTTCATTTTATGTCTCGTCTGCCATCCAGAGAGACTGGAAAGTCACATGCTGCTTAAGATCCTGTCCAGACATACTACCAGGCAGCCATTTATTTTCTGGGTCCTGCTTCCTTTCTGGGGATCTACTTGGAACTTGATGCACAGATCTCTCTCTCTCATCAATGTTATTGAAGAATAACTGACAAAAAATAATCTGTGTATATTTAAAATGTTTAATTTGAGGGGTGCATGGGTAGCTCGGTTGAGTATCCAACTCTTGATTTTAGCTCTGGTCGTGATATTGGGGCACCCAACCCATGGGGTTCTTTCTTTACCTCCCCTGCTCTCTCCAAAAAAAAAGTGTGTAATTTGATATTTTCTGCTGTGTGCATGGAACCATTACCACAGTCCATCCAGACAATGGGAACATCCCTTACCCCTGAAATTTCCTTGTGCCCCTCTGTATTCCCACAGTATATCCTCTTGTCCCTCTCTTCTCTTGGACCTCAAAAACCTCTCTTAGGACTGGCTTGGAAAGCAGGTCTGGGTCCCCTTCTCTGGGAAACACCATTCCTACATTCTCCTTGCTTTCCGTCTGACTCTATTCCCTTCCTCTAGACAAGGAAGACTTTTCTCTAGCTGAGGGGGCATGAGCGGGAGGAAGCCTTGTCCTTTTTCATCATGTTTTCTCTGAAATCTGAGATATATGCTGTGTGAAAGCCTCCTGTATAGAAACCCAGAAACCAGGAAAGGACCATATTTTTTTCTTTCTGTTCTTAGATCACTCCTCTGAGGAAATGATACATATCTTGCAGCTGCTTGCATGGCTGACTGAAGAGTGGGTGAGAAGAGAACATAAAGGGAGAGGGAAAATATTGGGGGAGAGGCCATCAGCTAATGTTTCAAAAATACTCTGACGCAGGTCTGTAAAGGATATTTTATTTTATTTCCCTTACAAGACTGTACAGAGTAGTGAGCAATTAATTCCTGTTCAGTGATTGATTCTAGTGACCGGGACATCCATAGGAGCTGTGTAGGTGGTATTCTGCCCAGTGAGGTGAGAAGAATAAACTTGAGAAAAGAGGTCAATGATTTTTTTGTAAGGTACAACTTACTGGATTTGAATTAGAAAAAAAACCCCTGTTTTATGTTTCTTTAATGAGGATGATCAAATACAGCAAAATGGTTGGGTTGGATAGGATCAACTCTCTGATGTTCCTTCTCACCAAGGGACCATATTTCCCAAGCATAACTGACAAGGCAAATGATGTGACCCCCTGAATTGTAAATTTTTTTTGTTGTTGTTCTGTGGAGTAGATGAAGCATATGTCCATTTTCATGTTGGCTGGAAGGAAATCTGTACCATCTTTCTAGAAAGAAATTTGTAATAATAAGTAATTATTATTGTAATAGAGAGCTTATCAGTTGCCAGGACTAGAAAACCAGCAACAGCAACAGTACTGTTATTAAATGCTCCCCATCTGTCAGGATGTGAATTGTTTTATATGTATTGCTTCATTGTTGTCTTGAAATTACTCCAGTGAAATAGGCACTAATATTTTTTCCATTCTAGAGATAAGGAAACTAAAACATAGAGACATTAAGCCACAATCACACAATTAGCCCTTGGTGGAATCAGGATTCAAAGCAGGTAGATGTACGCTTTTAACCACTGTGCTTTATGCATATATATTGTTTAATCCTCCTAGGATAGCTCCTCATGAGGTATTATTCCTGCTTCACAGGTGAGGGAAGAGTGTCAGAGAAGTTAAATATGTCCAAGAATATAAATCTCATCATTTTGGTGGATTCAGGACTCAGTCCATGATGTGGCTAACTTTATAATCCACGCTATTACCCATGATGCTAGAATATGAAGAAATGGTAAATGTTATACACATATGACTCCATATTGAGGGAAAAATCAGAAATTTTGATAAATTTGAATGCACAAAACATTTATATAAAAAGTAAACAAAAGTGTCCTAACTGATCATGGTTAAATAAGTTATGTATATTTATAATATTATGGAATTATTAAATTTATGTTTACAAAGGTCTTTAAAAAATATTTTATTCTTTTGTCAGAGAGAGAGCACAAGCAGGGGGAACAGCAAGCAGAGGGAGAAGCAGGCTCCCTCCTGAGCAAGAAGCCCGATGTGGGACTTGATCCCAGAACCTGTGATCTGACTTGAGCTGAAGGCAGACACTTAACTGACTGAGTCACCCAGTCATCCCTTACAAAGATTTTTTTGATGATATGGAGTATTTAGGATATAATGATACTTTGGTAGAAAAATAAGGTACAAGGTTAGATGGATATGTCATGGCAAATATTTTTAAAAGGAACAAAGATAAAAGAATGGTAAGACTAGAAGGACAAAATATTATTGAAAATGAAAACATTCTGAATGGTTTGATTATGGACAATTTAATTTTCTTCTGCATTTTTCATTTCAGTAGAAAATTTGACTTATAAATGTGAAGGCAATATCTGAGTATGGATTTTTATATTTACTTCTGTATAACTTTCACAAAACTACACTTCTTTAGGAGCCATTTCTAAAATATTTATCATCAAAATGCTCTTCCTTTGTGTACTGAAATATAGCAAGTCATCTAAATTTGCTTGTTACAGTGTTTTAGTAGTTAAGCATAGTTCTCTATGTGTGGATCTTCTGTGGAAACAAATGAAATTTGGTATGTGACCCCTGCACTTTAATAACGTTTGATCTACAGCTGACCAAATAGAAAGTGAGCCTCTTTTGTTTAGAGAAAAAACAAATTGAATTTTACCCTGTATCAGTTCTACATATAAATTTGTTTCACCACATATTAAATATGACAGATCTTGTTTCAAACGCTGGTGATTGATAAAAGCAGACAAGAAACTTTTGGACTTCCGTGTGAGTTCGAAGCATTGCAGGGCTCCTTGTCCTAGACCCTCAGCCCAAGTCACAGAGCCAAACATCCCCAGTTCCGATTGAACTGATAATTTCTTATATGTTTATTTTTATGATTTGGGGAAGTTACTTGCATTTGAAAGTTTAGCACAAACACAAGATTTATTTAAAGAATAGTTCTGTAGAAAACAGTATATTAAGAGCATCGGGTGCTCTGAGGTTGGAATTGGGGGGGAAAGGCTTTTATATGTACTTTTATAATACAAAGGCGAAGACACAGAAGACATGATCCTGTCCCGAATTATCCTGGGGAGGAGTAGTGCTGGAGGAATGCTATGTGAGGGAGGAGATCAAATGACTGAGCAAAAGGCAGGATTGAGAGGGCAGGGCTGAGCAAGGTCCAGTGGCACCTCAGCAACCTGTATCATTATGATATTTCAGTAAATCTATAACACGTTACCTAAGATTTAAAAAAAAGTGTTTTGATTAGTTGTAGACTATTTCCAGAAATGAATCATATAGCATCTGGGGAAGTGCCTCTAGAGATATTAAACAAATCCTCTATTAGTCATGAGCAGTAGACTGAGTGATAAAACCACATCTGGAGAATCACATTTCAAAAGACTCATCCTTTTCCCTTTAATTTCACCTGGTGCTAAGCCAGGTGTTTTACATAAATTATCTCATTTGTTTTCTCTGACAATATACTAAGGCAAATGCTATGAATCCCATTTTATAGATGAGGAACAAAGGCTTAAACAATAAGTAGTCCAGTGTCATTGAACTCACACTGAGACTTGACACAAGATCTGCTCAACTCCAGTGCCCTTGTCCTTCCCCTGATTGCACCCACAGGAAAGCAGGGCATGATAGATGAATGAATGCAAAGGGAGTGTGGTGAAGAACTCATGGGAAATAGAAGTCAAGAAGTAGACTTATGTGGTAAGTTCTCTTATTTATAGTGACATAACACAATTAAGAGGTGAAAACAGGTTGGGCATATATGAGGTGAAGCTGTCTGGAAGGAATAAAATATTAAAGTAATTTGTATTATATATATATTTATGGATAATATATAATATTATATATATAATAGTAGGTTGGAAAGAAGTCCAGATACTAGCAGGTGAATAGGCAGATCTAGGCAAAGTATAGATGTAGGTTTAAGGACCTGATTGCTGGCCTAATATCCTCTGATGGATATAGTTTCAAATGCATGCAGCTCTAAAATAATTTAGCCTTGATTGCCTGTGGTTGGAAGTGAGTTTTGGGGAAGCAAAATGTATTTTCTTTCCTCTTGGGAGCCTTGTGCACTGCATCAAATAGCCTAAATTAAAGGAATTGCATTGGCTTGTGTGTGTTGATAAAATTACTGTAATTTAAAGCAAACAGAGGACTTCAATTTTTCAGAAGAGGAGGGAATTAGAGATAGAAAATCGGTAAGCTGTGACACCTACACAGAATCTAGTTTGAAGTTCAGAAACGGAATAATCTATGTAAAAACTTGTGTTTTTTTTTTTTTTTTTCCTGGAGAGAGGAGATGATAGTGATCTGTTCTAAATGAACAGAAACAGGAAAGTGATGAATTAACTGAATAATGTGGTAATTTTCATATAGGGTAGTTTCCAGGAAGGAAAGAGGCATCTTACTGGGATGTTCATAGTAAGGCGATTCAGTAAGGTGCAAATGATGTACACGTGTCAGACAGTTGAGACCAAAGATGACTCCTGTTTGAAGACTCAAAACTAGCTAGATAGAGACTAGAAGGTTAGGGGGTTCTAAGTAAGCACTAGGTATAAATGGGGAAGTCAGTTACCTTGCTACCCTTGAGAAGGAAATGCTGAGCTCCTAGGGCTGTTAATGAAGAATTGAGTCTGAATACGCAGATTTTAGATGCAGCCTACTGTTCATAGACCCCCAGGAGAATACTTGCGGAATCAAATCTGGAAGGTAATTTGTGACTGGCAGCTTGTTCCAGATGGTCCAGGCCAGTGGAGGATATCAGTTAGAAACTACTCCAGCTTGTTTAAGAGAAAGGATTAATTACAGTAATTATAATGACTAAATGACTAAATTGACTAGAGAATCAGTGGGAAAATAAAGGAAACAGAAAGTTAAGCTTTCAGGGACTACTTTGAGCTCATGTCACAGAGTCAAGTTATGAAAAGAACTACTGCTTCTTCTGTGATCAGCAAATGTGACCAGGACCAAGAAATTGTCATGATCTAGAAGAGAGAGCAATTTTGAAAATACCATGGAAAAACCACAACTGTGTTTTATAGCAGAAACGAGAAGGCATGGAGGTACAGCCTCATTCTCAATTCCCCCTTTTAATTATTATGTGTTAGTGGAACTTAATCATGTCTGCAGCTCTAGCTGAATGAAGTCCAAGAAATGTGCTCTGATGTGCAGCAGAAGAAAGTTGGCGGCATTGTGCACTTGGTTATCACACCCAGCACAAGAAGCATTGCATGTTTGGAGAGGCAACCACTATTGTGGCCCAGATAGCTGCCCGAGATCATGTTCTTTGTCCATCCTTCTCTTTGCTTTCTTTTTTTTTTTTAATGGAAAACTTTTCATGAACACATGGTCAAACAAAAGGAACTAAATTTTGTTTTATAATTTATGTAGCCATATGATAATTTTCTCCCCTCTTTGGAAGGAAAAATTGTGATATTGGTTACTTTTGGGGGAAGGATTGTAGAAGTGGAAGGCAAAGCTTATATATATATATATTTTTAAAATTTATTTATTTGTTTGACAGAGAGAGAGAGAAATCACAAGTAGGCAGAGAGGCAGACGGGGCGGGGGGGAGGGGAAGCAGGCTCCCCGCTGAGCAGAGAGCCCGATGTGGGGCTCGATCCCAGGACCCTGAGATCATGACCTGAGCCGAAGGCAGAGGCTTTAACCCACTGAGCCACCCAGGTGCCCCAGCAAAGCTTATATTTTATGTTTAGAAAGATTAGTCCTCTGCCCCGAATGCTATATTCCTCTTGGCCATATTGGAACTGATTGTCCAGAGGGAGTGTATTCTGACCCAGGTCATGGAAATCAGAGCCATTAAAGGAAGGGAGGCACTTTTGATGAAAACCACCAGTTTCTCATTTTATGTAATTTCTACCACCTTTTTTTCCTGCAAAATTCTTAGATACTAGGGTGGTAGCCTTTCTGTTACCTGCTCAGATGTACAGAAAAATGTGTAGCTTATTTATTTTGTCTCCAAATCTCTGTCCATGGGGACTAGTCTCTGTGCCCCACCATATATTTTTAAGTTGATATCTAAAGTTTTTCAATAATAGTTTTACACTGTTGCAAAGGATGTACTTTTTTGGCAGGTTGTAATTATTGATATTTTAAAAGAAAACTCTCACACTGTTCTTTTCAGTATATTTAATAGAATCTAAAGTAAAAGCTTTCTAAATTTAGAACAGTCCTATGGAATTATTGAAATGGTTCCAGGTAATACTGTCTCTATGTCTCAAACTTCTATGCCATCCCCCCCACTCCATCTCAGAGATGGTGTTGGTCATGGTGTGTGTGGAGCAAGGAATTGGTAAGGAGTAAAGAATTGGTACTTGAGGAAAGATAGCCCCACCCAAGCAGGAAGCAGCCATTTCACCTCCTTTCCTCTGAGCAGGACCAAAAATGCCAGAGGGGGAAATCAGGACAAGGCTAACTGTTTTACATTGTTTGCACATTCAAAAGAGGAGAAATTTTCTTTTTTCTTCTCCTGTCATATCTTTCTACCACAGAGATATAAGTTTCATAATTTATCTGTCATAATCTTCTTTATTTCAGTGGTCTTCAAATTCTTCTGTTTAACTTCAAAATGATTTTCAGTCCATAAATCCCATCATACATTTTTAAGTTATTGTCTAAAATTTATCATTCTAACTTTAATAGTTTCAAAGAATGTTACTTCTGATATATACTAAGTTGTGGTATATTTAAAGAAACCATTAAAACTCTTTGAAATGTGCCCAATAAAATCTAAATATGATTGTAATTTGATCTTGTCATTTGAAAAATAAGAGCAAACTCTTCTTTAACAATAATATAATATTCTTTTTTCCCTAAAATTTATATTTTATTCTGTTTTGCTCATAATATTTTATTCTACTCTCTGTGAAAAGAATCAACATAATCAGACCTACTTTGAGATGGAGAAATTTTAATTACATCACTAAGGAGCAATCACCTGACCTCTAAATTCAAATTCTGAGGTAGAAATGCTTTTTAAATGTTGTTAGAAATTTTGCCTTTTATCACTGTGAAATGTCCCTTTTAATAGCTAGCAATATACTTGATTTTGAAGTCTCTCTTATCTGATATTAAATATTTACTCCAGTTTTATTAAACTGTTTTCATGGTATATCTTTTTCCATTCATTAGCTTGCATCTTATGCCTTTGTAGTTAAAGTGTGTCTCTTAGGTAGCATATGTTGGGTCATACTTTTATATTCACACTCACTCTTTGTCTCTAGAGAGATTAACAAAGATAAAATGGCTAGATCATTAGCTTTTAAACAAATAATAGCTTTATTAGTATACAATTCATATAACATTTCTTCATTTAAAAGTGTGCAACTCAGTGGTTTTTACAATGTTCACAAAATTGTACATTCATCACCACTATCTTATTTTGGAACATTTTCATTATCCGCCCCCCTCCAAAAAAACCTTGTACCCATTTGTAATCACTCCCTATTCCTTTTCTCTTCAACCTCTCATAACCACCAATGTACTTTCTGTTTCTATAGATCTGCCTTTGCTAGATATTTCATATGAATAAATCATCTAATAAATGGCCTTTGGTGACTAACTTCTCTCATAGAACATAGCATTTTTAAGATTCAACCATGTGAATGTGTAGCATGTATCAGTACTCCGTGTGTGTAGCATGGAATGTGTGAAGCATGTATCAGTACTCCATTCTTTTTTATGGCCAAATAATATTCCATTGTATGGATGACTGCATTTAACTTATCCATTCATTTGACAGGTGTTTGTAATTTCCATTTTTTGTTTTTATGAATAATGCTGCTGTGACATTTGTGTACAGGTCTTTTGTAGACACAAGTTTTCAACTCTCTTGGGTATACATGTCAAAGTTGAATGCTGGGTCTGGGTCATACAGTAACTCTTATGTTTAACATTTTGAAGAACTGCCAAAATTGTTTTTCTTTTAAAGATTTATTTATTTATTTTATTTTAACAGAGAGAGAACACAAGCAGGCAGAGAGGCAGGCAGAGGCAGAGAGAGGAGCAGTCTCCCTGCTGAGCAAGGAGCCTGATGTGGGACTCGATCCCAGGACGCCGGGATCATGACCCGAGCCGAAGGCAGCTGCTTAACCAAGTGAGCCACCCAGGCGTCCCCAAAATTGTTTTTCAAAGTGGCTGCACAATTTTATAATCTCACCATATTTGAAGGTTTACATGTCTCCACATCCTCATGAGTACTTATCATGCACCTTTTTTTTTTTCCAACCCATCCTAGTGGGTGTGGAGTAGTATCCCCCTGTAATTTTTGACCTGGATTTCCCTGATGGTTAATGACATCAATTATGTTTTCATATGCTTATTGGCTATTTTTATATCTTCTTTAGAGAAATACTTATTCAAATCTCTTTCCCATTTTTCAATTGGGTTACTTGTCCTTTTGTTGTAAGTTGTAAGTGTTCTTTATTTATTCTGAGTTCCAGTCCCTTATTAGATACGTGATTTTTTTTTTTTTTAGATATGTGATTTGTAAATATTTTAGCCCATTCTTTGAGTTGTCCTTTGAAGGACAAAAGTTTTTTTCTTGAAGTTCCAATTTATCTATTTTTTCTTTTATTCTTTGTGCTTTTGGTGTCTTATCTAACATACTATTGCGTAATCCATGATCACTAAACTTTATATTTTATATATTATCTTTTCCCTAGGAACTTTATAGTTTGAACTCTTACAGTTAGCCCTATAATCCATTTTGAGGTAATTTCTGCATATTGTGTGAGATTAGGTTCCAACTTCATTCTTTCGCATATACCTATCCACATGTTTCAGTACCATTCTGTCTTTAGTGAATTGTCTTGGCACCCTTTTCAAAAATCCACTAAGCATAAAGATAAGGGTTTATTTTTGGACTCAGTTCTATTCCGTTGATCTGTATGTATAGCTTTATGCTGGCATCACATTGTCTTGATAAGTTTTGAATTTGTAAAGTGTGAGTCCTCTGACTTTTTTTTCTTTTTCAAGATTGTTTTAGCTATTCTGGGTCCCTTGCATTTCCATATGAATTTTAGGATTAGCTTGACAATATATGCATAAATTAGAATATGCTAGAATTTTGACAGGAGTAGCACTGAATCCACAGATCACTTTTGGAATGTTCCATCTTAAAGATGTTAAGTCTTCTGATCTATAAACGGGATATTTTTCTATTTATTAATATCTTCATTTCCTTTCAACAGTTTTATAGGTTGACTGTGTAAGTCTTACTCTTGTTTTGTTAATTTTATTCCTCAGTGTTTTATTCTTTTTGATGTTATAAATGGAATTTTTTCTTAATTTCATTTTTGGATTGTTCACTGCTAGTGTATGGAAATACAATTAGTTTATGTATATTGTTTTGTTTTGTTTTGTTTTTAGTTTAGTATATTGATCTTGATCTTGTGCCATGCTGAATTCATTTATTAGTTCTACTAATTTTTAGGGGATGCCTTAAGATTTTCTATATACAAGTTCATGTAATGTGAGTATAGAGATAGTTTGATTTCTTCCTTTACACTCTAGATTCTGTTTATTCTTTTTCTTGCCTGTTGCTTTTGCTAGAACCTCCAGGAAAGTGTTGATTAAGAGTGGCGAGAGGAGGCATTCTTATCTTGTTCCTGATCAGGGGGAAAGTTTTCAATCTTTTACCACAAAGTATGATGTTAGCTATGGATTTTCACAGATGCTTTTTATCTGTTTGGGGAACTGCCTTTCTATTCTTAGTTTATGTGAACGTATGCTGGATTGTATCACATTCTTTTATATGTCTGTATAGTTGAGCATGTGTTCTCTTTATTCTATTGCTCTGGCATATTACATTTATTATTTTCATATGTTAAAGCAACTAGTCATGGTGTATAATCCTTTTTGTGTATGTGTTTCTGGATGCAGTTTGCTGATATTTTCTCTTTCAGAATATTTTCATCTATATTCATAAAAGAAATTGATCTGTAGTGCTCTTTTTTTGTTACGTTGATATTTTGGTCTGATTTTGCTGTCAGTGTAATACTGACTTCATAGAATCAGTTGAGAAGTGTTCCTTGCACTTCCATCTTTTGAAAGTAGACCATTAACTTTTAATAAAATTATTGAAATAGTTGGATTTAAGTGTAGCATTTTATTATTTGTTCTCTATCCTTTCTGACTTTTGTTCCATAGCTCTTACACCTTTTACCCCTTCCCCCTTTCTTGCTTTCTTTTGGATTACTTGCACATCATTTTAACATTTAATTTACATTCATCTACTTAATTTTTGACTATATATCTTTGCATTGTTTTTCAGTGGTTGTGGTTGACTTACGTTACACATACCAACCTTTCATAGTCAAGTATGGTTAATTTTGTATGACTTCATGTCAAATGTAGAAAATTTGCATCCATACAGCTCTCTTTAACTCCCTTGATCCTTTATGTGTTCCATATCATATATGTATCCACATACATTGAAAATCCCAGCACAGTGTTATAATTTTTGCTTTCAGCAGATCATCGCAGGAGAAGATAATATTTTTGTTTTTTATTTATTTCATAAAGATTTATTTATTTGAGAGAGAGAGAGAGAGAGAGTGCCATGAGCAGTGGGGAGGGGGGGGCAGAGGGAGAGAGAGAGAATCCTTAAGCTGACTCCCTGATGAGTATGGAGCCTGAGGTGGGGCTCAATCCCAGGACCTTAAGATCATGATCTGAGCTGAAATCAAGAATCGGATGCTTAACCAACTGAGCCACCCAGGAGCCCCATGGAAAAAATAATGTATTTAAGTTATTCAGCTGTTTATTTCAGTTATTCTTCCTTTATTTCTGAAGATTCAGGTTTTCCTGTGGTGTTATTTTTCTTTAATTTGAAAAATATACTTTATTGTTTTTTGTAGAACATGTCTGCTGATGATGAATTTTATTAGTTTTCTTTCATTGGAGAACATTCATTTTTCCTTCATTTTTGAGGGACACTTTTGCTTGATATAGAATTCTGAGTTGACAGCTCTTTCAACAGCTTAAAGATGTTGTTCCACTGTCTTTTGGCCTCCATTTTTTTTTTTTAAATTTTTAAAAGATTTTATTTATTTACTTGAGGGAGTGAGAGAGGAGGGAGAAGCAGAGGAGGTGGGAGAAGGACAAGCAGACTCATACTGAGCATGGAGCCTGACATGGGGCTCAATCTCAGGATCCTGAGACCATGACTTCAGCTGAAACAAAGAGCTGGACACTTTACTGACTGAGCCACCTAGGCGACCCTAGCCTCCATTATTTCTGATGAAAAATTCATGATTATTTAAATCATTGTGCCACTGTATATCATAGTTTTTTCTCTAGCAGCTTTTAAGATTTTTCTTTATATTTTATGTTCAGAAGTTAGGTTATTCTGAGTCAGAATTTATTTTTTGTTGAATTTATCTTGTTTTAGGTAGTGAGGAGCTGTGGAAGGTCAGAGATTTTTTTTACCCTACTTTCAAGTTAGCCTAATACAATTTCATGGATGCTGATGGAAGACATGATACTCTTGGGTAAGAGACAAAGGCTTTTATTGCTCATGGCACTTTAGACAGTATGCGCTTCAGGTTCCTATTGATTCCCTTTGCCTCTCAAGTCCTGTGCTGTGACACAGAGCAGGATGCTGTACATGCAGTAGATTTGAGTCACAGCTGAGGAAACCACAGTCTTTTAAAGGGCACTAAAAACAAACCTTTCCAACTTTTGCATAAAAAGACATTCTCTTCATTATAATGGTAACAAAACAAATTTGTTCTTTGTCTCAGAGGGAGATACTATCTCTGTCATCCAGGATTATTTGCTACACAAACATCCCTGAAAAAATAGTCTGAAACAAAAGCTGATACAAAATGTACAGAACTGCCATAGAGAATTGTCTTCCAACAGGAGCATGCTGAACTTCTTGGATCTGTTCATATATGGTTTTTATAAAAAATTATTGATTTTCGGCTATTATTTATTCAAGTATCCAACCCTAATCTTTTTCTTCTCTCTTTGTGGGACTACAAAGTCATGTGTGTTAGACCTTTTGATGATTTCCCACAGGGCTTTGATGCTCTGTTAATTTTTTTGTAGTATATACTCATCTTATAAATGGAAGTTTGACTCAAAGTTACCCATTTGACCAAGCATCAGTCCCCCTCTCTGCCCCACCAGCAACCACCTATCTACTTCCTGTTTCTATGAGTTTGGTTTTATTAGATTCCACATATAAATGAGATTATACGGTATTTGTCTTATTCTGTCTGACTTACATAATTTAGCAAAATGCCCTCAGGTTTCATCCATGGTGTCACAAATGGGAAGATTTCCTTCCTTTATTAAGGCCAAATAATATTCTGTGTGTGTGTGTGTGTGTGTGTGTTTATGTATGTGTGTGTATTTTCTTTATCCATTCATCTGTTGACAGACATTTTGTTTCCAAGTCTTGACTATTATAAATAATGCTGCAGTGATAATGGGGGTGCAGATATCTCTTCAAGGCAGTGATTTTATTTCTTCAGATATGTACCCATAAGTGGGATTATTGGATTATGTTGTACTTCTATTTTTAATTTTTTGAAGAACCTCCATATTGTTTTCTTTCATTGGAGAATGTCTTCATTTTTGAATGAAGCCATTTTTGGTGGCTGTACCAATTAACATTCCCATCAACAGTGTACCATGGTTCTCTTTACTTCACATCCTCATCATCACTTATCTTTTGTCTTTTTGATAACAGGTATGAAGTGATACCTCATTGTGGTTTTGATTTGCATTTCCCTGATGATTAGTGATGTTGAGCACCTTTCATTTACTTGTTGATAATTGGTATATTTTTGGAAAAATGACTATTCAGGCCCTTTGGCCATTTTTAAATTGGATTACTTGTTTTTCTTTGTTCTTGAGTTTCTTGTATATTTTGGATATTAACCCATTATCAGATATATGACTTGCAGATATTTTCTCTGACTTGATAGGTTGTCTTTTCATTTTGTTAATCATTTCTTTTGTGGTGAAGAAGCTCTTTAGGTTGTTGTTGTCCTAGTCATTTATGTTTGCTTCTCTTGCTTCTGGTGTTTGCTCTCATTTCTGAAAAATCTTGTCAAGACCAATATCAAGTAGCTTTTTCTCTGTGTTTTCTTCTTTTGACTTCTTTCTTTCTTTCTCTCTCTTTTCTTCTTCTTTTCCTCCTCCTCCTCCTCTTCCCCCACCTCCTCTTCCTCCTCCTCCTTGTTCTCCCCTCCTCCCTCTCCCTCCTCCTCGTCCTTCGTAGGCCCAACACCCAGCCTGGAGCCCAAAGCAGGGCTTGAACTCATGACCCTGATATCAAGACCTGAGCTGAGATCAAGAGTCAAGACACTTAGCTGACTGAGCTTCACAGGTGCCTCTTCTTTTGATTTCTTTTTTGCTACATTGGTTGTTCAGGAGTATGTTGTTCAATTTTCATGCAGTTGTGATTTTTCTAGATTTCCTCTGTTTATTGATTTCTAGCTTCATACTATTGTCATTGGAAAAGATAAAGTTATAATTTCTGTCTTCTTGAATTTGTTATCTACTTGTTTTGTAGCCCAGTATATGATCTATCCAAGAAACATTCTGTGTGTACTTGAGAAGAATGTATATACTCATGATGTTGGGTGCAGTGTTCTGAGTATGTCTGTTAGGTCCTTTTGGTTTATAGTGTTCAAATCCACTTTTTCTTTTTTTTAATTGATGCTCAGTTTGAATGGTCTATCCATTGTTGAGAGTGAGATATTAAAATTCCTCACTATTACTGTATTGTAGTTTATTTCTCCTTTTAGTTCTGGTTAATTGTGTACATATTTACAATTGTAGTTTCTTGATGAATTGACTTCTTTATCGTTATATAATGACCTTCTTTGTCTCATGTGAACATTTTTAGCTTAAAGTCTATTTTGTAGGATATAAGTATAGCTACCCTTTATTTTCATTTAATTACCATACACTTATTCTCTTTACTCTTAGCCTATGTAGATCCTTAAAGCTAAACTGAATCTCTTATAGGCCACATGTCGTGGATCTTGTTTCTTTATCTATTCAACCATTCTATGTCTTTTGATTAGTGAATGTAGCTTATTTACATTTCAAGTAATTATTGATAGGTAAAGACTTATGATTACAATTTTAAAAGTTATTTTTGTTTTACAGATATTAAAATATTCTTAAACATAACTTTAAATATAAGTATATGAAAATATTTTTCTCCCTTTTCTTCAGATTGGATAATTTTTACTCATTTATCTTCAAATTTACAGAATTTTTTCTCTCTCATCGCCAGTCTTCTGTTGAACCTATCCAGTGAAATTTTAAATTTCAGATATTAATATTTTTAGCTAAAAAATTTCATTATTTTTTATAGTATGTATTCCTCTAAGAACTCTTATCTTTTTTATTAATTTCAACTCTGTTATTATTTAATTCATAGTGCATAGCTGTAATAGTTGCTCTAAAGTCTTTCCCTGATAATTACAGTACTTGGGTCATCTTGAGAATGGCATCTGTTTATTGTATCTTCCTTTGAGAATTGGTCAGATTTTTCTGGTTCTCGGCATATTGGCTAATTTTATTCTGGACAGTGGAAATGTTAGTTGTGTAGACCCTGGGTCTGGTTATAATCCTCTGGAGAATGTTGAGGAACTTGAGTAGATTAAGACTAAATGTTCTGTCTAGTCTTTTCTGGCTCTAATTTATATCTCAATTCAGTTTTCAAAGCACTTTCTATGTTAGTTTTGCCTTGTTCCACACATGAGTAGCTCAGGGTTTATCTGACACATGGGTAGTGGTTCAAATCTCCCTTTTTTCCTCAGACCTTTTATTATATCAGGTTAGGTCTGTCCTACACATGCATAGATGAGGTGTATGTCTGAGGATTGGCATAAGCTCACAGATGTAGGGAATCTCTAAATTTAGCTCTTAGTGATCTAGGATTTCTTTATATTCTTATGCCTGTTGGGTCTACTTTCTCTTATTTCTATGTCCAGAAATAAGGGGTTACCTGAAAGTTTTGTGGCTGCTGCCACTCCAAGCCAATGTGTGACTGGGGCTCAATCTTGGGGACCAGGTTGTGAGGAAACAAAAGGAACCATTCCATTCTTTCTAGTATACAATCTGCCTCTTTTGATTTTACTATTCAGAATCATTATTAGTTGTTTAGAGACCTTGGGTAGTTGACAGAAAAGTTTTTAGTTGTATTAACTACAGGAAGGGACTGTGGAATGTTTATATCCAGTGGTAATTCCAGAATCACGCCCATTCCTTAATTTTTTAAAATGCGAATACTAATTAAAGGCATGTCCTGAGAAGGACCCTTGGAGGTCAGTCATAGAAAAATTGTAATTGTACGTTCTTTGCTTTTCTTCTCTTTTCACTATTGCTTTTCTTCCCTTATACTGGCCCCTATTTGCTAACATGCACAGTACTCTCGTGTCTGCTTCTGGCGTTGTGGTCTTGCTATTAACAGCCTTACCCAGGACAGTTCTCATCCCTTTTTTTAGTGTTTTCCAGCCTTGTTAAGAATCCTGTCTTCTTATTAGTAACCTACTTGAACTTAGTTATCAGTTGAAACACACTTGATAAACTAATTCTGTTTAAGGTGCTATTGTCTGATAATACAGTGTCTCCTCAGTCAGTATTCCAGGGCCACTTTTAAGTATCTTTCTGGAAGGAGACTTTATATTAAATCTAAAGCCTCATCTCTAATAGTAGGATTTTAAGCTTCAGTATCAAGTACTTATAGACACTTTCATAGGGAAGATAAAGAGGAATTCTCAAATCATCAGGAACAGGAATTCTCAAATCTGCAGAAAAATTTTACCCAAGCATAAAGACAATCATGGTTAGTTACATGTGTAGTTTATATGTACAATTTTTATTATTCATAGGTTATAAGAAACACTTGTGTGATAATTTAAAAAATCTTGTTAGCAATAATAATGTACGTGTTAGTAATAATACCTTAGACTTTTTACTCAAGTTTTTTATTATTCAGCAATAAAAAAATAGAAGAATCTCTCACAAACAGCCAAGATTATCTTTTTGTTATTACTTTCATTGTGGCCTTTAAGATATCGTTAAATACTTTTATTAAATAAAAGAAAAATGGTAAATATAATTAACTATGAAAAATAAAGACTTAAATATAAGTAAAAATACTCTAAAATCTACACAGGTATATTTTTCTGACCTTACCCCACAGATCACCCATACTTACCTGAGTAAAATTTCTAGACTATAAATCTAACTTTGTAGTTCTTCACATTACCTAGAAGCAATATATAAAAACATTGGCTAATAGCATAACATTTGGGCAATATAATCAGTAGTCCTTAAAATTTAACTTGGGCTTCATCTTCCCTATAGAGTTTTCTCTGGCTCCTCCCAAAAGAATTAAGCACTGCACTGTGTATATATATCTAGAAAAATATATCTAGACACTTTTTATATTGTATTCTAATTGCTTGTTTAATTGATGGTCTCCTTCACTGTATGATGGGCTCCTTCAAACCAGAGACTCTGTCTTACTCACTCTTTGCTTCTTCTGAGTCATAGTAAATCCTCATTTAATGTCTGTTAAAAGGGAACATGAACATTAAAGAAGGAAGGAGAAAAGAAAGAAAAGGTGGATAGCACCAGAGTTGTTATGTGGTTGGAAATCCAAAACCCTAGGTTCCTGTCACAAGGGAGGAGGAAACCACTGTGTTTGAGTTTACTCTTTGTTTGGAGATAAAGGATTCAGCAAATCAACAAGAGGGGCAAGGCAAGCAAGGAGAGAAACCACCATGGTATGGTAAATGACCAACTAGGTTGGAGTCCATCCAGATGGCCAGAGCTCAGTTTTCAGCCAGGTACGTACCACATAACATGGGTTATGGAAGCCATAAACATGAAGGAACTCTGTTTTCAAGGGCATACGTTGACACAGTAGTTTAGGAAAAGGAGCAATAACTATTAACATTCTTTTTTGGCACATTCTTTAAAAAAGTCACTGAGATTTCATTTTTACCCTTAGTCTTGGGCTATTTTGAAGACATTCTAAGCACAGTCAGCTACTTAGAACAGCAAAACATTCATTAAGTACTTAGTGTATGCAGACAACCATGCAAGATTCTGTGTGCTGTGCTAAGGGAAGGCTCAACAAACAGAACTTGCTTTAGGCAAAGATAGTATGATTGTGTGTGTGTGTGTGTGTCTGTGTGTGTTGTGTGTCTGTGCTCCTGAGCATGTGTGTGAGAGGGAGAAAGACCGAAATAATGTTTTTCAAGCTTGGCTTGGCAGAAATCCACATTGTGAAAAAGTCTTAAATAATACTAGGGAGAAAACTCAGAAAACACTTGAGAATCAATTAAGGTTTAGAGGTTAGGGTAGGTGAAGCATTTTTCCCTTGTGCTTTAGGCTTTTTTCTGCCATCCATCAAGATAGTGGGCTAGAATCTACCATATGATAAATAGAAATTTATTAACCCCTCCTTAGAAACTAGTCATTCAATTAATTCAGTTGAGTAAGTATTTTTTAAAACTTTCTATGTGTCCAGTTTTGTGCCAAATGTTGTGTAAGATAAAAGATAATTCTTGGCATTATCCTGCCTTTGCAAGTTTTCAGGGAAGATGATAAATGAAGGGGTATAAAAAAATAATAAGGCTTACAGCAAAGATCTTAAATGAATTCAACAAAAAATAGTCAAGAGTACTGACATAATAACTACTTCTTACTTTCTCAGATTGTACCAGGCATGAGGATAAGCAAGGATGTAGATGACCATCAGTATAGCTTCGAGTATAGACTTAGTTTTTCCCTATTCTTGAGATTCTTTTCTTTCTGTTGGTTTCCAGAGCACTTCTGGGCAATTGGCGTTATTGTCATGGCTTTTATAGCTGGTACTCTGCTGCCACTACCCAAGAACTCGGACTCTAGGGAGTCCTAGACAGGGCTAGACCTCCCACTGTCTATTAGGTAATAGGAGAGGAACAGAGTGGTTCGTAAGCACTGGGTGGTACATTTGGAGCAGCCAGAATGGGCACAGGAAAGAAGCAAAAATTTTAGATTATACAAAACTGTTAAAATTGACACTATGTCTTTGAGAATGGAAGAAGAAATTTCTCCCAATCTAATGAGAGCTCTTACGGCCAATCCTGGATGGTCTCTCTCTTGTTTTCTCCTCTTCTTCCTCCTCCTCCGTCCTCTCCTTCCCCTCCCTCTCCTCCTCCCTCTCCTCTTCCTCTGCCTCCTCCTCTACCTCCTCCTCGTCCTCCTTTTTTTTTTTTGCTGACTCCAGTTGTTTTGGTGTTTCAGTTTCACAGTAAGTGCTATCAAATAACTTAGAATACATTCTTCAGGGATGCTCTACTAGACATTTGATTGCAAGGAATGAAACCCACTCAGGCTAGCATAGTGAAAGGATTTTTATTTAATATAAGAAAAACGGAAACAAACTGGGCCTTTTGAGGATGGAGTTGAAAATTGGAAAGCTGTTAGGAACGGAGACTACTCTCTGCCTTTTTCTGGGTTTCTAGCTTTCACTGTATTGCTATGTTTGCCCTGTTCTTTTGGTTTTCTGTGCAATTTAGCTTGCTATGACTTAAATGTAAGTGGATACATAGTTGGAAATGGTCACTCCAGCCCCTGTCCTTAACCACTTTTCGTGGGAGTTCCTACTCTGACTCCATCTCTGTAGGTCTTAGTTCAGAGTCTTGGAGAAGGCTATTCCCTTGAAACTAGTGCCCATGTGTTGCCCAGTCACCTGTGACCATAGGAGTGGGGTCATAGGGTTAAAACACGGCCACTGAGGCCTACCTCTAATGTAGATGCTGTGCTGTGAGAGAAAAGTGACCTAGATTGGGCAGGAATCCCCAAACCTGCCTGCAGGAGTGCATGTGAAGGACATTTACCCATGTAGCAATACTCCTGGCCAAACTCATATTACTTTCCTAGCTCCTCCTGAAACAGGATGACTCACTGTTTTTCTGAAGTCAAGAGTTTGAGAGCTCAAGGGCCTCAGAGAATTAGCTGTCAAAATAGAAAGTTGCCTTTCTTGTTTCCTTAGAGAAGTCTTTATGGAAATGGATCCTCATGTAAAAGGAGTCCTGGTGGCCTGCCTGAATATGTGGGGGTTCTGGAGGTACTCTTGATAATTTGGTTACCAGTATAATCCTGGTCACATGGTACAATTGAATAAATTTCAATAAGTTTTGCATATTGATTGTTAAAGAAGAGAAAGAATAATAATGTAACCAAGTTGGTATGGGAAAAGGTTATCAGTGGGGAAGCTTCCCTCCTCTGATTCCCCCACACACCATAAATTGATGTAAAGAAAATTAACTATTCGGATTAAAATCTATCTTAGAAGTTAGGGAATCATTTGATTTAATTCATTAATGAACATTTCCTGTTTGCCTGCCATGCACAAGATACATGTTAAATCCCATAGCAGCTGAGGTGATGTTCTTTACAGTTGTTTCTCTGTATGCAGAATTGGGTACATAATTTGTGGGGCCCAGTGCAAAATGAAATTTCAGGACCCCTTCTTCAAAAATGATTAAGAGTTTCAGGATGGTGATAGTAGAGCATTAAATGAAATGCAGGACCCATTCTAAGTGTGGCTGTATGCAGGAACAGTTTACTGTTAACTTTGTCTCTCATAATTTCATGAGAAAATATATTTTGTTACCAGAGAGTAGATAAATGAGGTAAACTAGGTCATTCTGGTCCTTTTTCGACTAACTGTGCCACAAGGAAAAGCTCCTACTGTGTAGGGCTTTCATTTTTTTTTTTAAGAATAAAGCTCATTGGTTCTAATTATATGCATAATTTCATTAGAATATTGGATAACTCTAGTCATTTATTAATTTAAAAAGTCCTCATTATAATGGTTTTCATGTTAAATCTTCCCCTTTCTTGTGTTTCCTTGTTGTTTAAAACTTTCAGGTGGTAGGTTTATAAACTCCTTTGTAACAGGCTTTAAATACAGTTAATTTTAGCTTAATTTGTATCCTGGATTATAATATTCTATAAAATAGCAATTCAATACATTTTAGTTGAGGAAGACAGTTGACTGGTTGTGTTTCAAGGGGATACAGTGGTTTATAATACCAGAATTTGTGAATTGCAAGTATTTATTATGCAAAATTAGAGGGAAGTGGTTTATCCTTAGGGAAAAATGGCAGTTTTCTACAAGCGGTATAATGTACCTTAAAATAATTTAAGTAGTAGGTTTCATCTCCAGATTTTCATTAACTCAAACAGCATGTATTATAAAATATATCAGGCTGATGTATTATAAAAGTTCTGGATTGGGGCGCCTGGGTGGCTCAGTTGGTTGAGTGACTGCCTTCGGCTCGGGTCGTGATCCTTGAGTTCCGGGATCGAGTCCTGCATCGGCCTCCCGGCTCTACTGGGCGTCTGCTTCTTCCTCTGGCCTTCTCTCCTCTCATGCTCTCTCTCATTTTCTCTTTCAAATAAATAGATAAAATCTTTAAAAAAAAAAATACTGAATTTTTTTTTAAAGGGCTTATGTAAAATATTTAGATGGGAAAGTTTCTAAAGATAGACTAGAGGTTCCAGAAAATTATTCATAAAAAATTATGATAAAATTATCCTTTGTAACATTACTATAGCCTGAAATTCAATATATGATTATGCTGGGAAGGTCATTCTTTTTTTTTTTTTTTTAAGACTGAGCTCCTGACCTGATCAATCTTCCTTTATGTGTCCTTCTTCCCACTGTGCTCCCGTGGGCGCTGGCTGGGCCGTTTCACACTCTCCCTATGCAGATGCCTCTGTGTCAGGAAAAGGGAAGGCACCATGGCAGGTGCTGGCAAGAACTGTGACTCTGGGTATTCGGGCCTGCCAGCCTCAGGCTTGTACAGCCCTGCTTGGTTCCTGAACCAGTAGAAGCCTGACTGGCAGTTCACTGAGGCTCTCTTTCCCACCACCAGGCATGATCTATAAGTAGTCTGTCACCTTGCACTCATTGTCTGGTATGTGACAATGATTCAGTGTCTGGTTAAGCAGTGAACTATATCTTCAGCTGTTTTTGTTTTGTTTTGTTTTGTTTTTTTGCATCTCACTGTAAGTGGGGCCAGTCTGCTCTATGGACCTTCGGTCTGATGGGCTCTTGGCTTCTGGTTCCTACTTTCGTTTTTTGCTGGAACTAAATTCTGGATCATGGAGTTGGCTGGGACTGAACCTTCTTTCTAAGATTTGCCAGGCTTTTCTCTCTGGGCCTGGATCCTGCTTCTAACATCCTTCAAATAGACTTAAATAGACCTTCCTAATCTTATTTTGAACTTCCACTTAGTTGGACAACTCTTCATTGACTGGACATTATTTTGGGTGCCTTCCCCTGCCCCTTGGAATGAGATTTTAGAAATGTTGTAACATGCCTAGGCTACGTTTGAGTTGGCTCTGCTCCAAAAAGCCTGCTGATTTTCCCATAGTGGCTTCACCTTACTGTTAGATCCCCCTGATCTCTTGGCCTTAAAGGTCCCAGAATGTCACCTGCGGTTGACCAGGTATGACAGAAACCAGGAAATTGATTGAGATCAATCATTAATTGCATTGGCTTATCAGGTATCTTAGACATGATCTGAATTGAGTAGTTTTAACTGAGTTGATCTTCTCTATTTAACAAATGTGAAATATAGGCTATTAGTAGTAAAATTCTTTTGAGATAATAAAGAATATAAAGTACCATCACGTGACCATTTGTCAACCTACCCTTAACCCCCATGGAGTAAAACTCAAAGTGTGACTGCTTTTCTTTAAGCCATGGTTTTTCCCAGTGCAGTGGCTCCAAGAGACTAAAACATTCTAGAGCTGATATATGGCTTTTGTTTTTTTCTTTGGAGGCTCTCTGAGTTGGAATTGGCTCCAGAGCCTGCTCCAGAACAATTAGGGACAATTGAATTTTTGGCTCCCATTTGGCAATCACCTTCCTACTAAGGACCTACTCTTCTTCAGTTCTTTCTTCCCCACCCACCCGGAGTCTGCTCACAACCAGAGTTCTTCCCTGGACAAAGTTGACTGGTGACTCCTGTGACAAAGAAGAATGCTTTTAGTACCTGCCGCCTCCATATGGGGGCTGAGCCTTTAGTTTCCTGAACTCCAGCAGCCAATATGGCTGTCAGGGCTAGGCTGAAGTACCGAGTCAACACTAAATAAATAATATCAAGACCATGATAAATCACTACTAACAATGATCTGTTCTGATCTAACCCTCAAAGCCAAGTACGAGGTACCTTCTTCCATATCAAAACCCACTCTCAGATTTCATTTGAGAAAGAGCAGAATAATTTCAATATAAAGTATGAGTAAATAATAGCTATTATCTTACTTTTATTATATAAACATATGGGCATACATATATTATACATCTCATATCATCTACACATTATCACACAAATAAAAAGGATATGAAGTATTTAAGAATAGTAGGTATATAAGCAAAACAATAATTAGAATTAGGCTAGTAAATCAAGACCTAAATAATGAGGATGAGAAAATTTGAAATGGGGAAGAAAATTTGATTAAAAACACAAGTTAAGGGGCAACTAGATGGCTCAGTGGGTTAAAGCCTTTGCCTTTGGCTCAGGTCGTGATCTCAGGGTCCTGGGATCGACCCCCACATCAGGCTCCATGCTCGGCGGGAGACCTGCTTCCTCCTCTCTCTGCCTGCCTCTTTGCCTACTTGTGATCTCTCTCTCTGTCAAATAAATAAATAAAATCTTAAAAAAAAAATACCACAAGTTAAGAACACTAGCTATAATTGTGAATTAATTTTCTCTCTTAAGTTTTCTGATAGCCAAGGCCAAAATAACAACATGATCAGATTTGTAGACCTTATTTAGTCCTAGATCAAAAGAAACATACTTTCAGAAGGAGAAATAAAATGATAAAGAAAATAGAGTCTCTGTACTCTGAGAAGAATTTATCTCACGAATCCTCTTATGAAAGGATTACTTATGTGTTTATATATATAAACACATACACATATACATTTGATCTGTACAGTATATATATATATGTTTCTAGATGTATATGTATACATTTAGTGTGTGTATATATATACACACACACAGATATGATACAGATATTCTCTGAAGAGAATTCTCTGAAGCTGTTCTCTAGACAGAGCTGCTAGTTTTAGGACGTGCCTACTCCCTAAAACTATACAAAAGAATCCAGTTATTCCTCTGGTTATGAGATTCTCCTCTGGTGAAGTCATGTTGGCTTTGAGGGTTAGATCAGAACAGATCATTGTTAGTAGTGATTTATCATGGTATGATATTATTTATTTAGTGTTGACTCGGTACTTCAGTCTAGCCCTGACAGCCATATTGGCTGCTGTAATGAAGTTGTATGGATATATTTTCTTTTCAGTTTCAGTGACCTAACCAAATAGGCCTCCTTTGGATTAAGAGTGACAAGTTAATCTCAGCAACTTTAGAATTATTTTCTGCTTGCTTTCTTAGAAAATGTAAATACTTCATTGTTTGGGGATTTCTTTGTTTATAGTTCTTCTATTCTTCCAATACTAAGTAAGATGCCATTAGTGGGATTGATTTTCTGTTAGAACACATTTTAATCTGTGCACACATATATTCCTCCTAGAAAAAAAGAAAAAATATCCATTCACTGGAGTCCAGGGGTACAGGAAATGAAGAAAATGGAGAAAAGACCTATCTACTTTCTTCCTGTTATAGGACATTAATATTAAAAGAGTATCAACAAATATGGACAGATAAAAATCAATAGCATCTTACCTGTAGTTATTTAATTTTTTGTTACATTTATGAAGAATTTAATAAAGGTAATAAGCCATTGAATACAGATTCAAAGAACTTAGATTTTTAGGATTATTTGGCTTGAGGTAAAGATGATTTAGTAGTGGGTATTGCCCTTGAGTATTTAAGCCACTATGTCAATACATATGAGCATCTGCTCTGAAAAACTAACCACAGTGGTGTTGTTGGATGTTCCTCTTAAAAGTTCTTTCTTATATTTCAGTACTCTCTTCAGATCTCCTGCTTCCTGGGGCCGTGTTCCTGGCTCCCTGGTTGTCTGGCTTTACTGGTCCACTCCAGGTACTTGCCTGAGGAGCACTGGTTCTGATGATGAGTTTGCATAGCTGACCTTTATCCTACAATCTCAGACAATTTTTTTTATTAACATGTTACATGCATCATAGCAGTAGCTAAGAGATAACTATTTATTCCCCAGTAGACCTCTTTATTTTTAAACTCTGTTCCAGATGGGGTGGCCTACTTGCTTTCTGTCTTGATCAAGTAGAAGACATTTAAGGAGCATCTCTAGGATCCACTGTGTTGGATCATTCTTATCTTTGTATCATGCCTCATCATGTAGGTGAAGTGTGTAGGTGTCTATTATCAATGGTTCTTTTAATGCTTGACATTCCCCCAAGAGAAGAATTAAGTGGGGAATGGGAATATTCATCACTCACATAACTAGAGACAAGCTATAAAGGTCAAGAATTGCAGGGAGACATATTTGGGGTTCAATTCATCCTAAGGTATAGATGACTGATACCTGATCTTTTCCCTTGTCACGTGGGTGGTAGTGATGAGTTTAGGTGGCAGAAGAGCAGGGCACAAAGATATTGCATGTCTTTAGAGGAAACTTGGGGAAATATGGAGAAGGAAATTTGGGATGGAGTGGAAAGGAGGGGAATTTAGAAGCTGAGAAATGTCATAAATTTTGTCTACTTCAAAATGGCATCTAAAATCAGCTTGGGATAAAATGTGAATAGGTTTTGTATTGCCTTTCTCATTACTTGCCTCCTGTGACCAAAGTAATCGGCAGTTGACTTTACATCCAAATTTGGAATGGAAGCTCTAAAGACTCACATGTATAAAGAGCCAATAATAAGTCTTACGTGCAAATTTGGAATGAAAACTCTAGAGTTTTCAAGTGTATAAAGAGCCAATAATAAGACTGTTATATCTATGTTCTTTCTGTTAACATGTTTTTCTTTCACGATTGCAAGAATTGTTGAATGAATACATAAATTGACAAGCAAGAGAGTGGCCTTCTCGGAAAGTAGAGTAACCTAGAGCCATGTACAGTGAAACGATGTTAAAAAAGGCAAAGATAATGGAAAGAACCTAGATGTCCATCAACAGATGAATGGATCAAGAAGATGTGGTATATATATTCAATGGAATACTACGCAGCCATCAAGAGAAATGAAATCTTGCCATTTGCAACGACGTGGATGGAACTAGAGGGTATTATGCTAAGCGAAATAAGTCAGTCAGAGAAAGACAATTATCACATGATCACTCTGATATGAAGAATTTGAGAGGCAGGGCAGGGGGTTTTGGGGGGGTGGGGAAGAGAAATGAAACAAGATGGGATGGGGAAGGAGACAAACCATAAGAGACTCCTAAACTCACGAAACAAACTAAGGGTTGC
>CM052802.1:38106231-38203512 GCA_028533885.1 Nasua narica | reverse complement strand
AAAAAGGCAAAGATAAATAGCAGGTAATTGCATTGGTCTCAGGTTGTACTTGTGGAAACCGCTTTGGGCCCAACACTAGGTGCTCTCTTCTCCACAACTAAGGAGAGGTGTTACTATCTGGTGGATCAGAGGCCGGAAACCATAGCCTGATGTCTCCCTGGGGGAAGCCAACCACCACGTTGAAGGAGATGATAGTAATTCCAGGGAGGGTCTTTGCAACTTCTCAATGGACAGGTTTCTGATGAATAGATTATGAAGCAGATGTTTCCTGAGCAAGGTCAAATCACAAACACTTAATACAACAAAAGAAAACCCAGCAGAAACACCCATTCCTGAGGAACTCTGGCAAGAAGGAGATAAATTCCATGCCAGAGTTCTATGGTTGACTAAGTATCTTATAGTTTGGCCTGATAACACAAAGCAGGGTGGTGGCCTATGGGGACATGCTCCAGTCTGGGCTCTTTAGAATATTGGTACAAATGTGTTAATGTAGAAAAGGTAGTTTAATTACTTAATCGTAAAAGGAAAAACCATAGACCCTTGTAAGCAAAGAAGTTCCTCTGCCTTTGTCAAATAGAGGTCAGACATAAACTGTGTACCAAAACCTGTAGAGTGTACAGAATTTGGGAGGCCATAACTGGCCAGAGTATTGGTAGAGAGGCATGGAAAGTGTGAATTTCAAAATCTACATGAATTTAGGGTACATGGAGGGCTTACTCACAGCAGAGATGAAAAAGGTAGAAAATAAATTCCAAGAAGAATATTCAAAGTTGAGTCAAAAGCTATCTTCTAATTTATAAAAGTTTTTTTTTTTTTTTGCAGACAATAATGAACTGTTGTGTTCTACCTCCTTGTCTTTAAAATCACCATCACTTTCTACCCTGTGAAATTCGACACCCTTCTTTTGGAGAGGTTTCTTGACTGTGTGGTACTCTGCTGCCTGGAATTTCCTACTGCTCCCACCCCACCCCATCCCCCCACCTTATTAGCTTGTGAAACTTATTTGTTTCAAGGAACACACCTCCCCAACCTTTCTAGCAGAATGTGCCCTCTGTGTTCTGTTCTTCCATGGTATGTGATTTGCCCACACCAGTGCTTGCTGTGTTGGTCCGCTGTAATACTTCTAAGGCCTGTTCTCCTGATGGCCTGAGATTTTTCATAAATGCAGGTATTGCCTTATTTACTCCTGTCATGCTTTGGCACAGAGTAGATTTTTTAGCAGATTTCACCTTCTCTACAAGGTCTTCGTACTGCCCCAATTCAAGGTAATCTGTATCTCTAGCCTTCTCTACTAATATTTTGTTCGTACTTTTCCTGATGCATTTGTCACAGTCTGCGCTGCCTTCGAACTATTTGAATTTATGTGTCTCCAGGGACCTTGTCTGATCTTATATTCTCTCATGTGCCTAGCACAGTGGCTGGGCATTAGTAAATGCTCACGATATTTAAACTGTACCAAAGATATGGGGAGTTAGGCTTCCGAATGTAAACTTCATATCACTTCGGTAAGAAAATCGCCTGTCTGTGATGGCTGTTAGGCATTGGTTTAGGTATCAGAATATGACATCTTATTTCCTGAAGGTCGTATAATTAAAAATGCAATATATGGAGGGTGCTTGGGTGGGTCAGTTGGTTAAGCGTCTAAATCTTGATTTCGGCTTGGGTTATGATTCAGGGTATTGAGACTGAGCCCCTCATCAGGCTCTGCACTCAGTGGGAAGTCTGCTTGAGATTCTCTCTCTCCCTCTACCCCTCCCCCTGCTTGTGTGCTCTCTCTCTCTAAAATAAATAAATAAAGTCTTTAAAAAATGGAATAGATTCATATCTTTGAAAGAGGGGGATATAACGGCCTTGCAAGTCAGCTTATTTTCCATTCAAAATTTAGTAATTTTTCTGTACTTTCCTATCTAATTTTCAAAATCACATTTGCAGTCCACCTTAATTGATCATTTCAAGTATGCTAATCCAAACACATATGAAATTCTGTACAGAGGAGAAATTACAGAGACACTCAGAAATGCCAAAGGCAATTATACCACAACAAGCTAGGCCACAAAAGATGATGGTGCTTTCAAAATCAAAATCTTATCAGATGCAAAGGACTGAATTGATAATAGTGAAATTTTAGGCATATGGGGAAAAAGGGGTAGGTTTGATGGTGAGATTTGTTCAGCCCTTCAAATCATACTATGGAAGCTAAATGTTTACTATATACTATGCTGGTAGGAAGAAAACTAATCTTACTGTCCTTTCCTTAGATGAAATGAGCGTTCTTTCTTCAGAAGGAGAGACTCATGCGTAAGCTGTTAAATGTAGAGCAGTCTATGAAGTTCTTTCTGCAACACTGCTTGTTCTATTTTTTCTCACAGTAAGTCACTCAGCCAATCTCACGTAGTTACATGACAGACTTTACTCCTCCATATAAATTGATTCAAGTTTTTACTCTTTCCTTCATTTAAATTTTAGACATAATAGTACAGCAGGGAAGCTTTTTCTAACTGGAAGAACCTGAAATACAGGTTCTATGTCTTTTGGGCCAGCAGTGAGTTCCCTCCTATTTCTAATTTGGTGAGGGTTCTCTTGAAGTAAAATAGAAGTCAAGGAAACTCTCTTTGATTATTTATTTTGAAAATTTGATGTATCAATGTGGTTAAAGTTTTTCATTTCATTTTGAAGATCACGTAAATGTATCTCCCTTCTTCAAGTCACATTTGACATATATAATTAGTCTTTAAGATATTATATAGATTGTCAGTAATTGAAGGCAATATCAAAATTTCTGCAGGAGACAAACAGCATTGACTTTTTCTGTTAGTCCTTTTAAGTGGAAGTGTAAGAAATTTTAGATTTGGGAAGTATATCAGCTATAAACTGGAGATTCTTCGAAGCCTGTTTTATTTTAAAGATAGTATTTTTGGTTTTGCAAGGAGTATATTCTAAATTAGCTGGCAGAGCAGACAATGCGGAAACATTCCATTTTGGAATTGCACTGTGAGTTCATCGTTCTGTAGATGGCTCTGTGTATTAATCGATCTGAGTTTGACATTTTTACTAAAAAAAAAGGATTGAGTTTCTTCAGAATAGTGCCAAATTGTAACTTATGTATTACCGTGTTGCACTTGTACAAAAAACAAAGAAACAAACAAAATACTCCTGTGAAAAGATTATAATGATGCTGATCCTTGATTTATTCTGTACCTTTCAGGAAAGTTCAAGTGGTATATGTGTCCCTACAGGTCTGATGCCTCATTGCCCTTTGAAAATAGTCTGACTCTAAGTTCATTTTCTCCTTTCCTGCTGAAGTTACATTTGGTGGTCTCAGATTATCTGCCAAGAAGGTTGGGGAAAAAAATTTGGATGTAAGCTTCGTGAAGGCACTGACCACCTTGTTCATCAGGTTTCCAAGGGTCTAGCCTAGCTTAAGGCATAACTAGAAATTTATTAAATACTCATTGAATGAATGAGGATGGGTGGCTCTCGTGTTTATAATCCTGTTCATTATGTAGGAGATAGCCCTTGCTGCTCTAGATTATGGTAATTAAGAACAAGAGTTTTGGCATTATGAATAGTGAATTTTATGGAACATTTGCTTGCATTGATGCATATGAAAATCTACTTCACCTAAATAGAGAGTAACTGAATAAGTTAGAGTTTTTTTTTTCCCCTCCACTTGCTTACTTGCTCTTACAGAAGTAGAAGAGACCTAGCTCGAGCCCAAGCTATATTTTATTCTTGAATTAAGGCCTGCGTGTGTGTGTCTAAACCACTGAGGGTCTTGTCAAAGGACCATTTGTATGACAAAAAGGCCATCATAGTATAAGAGAGATTTGAGGCACATTGCCTTGCTTAAAGTCAAAGATGAAAGGTCATTCTGGGTTTGGTACCTTTAGCTGGTCAGCCAGTACCCAGGATGGGTTCTAGGGTAGAGCCCTTCAATATGAGTGAGCAAATTACTAAATGCTCAAAGTAAACACCATAAATAACCATTTCACCAAAATCTCCATCAGTATCTGAAAACATAAGACAGTATCAGTATCACTGGCTCCAGCAGCATTGATAGACGGGCAGACACGTCTGACTTGGAAAAACAGCCCAGCAGAAGACACAGGACGCCTGCCTGGACAGCCCAAACTAGCAGCCTCCGTGAGACATCGTCAGTCTCCCCAGCTCTGCTGGATCCAACTGGCTGCACTATCAACATCTCTGCTCTTGATAGCATGTTGCCAGTGGCATTAAGGCCTAAATAATATCATAGTGGTGAGACAATATAGCAGAAGAGGGAAATGTTGATTGCAAGTTACATGGTAACTGAGAACCTTAGGTCAGATACACAGAAATGGCATCTAACAGACTACTGGATTTATTTGTGAGAGATTTCAGGGAAGAGTTTCTACACCATTGTAAGCACATCCACATAAAATAGAGTTTTGGGATTGTTAATGTGACCTGGTTTTTGTCTGTAGACTCTGAAGCATGGCTTAAGAAGAAATAAGTAAATATAAATTGTGGTTAAAAAGAAAAGATCAGAAAGATGACTTGATAGCAATCCAGTGTTCCATGATTTCCACATGTCCAAAGAAAATACTTGATTATCATTTCTGAACAAGATTGTTTTAGAAAAGAAAGAAAAAAACCCCTAATATTTCAGGGATTTTCTATGAATTTCTGATGAAATTCCTACTGAGAATTCTTCAATAAAAATCTGATTGGCAAGTTATGAATAACCCATAATTAGTGTTGTTCTGTGTCCTCTTTGGGATCATCTTCATTAGACAATGGTCATGAAGAATGAGTGGATTAAAATATGTTGGTCCAATAGGAAGTGAAGTAAGCATCACATTATGCTGTATTTTGTACCTCCTCCTCAAAGTTTGGAAAATATAAAGGCACAAATCTTTTCTATTTTATTAGAATTTTCCATCAGTGAATATGTTTGATATGATTAATCCTTAATTTCATAGAGCTGTGAGTTTTATTATGTTGATTTAATTCAATACACCAATCAGTCAAAAAAAAAAAAGCTTGAATATCTTTGTCCTACCTGAACTGACTGAATCTTTGAATAAACTGATTGGAGTCACTTGTTTGCTTTAACAAATAAGCACTGTAACTGCAAATTCTGATTTATGTTTGATTAACGTAATTTCAGATATTTCTTTATGTATAAATATATATGGAATGATAAAGCAATTTTAGGTAGATAGATTTGGTTATGCATATGATTTAAAAAGTAAAAGTTGAAAATATAATTTTGAAAATGGAATTTTACTGAAGAAAAATGGAATTTTACTAAAGTGATGGGAATTACTGAATTCCAGATATATCTTTATAAGACATACGTGTTCCTAAAAGATGTTTCTAAAATTTGTCTCTCTCATATATATACACATATATGTATATGTGTGTGTATATATACACACCAGAAATAGTATACACCAGAAATAACCGTTTCTTTTCTTTTGACTGCTGTATATATATATGGTCAATATAATATTTTAAGTATATATTTCACCTTTATAAAATGTCCATTGACTTTATGAAAGATTAGTTTATAAACAGGATAATTAGACCTATAATGGTAGTCATTTCATAGTATATAAAAATATTGAATCACTATGTTATATACCTGAAACTAATATAATATTGTATGTCAATTTTAATTCAGTAAGAAAAAAATTAGGGGTTTAGATGCAAACAACAGAAATTGTCAATGGTTAACAGAAAGAAAAGTAATTTTTTTGGAAAGATATAAGGTAGGTCCCAGACCTAATGGAAAATCTTTTTTCTTTTTCTTTTCTTTCTTTTCCTTTTTTTACTGAAAAGATAAGACTTCTTTATTTTAAAGAAGAAAATTTTAAAAAAGAATTTACTCCTGTATTTAAAAATGCATGTACTAAGATTCCATCTCAGACATTGAATTACGTCACTGTGATTATAGGGCTAAATAACAATGGGGTGAAGGGCAGAATAAAAAGATTCCCATGGATTTCCTCTCCTCAACTCAGTTTTCTAAAATTAACATATAATGTATTATTTGTTTCAGGGCACAGGTCTGTGATTCCTCAGTCTTACACAATACCCAGTGCACAACACAACGTATACCCTCCTCAATGTTCTGATGGAAAATCTTGACAACATTTTCCCTATTATCCTCCTGGTAGAGCATTATTCTGTAGCAGTTAACTGTTGCTATGCAACAAGTCATCTAAAATTTAATGATTTAAACAATAGGCAGTTTGTTAGTGATTATAAGTTTATAGGTCAACTGGATGATGTTTTTGATCTGGACCAAGCTTGGCTGATCTTAGCTAGGCTCACTCATGAATCTGTTGTCTGGTGCATTTATCCCGAGGTCAAATATTTGGGAGTTAGCTGGCTGTTGTCTGTATTGAGAAAGGTAACTGGGACACATGTCTTTTCACTGGCCTAGCCTAAGGTTTTTCTTATAGTAGCTGGAGAGGTGGAGGTTGAAAGAAAGAAAGAGAACTCTTGAGGCCTAGGTTCAAGATTGGCATACCATAATTTCTGCACATTGCACTGGTCAGGATCAAGTCAATAAGGAAAATCGAATCTACTCTACCTCTTGATTGGGGAGCTGCAAAGTCACATTGAAAAGGATGTGGATAAAAGATGGTGAGGAGATGGGCGCCTGGGTGGCTCAGTTGGTCAGGTGACTTGACTCGGTCAAGTCATGATCTTAGGGTCCTGGGATCAAGCCTCGCATTGGGCTCCATGCTCACGGGTGAATCCGCTGCTCCCTCTCCCTCTCCATTTGCCCCTCCCACACCTTGTGCTCTCTATCTCAAATAAATAAATTCTTTTTTTTTTTTTTAAAGATTTTATTTATTTATTTGAGAGACAGAGAAAGTGAGAGAGAGCATGAGAGTAGAGAAGGTTAGAGGAAGAAGCAGACTCCCCATGGAGCTGGGAGCCCGATGTGGGACTCGATCCCAGAACTCAAGGATCATGACCTGAGCCGAAGGCAGTTGCTCAACCAACTGAGCCACCCAGGCGCCCCTCAAATAAATAAATTCATTTTTAAAAAAAGAGTGGGGGAGAAAATTGGATCCATTCTATTAAAGTCTCCTCCTCCCCTTCATCCCTGGCTCTCTGAAAGTTTCAGTCACTCCTGATGTCAAGCTTGAATGCCAGAGTTTAAAATTCTTTCAGGTTCAGATAGGACTCCTTAGTTGTAGTTCCTTTTGCTCCCGAGACCTATGAACTAAAAAGACATTTCCTCCCACATACCTCACATAAAGATGGCAGCAAGGTAACTGCAAACAACATTTCTGTCAAACAAGAGAATGGAAGGCATACAGCAGTCACTGGTTTATAGCAATTCTGAAATCCAGCTGGGAACATATTGCTAGGTCCTTCTATCCTAGAGGTTGGGAATGCTCCTTGATTAGACAAAGATTCTCCCAAGAGTGTCCCCACTCCTTCCTGGGAATGTCTTTGTGGTTGCTATGTTTCCTCACTCTTTCCTCTACTCGCTCATCCTCCCTTGCCCATCACCTTCTTGGCTACTTCTGAAGAAATAGCCCCACGCTTTTTTCCCGTAAGATATACTTTTTAAATCTGCTGCTTCTTATAGAAAGCTGAAAGCCAAGACCTTTTTACAATTTGAACAATCTCAGTCCGTTTTAGTCCAGGCTAGTGGTAGTTTCATATGCGTGTTATCAAAGTCCACTTTATTTCATAAAAGCAAACATTCCTTTCTTTAGATCTACTGCTACTTTGGATTGGGTTCTTTGGAACCATACTCTGAAAATTCCTATAAGTCCTTTTGTTTAAGTTAGAGGGCCTTTTAGGCACCACCTTAATTTGGAGATTTTAACCCTTGATTTCACCTTTGTCCTCAAGCTGGAGACACTGGTGATGAGAAAGAGTTTCACTTTCCAACTCAGTTAAGCTATGGCCCATGATATTTGCTCCAAATTCTGCTTTCAAATAGTTATTTCTTTGTCTTATCTTATTTTTTCCCCTGTATTGTATCATGCTCAGCTAGAACATTTTTGTCATTTTGCCTGGAGATTTCCCCAGTCAAATTCAAAAGTTCATTGGATGTATTTTTCATCCTCCAAGCAAGCCAGACAACTGTTTTATGAATGCTTATTGTTCTGCAACGTAGATCACCATATTTTCATCATCAAATGTAATTTCCTTACCATTTTCCAACTTTTGCTAATATTTTGCTCTCTCTTTTCCAGCCTCTGCTTCTTAACCCACTTTCAAAGCCAGTGCTATATGGCTTACATTTTGTTAAGGTAGCATCCCCTCCTGGGTATTAACTTCTATATTCCACCCCAAAAGGTAATCTTCAAAGCCATAAGCACTTTCTTATTGTTCTTGAGTCTAATGGACAGCTTGGCAGCTTGGATTTTGGCTGGATGAGCTCAAGTGTGACTCAAAGGAATGGTTGGGGGTGCTTGAAATGGGATGTTTGGTGGTTCGTTGTTGATAACAGAGAAAACTCATTTTCTGAAAGACTAGCCTGGGATTTTTCTTATGATGCTAGATAGATTTCTAAGAGGGAGAAAGTAGAAAGGTGCAAGACCTTTGGAGATCTGGACTCAGAAGTGGCACATTATACGTCTGCCCTTTCTTTCTTTCTTTTTAAGATTTTATTTATTTATTTGACAGAAAAAGAGAGAGATCATAAGTAGGCAGAGAGGTGGGCAGAGAGAGAGGAGGAAGCAGGCTCCCCACTGAGCAGAGAGCCCGATGTGGGGCTCGAGCCCAGGACCCTGAGATTATGACTTGAGCCAAAGGCAGAGGCTTTAACCCACTAAGCCACCCAGGTGCCCCACTCCTGTCCTTTCTATCAGCCACACAAAATCATAAGGCCAACCTAGATTCCAAGAGTAGGGAAATAGATCTTACCTCTTGAAAGAAACTTCTAAATCACATTGCAAAGGTGTGGATAAAGAAGAGAGTGGAGAATTGGAGACATTTTATTATCAATCCACCACAATCTCAAACTCTAACAAGTTGGTTTTCCTAGTGGAATGAATATAGATGAACATGGGGGAGGGTGTCTGTTGCATCAATTGTGTGCAACTCAGTGTGGCTTAGGTCCTTCCATTTCCTCTTAGAGGGAGCACAGTGTATCTCAAGGCATGTTTTGGAGGTGGCTACATGTAAGCTCCGTTGTCTGCTACTGTTGATAGTGAGACCACTCCTAAAATACACTGGAGTTTATCTAGAATGTTGCACCCAATAACTCAGCTTTTTGGGATTAGAGTGCACCATTAAAGTCCAGTGCTTTGGTAGCCCTAAACTTCCTCCAAAAAGGACCTGCCTTGCAAATTTAACCCAAGATATGGTTAATTTCCTATACTCAGAAAAGAAACTGAATCTCTTCCTTGTTTAAGAAGGGATATAGCCAGGTGTCACAGAATCACTGCTTTAGTAGACTTGTATCTTGACTGTTAACTAAGATTCCTTCTCCTTGTTCTGACTGTTCAGCTCCCATGTTCCTTTCTCCTCAGCTTCTTATATGAGCTATCTTCAGGGTGAGGGATTATCTGGAGCAAGAAAAAGTCAAAATCTTGACATTTGAACTTCTGAGGAGACATCTGTATATGACTCTGGCATAAACAGTAGGTTACTCTGAACACCTAGCCATATTTTTCTGATTTAGGGAGTAAAGATAAAGTCAGTCAACTGAGGGAAGGAGTGAAGTAGAGAAAAGAGGAGAACAAAATTGGTTGTTTTACTCCCTGAGAAAGGGGTATGTAGCTAACTTATCCTCGGGGTTGAAATCTTTGTGGTGTGGGGAATAACAGAAATCTAAGAAAAAGTTTGGAGGCTCTGTAAAAAGAGAGATCTATACCTTTCTCTTCAAGTTGTAATCAGGAGAAGTCCTCTGACGGGAGAAGCCCCTCTCTGACAAGCCCTGGGTCCAGGGTGGGGCCAGAGCAGAAGCATGTTCCTGGTTGAGGGAGATGTACAGCAGATGGGCCTGCCTCTCTCTGCAGGGTTGGAAAAGAAGCTGGGAGTACCTGAGCTTCTTGAGAGATGACCAAAGGGTTGGTGGACTTGGAGGCACTTTGCAGTTTGGTCACACTGGGCATCCGAATATATGAACCAGGAGAATGGAGGCTGTGGATGGGTGAGCTCCATCTCAGCTAAGGCTTTTGTGACTGAGGAGACTGTGGCTAAATATTTCATTCCCCCTCGAAATTAAGAAAGCAGCCCTCTGAACTGTCTCCAGGAGAATTCTGACTTGACTGTTTACCCAGTGAAACACAGTAAAATCCAGAAAACATGCTTTACTTTGAACTGGCAAGATCAGTGTTCCTGTTATCAGTAAAAATGGGGTTTGAGGGTTCAGTACAATTATGGAAATACTTTAGTTCATTGATTCCAAGGCACACATTTTTTCACATTTTAACATGTCTGAAGTTGAAATGTAGCTCACACTCCGTGGCATATCATAGTTTAGCTGGTAGTGATTTTTCTTTCTTTGTGATACGTAAAGCAACCGTGCATCTTACAAACCACGATGTCTTAAATTCAGTGTAATGGAAGTTGCATCTTTGCGTACATGCGGTCTGTAAATCTCACTTACTATAACTGAAAATGCTAGTAATTCAGCACCTATAGGTCAGCCATTCCTTCCATTCTTAACTCTTCCGTTATGCACAATATCTTTAGTAAGAGTTCCACAGCTTGATGTTGTGGTATGCTGGTATGTAAGGTGGGAGGGACTGTAACCACCACTCAGCATTAAGCTGAATGCCATTTGGGGCCAAGGTGACAATGGCATGGGGTCATTCTGTACCATATATTGTGCATGATATATGATGCATATCACACACACTGACAACAGTTTGGAAATTAATTTTGATAAAAATATATGCCTAGATAGTAAGGATATGAGTAATTTAAATTTTTTTATGATTTGCTGTTACTTCAAAATTTCTATAACAGATATATTAATTCAAAAATTATTAAAAACATTATTTTTAAAATTACAATGCCAGGGTCCTTTGTACAGATTTCAGGCTACTGCTGCTGCCCTCTACCTCTTTACTCCAAAGACCACTGGCAAAGGAATGCAAATCTTATGGCACGTTTTTATCATTGGCCTTTCATGAGCCATTCCTTTTGAAGGGTCCCTTTTCAAACACCACTTATTTCCTTCTTTTTCTTCTTTAGCATCTCTCTAACACAGATAGTAATGCTAGTTAATTGGTCAGCCAAACATTTGTGGGGGGAATTTTTAAGAAATTGAAACACATATCTCTAGGGAGTATCCTGGGTATCAAAATATTTTTAAATAATTTGTTCTATAATATTTAGTAATTGCAGTCCCAGAATACTAAGCATATTCCATCTCAAATAAGATTTACTTCCTTTGAGCTAAGCTAATTAGTTTGTTTTGTAGTTTATTTAATCCCTGATCATAAATTACAAAACTCTAGACAGGCCATTCTAAAATACTGTCTGGTTAACTATGCTTGTAAAATCTCGTGGTGAGGGACTGCATGAACCTTCAAACCCATGTTTTACAATGTCCATGCTTTTCTTATTGTCTTCTTCCATGCTATATATTCAATAAGCTATTACTGAACAAAGTGTAATGTCTAAACTAATACCCTACACTATAAAATAGTATTACACATTATGCTATAATGCTAGAATTTTATGCCCCTATGAAATTGTTTTAGGAAATGATTTTTGGGTCCAAGCTTTAGGCTTTTTTCCTTGAGCGCAGCTCATTTTTAAAGCAGTTTAGTTGACATTTATTTTTCTTAAAGATCAAACACCATGAAACATGATAGAATATTGATCACCTTCCTTTACTGTTTTCAGGAGATAGACCTCACCATTTTGGTGGGCATGATATAGCCCCTTGCCTGAATGGAACAAAAAGATAGAGGAAGGGTAAATTCTTTTTCCTTCTGTTTGAGCTGAGACATCCATCTTCTGCCCTCAGACATCAGTGTTTTTGATTCTCAAGCTTTCAAAATCCGACTAGATTTTTACCATCAGTCCCCCAAGACTCAGGCCTTTGGACTCAACTGAGTTATACCACTGGCTTGTCTGGTTCTCCAGCTTGCAGATGACAGGTGGTGGGACTTCCTGGCCTCCATCATTGTGTGAGCCAATTCCTATAATAAATCTTCTCTCATATATATTTCTATGTGTCCTATCAGTTCTGTTTCTCTGGAGAACCCTGATTAATACGTTCCTCATCCTTTTTTCTTCTATATCACACATGCCAATTGAAACTTATATTCATGACCAGTATATACATGGACCAAAATGTTTGTAGATAATTCTTAGACTGTTAAAAGGAAAAGCAACAAAATAATAAAACAATAATTAAAAATATCACACAGATCATGTATTGGTGTATTGTCATATCAGGTTTATACCAGATACTCTTTAAAGAGCTTAAAAGAGAGCTTAGAGCAAGGAGAAATGGTTAATTTCTTTTACTAGAATTTATTTAAAGAATGTTTGATTTTTTTTGTAGATACCTACTCAACAAATAATATGAATAAGAATAGACCAGCAAATATATACTATGTATACTACTAAGGAAAAGCAAGCATTACTTACTTTTTAAAAATTGAAGGAAATTTGAACTTCAAAAGTAAAAACTTTTGTTGTTCAAAGGATACTATTAAGAAAGTGAAAAAGCTTCACAGAATCACATATCATATATATCAAATCATATATTTGATAAAGAACTTATATGCAGAATGTATAAAGAATCTTAGAAAGAGACAAATAACTCTATTTTTAAAAAATGGGGGAAGGATTTGAACAGACATTTCTCTAAATAAGATATACAAATTGCCAATAAGCATATGAAAATATTCTCAATATTATTAGCCATCAGGGAAATGAAAATCAAAACCATACACTAGGATGTATGGCTATACTAAAACAAGACAGATAATAAGCATTAGGGAGCATGTGAAGAAATTATTGCTTTCTTTTTCTTTTTTAAGATTTTATTTATTTATTTGACACAGAGAGAGATCACAAGTAGACAGAGAGGCAGGCAGAGAGAGAGGGGGAAGAAGCAGGCTCCCTGATGAGCAGAGAGCCAGATGCGGGGCTCCATCACACGACCCTGAGATCATGACCTGAGCCAAAGGCAGAGGCTTTAACCGACTGAGCCACCCAAGCGCCCAGAAATTATTGCTTTCATGTACCACTGGTGGGAATGTAGAATTGTGCAGTCACTTTGGAAAAAGTCTGGCATTTCCTCTAAAGAATAAACATAGAGTTATCATAAGACCCAGCAATTCTACACCTAGATACATACCCAAGAGAAATGAAAACACATGTCCATAAACAAAATCTGTACACAAATGTTCATAGTAGCATTATTAGTAAATAGCCAAAAAAAAAAAAAAAATGGAAAGAATCCAAATGTCCTTCAACTGATGAATGGCTAAACAATGAATAATATATTCATACAATGGAACATTATTTAGCCAGAAAGGGAATTGAAGCACTGATACATATTATACCACAATGAATTTTGAAAACACTATATTAAGTGAGAGAAATCAGTCACTAAAGACTGACTTTGTTTTATTCTATTTGCATGAGATGTCCAGAATAGACAAATACTTAGAGACAGAAAATAAATTAGTGGTTGCCTAGACTGGGGAGGTTTGGGGGAAATGGGGAGTGACTACTAATAAATAAGTACAGGGTTTCTTTTTGGGGTGCTGAAAACATTTGAAAATTGATTGTGCTGATAGTTGCTCACCTCTATGAATATACTAAAACTATTGAATTATGCACTTTCTAAAAAAATATTTCTTTGAGAGAGAGAGAACATGAGTGAGGGTGAGGAGCAGAGGGAAAGGGACAAGCAAGCTCTCAGCTGAACAGGAGCCCAACACAGGGCTCAATCCTAGGACCTGAGATCATGACCTGAGCCAAAGGCAGATGCTTAACCAACTGAGCCACCCAGGCGCCCTGAATTATGCACTTTAAATGAGTGAATTATATGGTATATTGTATTCAATTGTATCTCAATAAAATTGTTATATAAAAAAATTGAAGGGCATGGTTCTGGTTCATCTAAGACAGAATTTCTCTGATTGTACCAAAAAAAATGAAGTAGCCCCATCATTACTCACATATTATCCTTCTTAAAACTAAAAACACTCTAGATATTTTACAATAACAAGCATAGGAAAACTGAAAGTGGAAATAAGAAAGTATCCAACCTAGGGACATCAGGACCTTAGGAATGACATGGTTGTGAATTCCCTGGATTTCCTCATTGCCTCCATATATGTCAAACAGTGCAAAGCCTCCAACATACAACTGGCAACACACTGAGACAAAAACGGCTCCAAAGAAACCTTTTCCCTTTAGGCAAAGGATTGAAAGAGTATGGTCTAACAACAGAAAATCTTTTGGCAATACTCACCCTACTCTGGCCAAAGACCAGTAGAAAAACTACCTCACTGCCTTTCACAGTTTCAGCTGGGACCAGTTGGGAGTAGATTTTCCACTACCTCTCCCTACCCTTTGTCCTGGGGAAGTAGGGAGCACACTCTGATTCCCTCTCTACCCAGTGGAAGCAGGCAGCAGTTATGTATCTGATTTCTCTATTGGTGTATTATTGGCACACTGGAAGGACAGCTGATCTTCCATTTCCTGCCTGGCAGTTGTAGTCCTCTTATTCTCCTACCAGGGTAGTATCAGTGAGGCTGGGGGAAAATCTTGCATTCCTCACTTGGTAGAAGCAGATTATGCTCTGACTCCCCTCTGTCAGGGTATATTTGGCAGAGTCTGGTGGGGTGACCTCAGGTTCCACCACTACTCAGCAGCAACAAGACCAACTTGGCAGTGTGCGGTGAGGCTAGTTGATACTAGATTTCAACACCTGCCATTGCATATCAGCAGGTCCTAGAAGAGAGCTGAGCCTCCACCGTCATCTGTCATTATGAAATGGAAAGAGGTGGTGGCAGGTAAGACTAGTTGGCACCTTGCTTTTCCATCCCTTCCCTTAGTGTCAGTAGGTCCCAGTGCGGAGTTGAGTTTCTGACCCCACCATGTAGCAACAAAGAAGTATGAGTCAACCTTCTGTTTACTCTCTCTGTAGGGGCAGTGGGGCCCACAGAGGTGGTGAGCTTAAACCTTATTCAGAGCCAAAATGATGGTGCAACTCAGTGCTACATTTTGGCTGAGGTGGTATTGGCAGGGCCAGAGGGAAGCTGATCATACACAGTGTCCTAGCCTTTATACTATACTTAAAAAGGGAGATTGCCTGCTGAAGAAAGATTCGGTAAGATCCAGAGGCTTATAATATAATATCTAAAATGCTTAGGGTATAAAAAATATTACTCATCATACCAAGAACCAGAAAAAGAACATGAACGAGAAAAAAAATCTGTAGACACTAACACTGAAATGAATCAGATTTGGAATTATTAACAAGGATTTTAAAGCAGCTGTAGTAAAAATGTTCAACAAGTAACCACGAATTCTTGAAACAAATGAAAAAAATTAAGAAATTTCAACAAAGAAATAGAAATTCTGAGAAAGAACCCAATGGCAATTATAGAACTGACAAATATAATAAACAAAACAAAAACTCACTGGGTAGCCTTAATAGTAGAGATGACAGAGTATAGAATCAGAGAACTTAAGTACAGATCAATAGAACTTAACTAATCTGAACAATAGAGAGAAAATTGACTGAAAAAGAAAAAACAAAAACAGACTCCCAGGGACTAGTGGGACAATAGCAGTGGAGATAACATTTGTATCATACAGTTCCTAGAATGAGAAGAAAGAGTGAACCTGAAAAATTATTTGGAGAAACGAAGTCTGAAACTTCCCTAAATTTGCCTAAAGACATAAGCCTGTGGATATAAACAACCCCAAATTGGATAAACCCAAAGAAATAAAAAGACACATCATATTTGAAATCCTACAAACTAAAGTCATAAAAAAAAAATCTTGAAAGCAGCTGGAGAGAAACAACATATTACTTATAGGGAGATACCAATTTAAATGATAGTGAATTTCTCATCTGATACCAGAGAGGGCAGAAGGAAGTGGCGTAACATTTTTCAAGTACTTGAAGAAAAAAAAATGTCACCCATGAATTTTATGTACTAGAAAAATTTCCTTTTGAAATGGAGGGAAGGGGTGCCTGCATGGCTCAGATGGTTGGGCGTCTGCCTTCGGTTCAGGTCATGATCTCTGGTTATTGGGATAGAACCCATATCGGGCTCCTGGCTAGCTCAGTGGGGAGCCTGCTTCTCCCTCTGCCTCTTCTCCTGCTTGTGTGCTCTCTCTGTCTCTCTCTCTCAAATGAATAAATAAAATTTTTAAAAAAATGAAATGGAGGGGAAATAAAGAGATTCTTGGATGAAGGAAACCTAAGAGAATTTATTGCTGACAGACCTACCTTTAAGAAGGACTAAAGGAAGTTCTTTAAATAGAAATATGATAGAAAGTTTAAAAATTCCAAAAGGAAAGGCAAACATCAGAATGGGTAAAAATAGAGGTAAATATAATAGGCTATCCTAGTTCTGGCGAGTTTCTTAAATCATATTTGATAGTTGAATAAAAACTCATAATGCCAACTGATCTGGTGCTCAAGATAAGTAGAGGGAAATACTTAAGACAAGTACACTTATACAGTAAGAAGGATAAAGAGATTTAAATAGAAGTATGTTCCCACATTTGATTTGAAATGGTAAAATGTTAATATTAGTCAGCTATGATCAATCATGTATATATATTGAAACACCTAGAGCAACCTGTATACCAGGAAAGTATACAAAGTTTATATACTCAAAAATGAAAAATAAATAAAAATGAAATCCTAAAAGAGGGTTTCTGAGTGGCACAGTTGGTTAAACCACCAACTCTTGGCTTCGGGTTGTGCTCTTGGGTCCTGAGATCAAGTTCCATCGGGCTCTGTGTTCAGCACAGAATCTGCTTAGGTTTCTCTTGCTCCTTCTGCCCTTCCCTTTGTACATGTGTTCTCTTTCTCTTTCTCTCAAATAAATAAATACATCTTTTAAAAAATGAAATCCTAAAGTATGTTCAAATAACCTACTGAAAGATAAGAAAAAAGCAACAAAGAAGCAAATAGAAAAAAAAAAAGGAAGACTTAAGCCGAAACATGTCAATGATACTGCGGTGGACTTAATGTTTGTGGAACCTCCATGATGTGATTAGTGTCCTTATAAGATGAAGAGAGCTATTCCTTTCTCTCTTTCTATCATATGATATTATAATAAGAAGATGGCCTTCAACAAATCAGGAAGCAGATTCTCCTCAGGCCAGTGGCTTGATCTTGGACTTCTCAGCCTCCAGAACTGTATGAAATAAATGTTTGTTGTTTAGGCCACTCAGTGTTTGGTATTTTTGCTATAGCAGCCTAAACTAAGACAATTACCTTAAAAGTAAGTGATCTAAATACACCACTTAAAGAGCAGAAATTGATGCAGTGGACTAAAAACAAAAACCAAACAAAAATAATTCAACAATCACTTTCTAAGAAGCTCACTTCAATGCAACCACATAGATAGGTTGAAAGTAAAGAATGGAAAAGTGTACCATGAAAATATTAAAGAAAAAAGCAAGGATGGCTATTTTTATATCAGACCTTATTTATTTTTAAAGATTTTATTTATTTATTTTGGAGGGGCAGGGAAAGGTAGAGAATCTTCAGCAGACTTTGTGCTGAGCATGGAGCCTGACATGTGGCTCAGTCCCATAACCCTGAGATCATGACTTGAGCTGAAATCAAGAGTCAGACACTTAACTAAGACATCCAGTTACCCCTCAGATAGACTTTAGAGCAAAGAAAATTCCTATGGACTAAGAAGACAATACATACCGATGAAAGGATTAATCCACCAGGAGGACATAACAGTCCTAAGTGTATATACATCAAATGATAGAGTCCCAAAATACATGAGGGAAAAACTATAGAATGTATAGGACAAATAGACAAAACCACAATTACAGATATGGTTTCAAAGACTTTACTCTCAGCAATTGGTAGACCTACTAAATAGAAAGTCAGCAAGGATATAGAAGAGCTGTGCAATAAAGTCAACATAGAGGGTTTATTTGAGTTAGGATGCTTTACCCAACAATGGCGCAATATATATATTTTTTAAATGGCCTTGGAACATTTATCAAGATAGACCATATCCTCTGCCATAAAACAAACCTTCACAGATTTGAAAGAATTGAAATTATACAGTTTATTCTCTGACCATAAAGCAAACTAGTTATCAATAACAGATAATAGGAAACTGTCCAAACGTGAGGAAATTAAACAACACAACTCTAAATAATCCATGGATCAAAGAGGAAATCTCAAAGGAAGTAGGAAACAGCATAAAACTGAATGAAATTAAAACACAACATATCAAAATATTTGAGATGCTACTGAAGATGAGGGGGAAATCTCTAGTATTAAATGCATTAGAAGAAAAGAGTCTGAAATTAATAATCTAAATTTCTACCTCTGAAAACAAGAAAAAGAACAAAATAAACCCAAAAGCAAGTGGAAAGATAAGAAATGAAATTGAAAACAGAAAAACAATAGGAAGAAAATCAGTGAAATAAAAGATGTTTCTTTTAAAAAAATGAGATTGACAATTTTCTAGCAGGACTAACCGTTCGTTTCAGGAATAAAGTATGTGGTATAATGACAGATCCTGCAGACATTAAAAGGATAATAAAGGAATACTATGAATAGTTTATGCTCATACATTTTACAACTTTGAAGAAATAGACCAAAAATTTCAAAAACTGCAAACTGTCAAACTTCAATCAAGACGGAAAAAATAAGCTGAATAGTCCTATCACCATCAGAGAAATTGAATTTGTAACTAAAATCTTTGAAATATAAATTTGGTTTCATTTGGTTAAATTTGGTTCCAACTGGTTTCATTGGAGAATTCTACCAAAATTTTAAAGAATTGGCAACAATTTTTACATAATTTATCCCAGAAAATAAAGAAAAGAGAAATATTTTCACTCGTTTTATGAGGCTAGTCTCCTCTTGATACCCAAATCAAAGATAGTACCAAAAAGAGACAAAGATAGTACCCCCCAAAAAAACCCCTACAAGTGCAATATCTTCCATGAATATAGACACAGAATTCTTCAACAGAATATTAATGAATCAAATCCAGCAATGTATGAAAAGAATTATATACCATGAACAAATGGGATTTTTTTTCAGGAATACAAGGCTAGTTCAGCACTTGAAAATCGATACAATCTACCCTATCAATAGGCTACAAAAGATAAATCATATGAATATATATAAATTGATGCAGAAAAAATATTTGACAATGTTCAACATTAATGATAAAGACTTTTTAGCAAACTAGCAATACAGAGGAAATTCCTCAGACTGATAAATGCTATCTCTAAAAAACCCTAAAGTTAACATCATACTTAATGATGGAAGACTGAATCCTTTCTCTCTAAGATCAGGATGAAGGCAAGGATGTCTGCTTTTACTACTTTTCTTCAACATAATACTGGTAGTTCTAGCCACTGCAATAAGGCAAGAAAAAGACACAGATTGGAAAAGAAGAAACTGGTTTATCTGTATTGGTAGAAGACATGATTGCTGTTGAAGAAAATCCCAATGAATCAACATACAATTTCCTATAATTATAAGTTAGTTCATCAATTTCATAGGATATAGGAAATCAATCACATTTCTATATACCAATAATGGCTGTATGGAAATCAAAATTTAAAATATAATTCCATTTACAATCAGCCCAAACAAAATGAAATATTAGTTATACACTTAATAAAATGTGTATAGGATCTGTATGTGAAAAATTACAAAATGCTCATGAAAGAAACTGAAGAAGACCTAAACAAATATCTAAATAAATGTTATGTTTGTGGACTGGAAGGCTCAATGTAATAAAGATGTTAGTTTTCCCCAAATTAATCATAGGGTTCATGAGATTCCTATTGAGATCCAAGTGAAGTTTTTTGAAGATACGGACAAGCTTTTTATAGAAGTTAAATGGAAAGACAAACTCCCTGAAATAGAAAAATAAAGTGGGAGAAATCCAATATTAATTTCTCCTATATAACTGATATATTCAAGACCACATGGTTTTGGTGGAGGGATAGACACAAAGATCAATGGAGCAGAATAGAGAATCCAGACATAGATCCACACAAAAATGCACAACTGATTTTTCACAAAGCTCCAAAAGCAATTCAGTGGAGAAGACAGACTTTTCAGCAAATGCTGTTGCAGTACAGTTGACCTTTGAACAACACAGGTTGGAACTGCACGGGTCCACCTATGCACAGAATTTCTTCTTTTTTTGATAAATACAGTATAGTACTGTAGTCTGTTTTCTTTTTCTTTTTTTTTTAAGATTTTATTTATTTACTTGACAGAGATATCACAAGTAGGCAGAGAGGCAGGCAGAGAGAGAGGGGGAAGGAGGCCCTCCACTGAGCAGAGAGCCCAGGACCCTGAGATCATGACCTGAGCCGAAGGCAGAGGCATTGACCCACTGAGCCACCCAGGCGCCCCAGTCTATTTTCTTTTTAAAATGATTTTCTTAATAACATTTTCTTTTTTCTAGCTTATTTAAGAATGTAATACATAATACATTATGTACTATACAAAATATTTGTTGTGATCAGCTGTTCATGTTATCAGTAAGGCTTTAGGTCAGCAGTAGGCTATTATTAGTTAAATTTTTGAGGAGTCAAATGTTATGCATGGATGTTTATCTGCACAGAGGTCAGCACCCCTAACCCCATGTTGTTTCAGAGTCAACTGTAATTGGACATTCACAGGCAAAAACAAACAAACAAAAATATAAAAACTCAAAGACAAATAAAAACCATGAACTAAACTCATACTTCTATTGGAAATTAAAAAAAAAATGTGCATCAGGATTGTGCTTATCTCACAAAATGATTTGTTGTATCTTCCCTCCTCTTTTCTGAAATTACGTAAAATTGTTATTGTTTCTTCCTTAAAAAGTTTAATGCAGTTTGCCAAGAATACTATGTGGCCTGAAATGTCTTAATGGGAATGTTTTGGGTTATGAATATAATTCCTTTAGTTGGTTTAAGGCTATTTAGGTTTATTCTTTCTTCTTGTTCATAGTTTTGATAACTTAAATTTTCCAAGAAATTTAACAATTTGATTAGATTGTTAAATTTAATATTCATCATTTTTCTTTATGATCTTTTTAGATCTTCAGAGTCTTCAGCGATATCTTCTCTTTCATTCTTGATATTGATAATTTTTGTGTTTTGCCTTTTTTTTAGATTAGGTAGGGGTTTATTACTTTTATCAATTAATTTTATTTTAGACTTTTCAAAGAACTAATTAACCCACTTAAATTTGATTTCTCTTTAATTTTTTATTTTCTCTCTTATTTTTACTAAAGCCTTCATTCTATTTTCTTTGAAATGATATGTTGTGGGGACTCAAGATATTATTTTTCTCTGAATGGATTGAGTTTTGTTCTAGCAGGCAACTGAACTATGAGAGATTACTTTAGGATGTTGGAGGTTTGGCTTTAGGCTTTGTTAGGTAGATCTTTATTTTGATTTTGCTCTTGATTCTTAAGTCCTGGTTAATTTTTGTTTCAATGGGAATTCACTCTAACTTGGCAAGACGTGAACTCCAGTGTTCCTCTTGCTATGGGAAGCTGCAAAAATTTTTGCTTAGCTTTTTCAGACTTTCAGCTGTTCATAACTCCCCAGGGTTTTTTGGAGTCTTACTGTCTTATGAGCTGTTCTGGAGTCAACCAACAATCTGAAGGGAGTTTCTACATGGAATTTGGTATTTTCCACTATGGGTCCCTCAATTTCTGTGGCTCTAAATATGTCCTAAAAATATCCTCTGACTTCAGGGCAGTACGAGTACAGCCTTCTCCTTGATCTTTATTCCTGTACCTGGGCTGGGGAATGCCGTTAGGGAAAAGCCAAACAAATATGATCTTACTTAGTCTGCTTCCTTTCTCTCAAGAGTTGAATCTTCTCCGTTTCAATCTGCTTTTGGTTACTCTCCAGTGCCTTTACACAGTTGCATTTTATACTTCATTTACAGTTTGTAATTGTATGGGCAGGAGAACTACTATGATACCAAACAACTCCATGATTATCCTTAGAACATAATAGACCTCATGTTATTGTTAACATTACAATATAGAAAATTTCCAGATTTTTATCCGATTATTATTATTATAAACTTTATTATTGCCAATTTCACTTCCATTTCTTCTTCATTATCACTTTGTCTTTGATTTAGTGAATGTAATTGTGTTTTTATTAATAGAAGTGTTTTGACATCATTCTTGCTTGGGTGTAAAATGGATGTAGATTTCTTATGGATAGTTTATCCACTCATTTTTCATTATTAAAAGTTAATACATGGGTAAGATAAAAAAAGAAACCATTGAAAGTAAAAATCTCAGAACTCACAAGCATTTAATTCCCGTGTCTAATAGTGTACATTTAACTTGATAATTATCAAGTAATAGTACTACTATAATGTCTCACAGTTACCATTGTGCATTCTTTGAGCACTGTGGTCAAGCAGCACTGGCCCTGAAGCTGTCAGCATGATGGTTGAAATGGGGTTTCCTTTTTGTTTTCCTTCTTGCTTTGGCTTCATAATCCCACGGCTACTCCTGGTTAGGACATTTTTATTTTCAAACTTCAATAAGCTGAGTTCACAAAGAAGCAGAACCGTGGAGGGAGAATGAGGAGGTAAATGAACAGGCCATGGAGAAGGAAGGAGTCCGTACTTGAACAATTATAAATTGTTCACAGGGAATGGTTGAATATATTTTAGTGATCTTGACTTTTGGCAACACATTTACTGAGAAAATAGCTCCCATTACTCCACAATGAGAGTGTTCAACGAGTAACGGCTCAGGGCGCCACAGAATTAATCTCTTCAGTCTTTCTTCAAGAATCCATTAGTAGGTCAAAGGGCTTAGCATGAGCTTCATTCTCTACTGTTGTTTTTCCTCTCATGGCTTTTTTTCCTTTTGCATGAACTGTTTTTTCTTTTCCTTTTAGAAGCTATAAAATATATAATGGATAATGAGTTTTCCTTCATCAGAATACCTAGAGTATTAGCCATTATTACATAGAGCCATTATGTGCATATGGTACTTAGTAATAACATGGGTATCATTTAGTGAAATGGATGTTTATAAGGTAAAAAGAACTTTGTTAATAATTAACATATGGATTTTCTAAGTAATTCAGAACATTTGCCAGTATACATGTAAATGTAAATGTTTTAGGTGGAAGAAATACAAATTTTCAAGCCACTGCCCCTCCATTAGGTTTGCTATAATTCTCAGTAAGCTTATTGAAAAATGGTTGTAAGACTACATTATCATTTAGGAAATTCAATACTCATGGGCATTATTTTTATCAACTTGAAAACTAAAGTGTATTGAAATATTCTTTTTTATTTTATTTATTTTGTCTATTTATTTTTAAGATTTTTATTTATTTGACATAGAGAGCTCAAGCAGAAGGAGCAGGCAGAGGGAGGGGGAGAAGCAGGCTCCCCTCTGAGCAGGGATCCCAATGTGAGACTCAATCCCAGGACCCTGGGACCATGATCTGAGCTGAAGGCAGTTGCTCAACCAACTGAGCCACCCAGGTGCCCCTGAAATACTCTTTTCAGGAAAAACACCGCATTCAGTTATTTTTAAAAGTTAATAAGTCAATCATTATTGATCTCCATACTAAGTGTTCTAACTGGTATTTTTCATTTTCAATAAATATGAATAGGATTTTGAACATTTTGTTGGTATTGAAAAGGGCTAGGTGTTGTGTGTACTAGTCATATGCACCTGTCTGAGATCTTTTAAGACATGAGTTTTGAGAGTGTAAGTAGAAGAGAAAACTCTTATCAGAAACTAAAATTATCGGCCCAATAAGTCATATGAATATCTATATATTCAAATAAAGAGTTCCACTAAAGAGGCTAGCTAGACCTTCTGTATCTTATCCTCTAAGCTGCCTGGCAGTAGAATAGGCTTAAGTTAGATTTGAACTGAGAGAAAGAGCTTCCTCCAATAATTTTTTTCTTATCTGAATATGATATTCTGTCTGTTATAATTGCCCTACTGTTAGTTCAGCATTGCTATTTTACATTGATATATATAACATATGGTTTATAGCACTGTATTTAAAGTACTATAAGTTACATAGAGGCCCGGATGTAAGGATGATGTAAATGCAGCAGTGGCAAACACATGGATTTACATTTTGATCCATTTACCTAAGTGGCTGCCTTCTTCCTTCCTAGTTTTGGTGGATTCCTTCCAAAGAAGTAAATTCAAATGAAGAGGATTACCCTTTCAGAGATTTTCTTTCACTGGTAATACGTGGGTAATTGTACTCTATTGCTAGGAGCTCAAAGAGCACAAAATATTTAGTTTTCTAGTTACTGAATTTGAAGTATATATTTTTTAGGAACATAAGGTGAAACTTCTAGTTTTATGTAACAGTTAAAATTTGAAATGGGGATGAGGTGAACAACTCACCAGAAAAGTCCTCACAAGAATGTCTCACGAGGAAGATAGTCACATTGAGGGGAAGCTGGTAGGGAGGATGTACAGGAATGGCCAGTGTGAAGGGTGCCTGTGTCTGTGGCGGGGCGGAAATGGGTGGGAACTGAAGTCCTCTTGGGCTCTTCCTGTGTGGGAAGTGATGTTGAGTGAGATGGGGAAATGAGGAAGTGAAAGGGAGAGGTGAAACAGAAGGCTAAAGTGCTTGGAGAATTTTGGTCATAGCGTTAAAAGCTTTTCTGGATTGGTGGGTGAAACGGTAGAGAAAGGTTGCAATGCAAGAGGAGAAAAAATAATATTGCTGTGGGTTATAAATTAAATTGCAAAGATTGTATTTGCTATGCAAGTAAAGGCTGCATTTCCTTTTAAATTACTCCTAGTTGCTGGGCTGTGCTGCTTTGAATGTGACTTTGAGGTGAGGCTGAGCCACATGGGGTCCTGGATTTATTTTGTTCACAAAAATTCATGGTTTCTAAGTGTGAAAAGATACACTAAAAGCTGATTTATCTTTTAGAATAAGAAGCACAAAACCTGGAATAGAAAGCACAATGGACTCCTTGAGTTCTTACTCTACTCTTTGACCAATTATGACTCTGGGGAACTTTGTAACTGTTCAGGGCCCCATTTTCTTAATTTGTAAAATAAAGGGCTAGATGAGGTAATTGAAAGGTTAGCTTTCACCTCTACAAATCTATGCTTTATGAGTTAAAACGTCAGCATGAGTAGATGCAGTTATTTTATAACTAATGACTATTAGTGTGTTTATAAAACAATAATGCCAATGATAAGACTAGCTATGCCTTAATGAATCTTTCTTTCCTATGTGAAGAGTTGTCTAGGTATTATCTGTGTCTCACTTAATTTTGACAATAATCCTTCAATGTGGGTATTTTTATCTCCATTTTATAGTTGAGGAAACCAAGGAAGTTTAAATTAGGTAAGACCTCAAGCTTTCAACTACTTGAGGTTAGAAATGAGAAATTTGCACCTAGGTCTGCTGACCTCAGGTCAGGCTGGTGTTCCACACTTCAGGGACATATATCTACAAAAGAGGGCTTGAGCCCCTGACCTGCGTGCCAGAAGTAGCAATCTCTACAGGGCTTTGCCACAATTTCCAGCATCTCTAGAGCAAGGTTCGGCAGAGAGCTATAATCATTCGGTCAGCTGGAGCCCCATTGTGGCATCCTGCCTAATCTCCATCTCCGTAGCATTCACTAGGCAAAGAATTGCTGCTGTTTCCTTCTTTCCCTGAAAACACCACTATTTCTATTTAAGGTGAGCCTACAGCTTGTTCTGTGCAAGGCGGAACCAACTGATGGGTGCAGAAAGAGGGAGGGAGGGGCAGCATGGCATTCTTGCAGACTCCAGGTTACTTGTTTTTAAACTTCAGGCTTAAAGCATCTCTGCTTGTGTCCATAGCTACACTTGAAAGATTCTGTTGGGTTTTCACAATTACCACTTGCCCAAAATCTCAGTAAGTCCCTTAGGAAAAACAATTCTGAGGGTTCTGACTCTCTTTTTGTTAAATGTAATTTAAAATCAATCCACAAACCAGGTAGGCTGTAAATACTCTGTAGTTGCCATTCTCCTCTCCTTTCTCCCCTCTCCCTTAAGACAAGCATATTCCACCCTTTCTCTAGCTACAAAACTCAAACCCCCGTGCGTAGCTGAGCGTATAGACCCAGATGGGGAAGGGAGAATGATGTATGGAGCTGTCTGCATCCATGCAGCTGACATGCCATCTTACACCCAAACCAAATTTATGGAAGAAATATCTCAGGTGAGTCCTAGACACAAAGAGCAATGATTGGAGCTTGTTGTCTTGATATATAAATCAGGTTGGGAAATTTTAGAGAATGAATCACAGTCTTCTTCCACATAAATTTTTATGTATAATTATGATCTTTCCAGGTAGAATGAATTGTTCTCTTTTCTGTGGTCCTGTACCACATGTATTTATATCTCTATTTCTCTATTATAATACAGATTCTGCTTTTTTCTTTCATTACTGTGATTTATGTATATGTCTTATCTCTCCTCCTAGACTGTAAACTTCTTAAGTCCAGATACCATATTTATAGACTCGAACTGAATATTCAAATCTTTAGAAATAGAGCTTCCATCTTCTTGATTTTCTCCTACCATATATCTATGAAACATCTGAAGTTAAATTTAAAAGTTCAGAATTCAAGGTGGGCTAAAATGCTTAGAGTTATTTCCTTATAATAAACAAAATGTTAGGAAAGAGGATTATTAAGATCTATAAGATGTCCTTACTATTTGGCTAAGTTAGATCCTAATAGTAGGAGAAATTCTGTGAAATAGAAGGAAAGGTATAATCCTTTATCTATTGACAAGCTCCCTTCACAAATCCAGGCTAGTTTCTCCACACGGAGCAGTGCTCCTACAACCATTCTAGGCTTCTGAAAGGTGCAGTTACCCTTTTTGTCCCCAGTTCTGCCCCTCAGAGGAAAAGATACAGAGGATAAAAAATATACCCTGTTTGAAGTGAGATAATCCCTTCTCATATTCTGTTGTTAAAATTCTAGAGTTTATTTACTTTGATTCATTGGAGATGGTCAGTTTCATTCCCATTCCAAAGCACTCTGGAGATATTTTTTTTACTATTTGTTTTTTGAAATATATCCTTACTTTATCTGAAAATAAGAGATCAATGTATGAAGTTTTAGAGATTTTCACAGATAAATTCTGAAAGGTCAATAAAGTGACATTTAGCCCTGGGATCCTGATTCTCAAGTTTGTATCAGGGCTTTTCATTTTGTTTATCATATATTTATTATCTTTTTATCTACCTACCTACTTGTTATCATTTCTCTATCATCTCTTCATCCACCCATTTACCCATCTTTTTTTCTTAGTTCAAGAAGCTGCCTTTGATAAAAAAAAAATCCTCTAGTTTCATAAGCATATTCCCCCTTCCTTATTTCTCTTCCTTTTTTCATTCCTTCTTTCCTTCCTTGAATTTCTATAGGCCAGTTACTATAAGCACTGCTTGCAAGGGAAATACATACAACACTTGATATAAGGGTGGGAGGATTTTACAGAATATTAATGATGGAGACTGACAAACAAACAAGAGAAGCAGCTCTCATGGATATATTCAAAGTGAAATGAGAGCAGAGAGAAAAGAACAGGTAAGGAAAAGAGATAACATTTGAGTTGAAATTTGAAGGAGGAGTGAGTAGGAGTTTTTATATAGACATTTCAGGCAGAGAGAATTACATATGCCAAGACAGAGAAGAGAGGAGTGAGTCAACAGGGCATGTTCTGAACATTGGAGACATTCAGTATTGCCTGCAAGGCAGGTGTGTGGGAGGAGTTGGAGTTGGGATGATGGGAGATGATGACCTTAGCTGTCATTTGAGGCAGTTTGTCCTTTATCCCCAAAGCTCTGAGAGCCATTCAAGGATTTCGAGCAGGGATTTTGAGGAGCTCTAATTTTCATTTTAGATAGATAGCAGAGCAAGATTAGAGGAAGGGGAGAGGAAAGGAAAGTTGGCCTACCTCCTTATATCCTTACATATTCTTGTATCTCACTCCAGGTGAGAGATGCTAGAGACAAAAAGGGCAGAGGCAATGACAATGGGAAGCAGGGGAAAATCAAAGAATTGTGTCAGAGGTAAAATTAACTCAGTGATTGGATGACTGGGATGGCAAGAGAGACTGTGTAGTATTTTAGTCCTTACTGCACTCCTTGTATGTTTCTCATTTGAATTGTAACATTTGTTTTATTAGACATTGAACTTTGCTATTTCATATGCAGTCAAGTAATCAATGGGCAAGAATAACCTATCAGCATTAGTTGAAGAAGTTTCGTTTTGTGGTCTACCATCATGTTATAGAGTTGGACCTCTGCTTAATTCCTGCCTGTTTGAGATTTTAGATTTAGAATTTCTGAAAGAAGATATCTAGAAAGCTGTGTAGGTCTATATTCCTGATAGAGTACTCTGAGATTTTTTTTTTAAGGTGGGCATTTAGCTTGTAGGAGGACATTTATTGACTTGAGAAACAGATAACATAATTGTTAATTGAAAAAGTATGCTGCAAAGTACCAAGTACAATATAATTCTATTCTTGTTGAAAAAAAAATTTACTTGGTTGTCGTTATATAACTATATATCAAGGCATCATTACATCATGATTCGTTTTTCTTGGTCTTATCTCCATTTTCTTTAGCAATCATGTATTGCTATTGTAATAAGAACTAGAAAATGCAGGAGTCACTTATTTGCATCTGCAGTTGATCCTTGAACAATGTGGGTTTGAATTGTGTGGGTCCACTTATATGAGGATTTTTTTTTTTTATAAATACAGTACTGTGAAAGTATTTTTTCTTTTTTATGATTTTCCTTTTTTTAAAAAAAAAGATTTCTTTATTTATTTTAGAAAGAGAGCAGGGCAGAAGGAGAGAGAGAATCTCAAGCAGACTTCCTGTTGAACAGGGAACCCGACACAGGGCTCCATCCCACAACCCTGAGATCATTACCTGAGCTGAAATCAGGAGTTGGACGCTTAACTGAATGAGACACCCAGGCGTCCCTTTTTTTATCACTTTTTTTTTTTTAAGATTTTATTTATTTATTTAACGGAGAAGAGAGAGATCACAAGTAGGCAGAGAGGCAGGCAGAGAGCGACGGAGAAGCAGGCTCCCGGCTGAGCAGAGAGCCTGATGTGGGGCTTGATCCCAGGACCCCGAGATCATGACCTGAGCCGAAGGCAGAGGCTTTAACGCATTGAGCCACCCAAGCACCCCTTTTTATGACTTTCTTAATAACATTTTCTTTTCTCTACTTTACTGTAAGAATACAGTATATTATATGGAGAGAGCATACAAAATATCTTTTAATTGACTGTGTTATCAGTAAGGCTTTCAGTCAATGGGAGGTAATTAGAAGTTAAGTTTTGCAAGAGTCAACAGTTATAAGTGGATTTTCAACTGTCCTGAAAAGTTTGGTGTCCCTAATCCCCGTGTTGTTCAAGGGTCAACTCTATTTTCACCTGAGTTACCCTCGTGTCTCTCTGAGGAAAACTGATGATGTGGGTTTGAATAGGTGGTTTTTCCCTTTGCTGGCCTCTTGGAGTAGGAGCTGAGACTGGGATGGCCCACCTGCTCTGGGAACCTTCCTGTTGGCTATTCACAAGCTACCCCTTTTAGGCTAGCTTCTCTTCATAGAGCACAACTCAATCAGGTGCCTTGAGGTGCAACTGCTGAAGGTTCAGAACTATAAGGAGATGACATGACCTGTCTTTTTAAAACAAGTTTGCCCCTCAGGTGGGTGACTTCTAGCTAGGTCAAGATAGTCTTATTCATAAGTACATAAACTCTTAAAAAATATTTGATTTATAGGGACACCTGGGTGGCTCAGTTGGATAAGCCTCTGCCTTCAGCTTAGGTCATGATCCCAGGGTCCTGGGATCAAGCCCCATGTCAGGCTCCCTGCTCAGGGAAGGAGTCTGCTTCTGCCTCTCCCTGTGACTCTCCCCACCACTTGTGCTCTCCTTCTGTTTCAAATAAATAAATGAAATCTTTAAAAAGGTATCTGATTTCTCAAGCAATCACTGTCAGGAATCCTCAGAGGTCTAATAATCTTTATAGTATGCCATAAAGATGTACGTTACCTCTGACAAGATTGGAAATATATTTGTTAACTTTCAGATATTCTGATATGAGATAAATAGATCTATGAGAGTCCCATAATTATCAACATATGAAACTTTTTGGCAGTTTGGAGAGAAATTTTTTTTTTTTTGAGAAAATGTTGTAGTTGGCGTGACTCCTGTTTTTAACTTGTGTTTAACATTCTTCTTTTGTTCCATCCTGAATAGTTGGAGGAGTGCATGATTGAGCCTGTCAATTTGAAATATGGTTTTTAGATTTTAAGATATGGTAGAGATATTTCCTTCTTTTTTTTTCACATGATTGTAGGAATTAAGTAGCTATTTTGGAAGATATTTTTGTTCAATTTTGTGAGGCATTCTACCCAGATCATTTACTTTTTTCTTGTCTAGTAATAACAGCTAAAATTATTGAAATACAACTATGTGATGACACTGTATAGATAGTTGTATATAACTTATCTCATTTAAACTTCAGAATACGCTTATAAATAGATGTTATTATATCCATTTTACAGATGGCTATATAGAAAACTTAAGAAACTTCTTTAATGCTAAGCAGCTCATACAAACAGAACTGGGATTTGACTGACTCTGGGGTCCTAATTACTTCCTTAGATCAGAGCTTTTATATTTTTTCTTTAATATATATGTATATATATATATACACACACACACACACATTTATATACATACATATATACACACATGTGTGTATACGCACACATACATAGCTTCGGAATGAACACTGTATAGACTGGAAATCAGGTACCTTCACACTGGATTTTGTTCTTGTGTTCTCACGAAGTATGTAACTTTAAAGAATCATTGATTTGCTTGAGGAAAAAAAACTCTACTAGTTGAAAATAGAAACAAATATACATACGACAATAGGCAGAATCTATAGTAAGAACATAGATTCAAGTTTTAACTTCCACAGAGCTTGGGCAAAAAGCAGTGCTAATATGTGCATTTAACTTAGTGAGGACCTTTTAATGGTGACAGCTCCGAAGTTTTCAACTTACAACCACAGCTGTGTTGAAAACCTCAGGTGCTATTCTTACATCAATTGGTTTTGTATAAAAAAAATTTGTAAAAAGTGATTATCTCCTGACTGGGGGGACTTGCAAATAACTATTTTTATTCAGAAACTTTACAGTTTATATCTTACACAAATGAGAAATATATCTTAATTCAAGAAACTTCCGAAAATATTCAAACTCCTAAAGTGGAGAATATCACTGAAATGTAGTGAAAGTTGGCCTAGAAACTAACTGCACGCAATGCAGTGATGTAAACAACTTGTTCCTTGGTTACCAGCCTTCCCAGTGAATATTCTCTCCTTTTCATCCTAAGAGAGCAGGTGTCCTTACGTCTCACATCCACTGAGATTATCTTCCTGATCCTTCATTAATCTGACTTGCAAATGATTGAAAAGAAATGATGGAGAAGATGCCCTTCCAAAGATATTTTCATTTTAGAGGTCTTAGAGATTTTACCTGATGAGACAAATATATAAGAAAATTTTAGGCAGCAACCAGGAAATAGAAGTAGTTATTTATACTCATGGGAGTTTTGTAGTCCTTCAAGAGTACAGCAGTATTTGTCCCTATGCAAAGGTGACCCAGGTTCTTTAGCTAATGTTATTTTTTTCTTAATGCTATTGAACTAGTTCTGATATTCTTTCTTCACTCGTTAAATAAGTTAGTCAACCACCTTCAACATCCAGTGTATAAAAAGGAGATTATGACAGCGATTCATAATTTCACACTAATAGAAAAGAAAAGAACTACAGATGATAAACCCATAATTAACATTTGTTTATTGTGTCACAGTTTACAAAACACCTTTTATATGCATTGTCCCATTTAATCTTTGCTATGCTTTGACAAGTAGGCATTTTTGTTATTTCTACTTTATAGCTAAAGGCACTAAGCTTTAGAGAGGCATTGAGCCCAGTCTCCAGTCATCTGGCTATTAAACTGCAAAGTGAGGGCTTGAACCCATGTCATTGCTTCTTGCAATTCTTGGGACATGGTAGCTAAATAAATATTGATTTTTTTTCACATTTCTTCACTTGCCTTCTACCTTCCTGTCCTGACTTATTGTTCCCTTCCTTTTTTCTTTAAATCTATCAACTCACCAATTCCTCCTTATGGAAGTGAATCATTTAAATGTGAAATATCAGTAGTACCACATAGATAAGTTTTAATACTATTTTGTTGGATAAATGTGTGTGTGAAACAAACATGTATATGTATAACTCTTAAACAAATGTTAAGGAATATACAATGAATGAATGAGTAAATCAACAAATTAGGGCGGCAGAGGAATCTAGGCAAGTTGAAAGGTTATCAGCCCAAGAGAAGTAATGTGTGGGTACCTAAAAGACTTTTTGGTGCATGCCTTGTCACTGTCTAGCAAGGATCTCATTTACTTTGTACTTTATGAGCTGTTTACTCAAAGTCAGATTTCACAAATAAAGCTTCTTTTTTTTTTTTTTTAAAGATTTTTATTTATTTATTTATTAGAGAGAGAGAGACTGAGAATGAGAGGGGAGAAGGTCAGAGGGAGAAGCAGACTTCCCGCAGAGCCGGGAGCCCGATATGGGACTCGATCCCGGGACTCCGGGATCATGACCCGAGCCGAAGGCAGTCGCCCAACCAACTGAGCCACCCAGGCGCCCACAAATAAAGCTTCTAATTTAGAATTGAATTTCTTACATGTTATGGTTGTAGGGAGTCATGAAGCTTGAGTAACATCTATACAATCAGAAAATGGTCATTTTTGATTTGGCTTCTCGAACTCTGCTCTGTGCTTCATTGTGCTGTGGACCCAGGAAGGCAGAGGCTTTCTGCCAGGGTGACTGCTGCTGCTGCAAATGCACTGGGGAGAAGCCCACTCTCAGCTCAGGGCCTGGGGAAAGTGACCTGGCAGCATGGTTCTATAGCGTCGTCACGTTTCCATGTAGAGCAGGGAGGAGGGAGAGTTGGGAGAAAGAGGTGATTGTGAGGACCGGGAGAGCCAAGCCTGTGCCTCAGAGTCAGGTAGAAGTAAGATGAGTTTTATGTAGACACAGCAAACAAAGTGTGGGACAATCGGATGTCACACTAGAGCCAAAAGGATACAGCAGCTGAGTCGGGTACAAAAGAAAGGGTCAGACCACCTGAATTCAAGGCTCAGTCCCACCACCCATTTCCTCTGTGGAGTCCAGTAAGTCACCTGCATGTCATGAGTGTCAATTTCCTTGTCTGTTTAGAGGTTATTTGTAGCTTTGCATCTTCATTATGATGATGGTCTAAAAGTCAAAAAAGAATGCAATCTACATTTCCTCACCAACACCACTGTCAATTTAAAGAGGCCAGTTTCCAAAAGCAAATCAAGGGTATACCAATAGAATTAGAGAAATTATTAGGGAAAACTACCATGCAGACAAAACTAAGAGGTGTCTACTGGGGAAGCTGATGTATGCATTTCTTTTGATGCATTTTCCTTATTTATAAAATAAGCGGGTTGTGAAAGCGGTGTGTTGGCAAATGTTTACTTGGTTCTACTATCCCCGTCCCACTCAAATCCATACATACACACACACACACACACACACACACACACAATTATATTTTTATAATTTAAGGACATATAATACAGAATTTACTATTAATAATATAATATACGGTATTCTTTATTTGAAATTTCATATAGCCAATTGATCATCATAAAATGCTTTTTAAAATTTTTGTCACACTTTTATACCCATAGTCAACCTATGACTACAGTTGATGGATGATTATAATTCCAACAAGAGTGTGTATGTTTTTTTTTAAAAGATTTTATTTATTTATTTGACAGAGAGAGAGAGAGAGAGATCACTAGTAGGTAGAAAGGCAGGCAGAAGCAGGCTCCCCACTGAGCAGAGAGCCTGATGTGGAGCTCGCTCCCAGAACCCTGAGATCATGACCTGAGCCAAAGGCAGAGGCTTTAACCCACTGATCCACCCAGGTGCCCCAGGAGTGTATATGTTAATGACTAAGATGAAAGGGCAACAATGAAGATCTACACTGGAACTTCACTCATCCTTCAGTGACGTGAATGAGTTCTTTGTTGATCTAGATAATAGCTTTCAAATACTGGAAGAATACTTTCTCACAACGTAATGGCTATAGACCTGACACACTTGTAAGTTTAATCTGCTTTAGTAACATTTTCTCTATTACTTTCTAGTATGTACTGAATTGTGTCCCACCAAAATCCTCTAGTCCACAGTATGACTGTATTTGGAGATGGGGTCTATTATGGGTAATTAAGGTTAAGTGAGGTCATATAGGTGAGTCCCTGACACTGTAAATTTACTGTCCTTATAAGAAGAGACACTAAGGAGCTTGCTCTCTCCCTGGCCATGATGTGACGACACAGAGAAAAGTGGCCATCTACTCACCAGGAGGAAAACTCACCAGAAACTGAACCCTAACAGGCCTTGGTATTGGACTTTCCAGCCTCCCAAACTATGAGAAAGTAAATTTTTGTCATTTAAGCCACCCAGTCTATGGTCTTTGTTATGGTAATCTAAGTAGACTAATAACATTTTTCTTAAGTGTAATTCAAAGATCAAGACAGATTACAACCCTGAGGCCCAGCCTGGGCCACACATGGTGGGTAGGATTCTGGCCGTGCCCATTCATTTTCATATTGTCTTTGGCTGCTTCCAGGGAACAACAGTGGAACTGAGTAGTTTGACAGAGATTACATGGCCTGCACAGCCTAAATTATTTGTTATATGGCCCTTTACAGAAAACATTTGCCAACCTTTGTGTAGGCAATCAGCAAACAATAAATCAAGACTTGTTGCGTTTATGGGTTTCCTTGTTCACACTGTCGCTGATTTTTAGGTACGAATGTGATATCACTGAACACAGAGTTGGGAAGACACATGCGATAGTAGTATTACCACCATAGCTACAATAGATGTAAATAACTCAAGAACACATAATAGTAAAATGTTCTAAAATAACTGGGAATTGATGACTTTTGAGTATTACTAGCTTTGTTTTAATATAATTCATTGACTTATAAGTTTACATAATATCATCTTTAAAAAAATCATCTTTAATAATGACTATGTTTAGTAATCAGCTTGCAAAATTCCTAAATCTTTAACATACAGGGTCTCATGAGCCAGTATGAACCAGTTCTAGCTCACCTTAAATTTCAGATGGTGTTTAAGTTTCCCTATACTTGTTACACTGCAGTAGCTTTAAATCTTTATGTCTGGGGGGCGGCTGGGTGGCTCAGTTGTTAAGTGTCTGCCTTCGGGTCAGGTCCTGATCCCAGGGTCCTGGGATCAAGCCCTGCATCAGGCTCTCTGCTCAGCGGGAAGGCTGCTTCTCCCTTTCCCACTCCCCCTGCTTGTGTTCCCTCTCTCTCTGTGTCTCCCTCTGTCAAAAAACAAAACAAAACAAAACAAACCTTAAAAAAAAATAAATCTTTTATGTCTAGGGTTGCCCCTAAGTGAGGTTTTCCAAAACAGAAAACAAACAAACAAATAAAATAAACCTCCATTAAGCCTCCTGGGTTAAATGACAAAAATTTACTTTCTCATAGTTTGGGAGGCTGGAAAGTCCAATACCAAGGCCTGTCTTTGGTATTGGTCTTTTAGAGGTACAAATAAGTTTCACATCTTTCTTCTAATTATTTCTCTGACTTTCCTGATCATAAATTTCATTTGAGATGCTTGCTAAAAATAGTATAGATGCCCTGACTGCTTTCTTGGAAATTCTAATAATTCAGGTCTCAGTTGGGACCTGGAAATCTTTATTTTTAACTAATCCTTCAGTTGACTTTTATGATAACATTGGGAACACTTAATGTTGTACAGTGGCTTCAGTAAAGGACTTAGTGGCAACTCTTGTACATTTATAAGAAAATAAAGTTGTATTCTTCTTATTCCAAAATAAATCTAAGTAGATCAAAGATGTAAATGTTAAATGCATCTGTAATTAAAAAACAAATGATAAACTGGGAAAAAATTGCACTGCATGTGACAAAGGGTTAAAATTGCTAATTTAGAGAAAGGTTTTGTAATCAATATGAAAATGTCATTGCTCCAAAAGAAAATGGACAGAGCTCATGAACAGGCAATTTGAAAAAGTAGACATAGGGACACCAGGGTGGCTCAGTAGATTAAGTGCCCAGCTCTTGCTTCAGCTCAGGTCATCATGTCAGGATTGTGAGATCTAGCCCCACACTGGGCTCCACACTCAGCATGGTAGTCTGCGTGAGATTCTTTCTTCCTCCCTTCTCCTCCCCTTGTGCTCCTTGGCCCACTCATGCTCTCTCACTCTCTAAAATAAATAAACAAAATCTTTAAAAAAGTAGACATAAAAATGGCCAATGTATTTATGAAAAAAAGGTCAAGAGCATAAAAAAGACATTGGAAATATGGGTGTGAGAAAAATGTTCAGACTTATGGACCATTAGTGAGAGAGTAAATGGGAACAAGTGTCCAGAGCATTTCTGGAAATATAAAATGTTCATGGCTTTACATGTAACAGTTCCATCTCATTAAAATTTTTTCACATTAAAGAAATAATTATATGAAGGTAAACTCAATGGAGTGGTGTTTTAATAGTAAAAAAAAAAAAAAGGAATAAACTTAAATGTCAGTTTATATGTGCATACACACCAAAGAGCCATTACAGCAGATAGCTTACATAACAACAGATGCCTCTAGTATAATGGAATACAGCTTGCCTGTGGTTGCTAACACCTAAAATCTAGTGCTGGTTGCAGAACTTCTATGGAGGAAAGTTTAGAACAGCAATCTAGCTGGAAGTGAGGATAAGGTCTTCAGAGAATTCCACAGTTTCTACCTAGGCTTTTTGTTTATTTAGGGTGGTTTGGGGGAAGAAAAACGTCTGAACGTCATTGGTGATATTAACAAATTCCAAATTATCCAACACTCTTTGCATACAATTTTGCAAATATCAAGTTTACTATGTTTTGCCTTCTTTGTAGGTCCTGATCCCTTAAAATCCCTCACTGACAGTTAATCAGATTTCATAGGCCTTTATTAGGCTAGTAGTTTTATCTTTAAAAATACTTTAAATTAAAAAAAAATACTTTAAATTTTAAATTGAAGGTGCACTGAATGTTCTAAGACTGATCATAACTTACTTAGCCCCCTTTTGTCTCAGTATGACACTCAGGGAACACTGATCTGTGAATCACTTGAGCAGACTTTTTCTACATTATGGTGGGAATTTTCTTTTCTTTTTTCAAAACATGTTATTAAAGAGAAGATTAAACCACTGGTGTGTCATCTATCTCACATTTTTTATATTTATTTATTTATCTATCTATCTATCTATCTATTTATTTATTTATTTATTTATTTATTTATTTGACACAGAGAGAGTGAGGGAGAGAGAGAGAGAGAGATCACAAGTAGGCAGAGAGAGGAGGGGAAGCAGGCTTCCTTCTGAGCAGAGAGCCTGATGCGGGGCTCTATCCCAGGACCCTTAGATCATGACCTGAAGGCAGAGGCTTTAACCCACTGAGCCACCCAGGTGCCCCTCATGTTTTTTTCTTAAAGACATGAGTCCTGAGAGGTTAGAATCCTGCTTCTCAGATCTTCAATTGGGTAGTCTTAGTGCGCACAGAATAAATACCCAAAGTTTATTCTTTGAAAAGCAATTTTCAAATGAATGTATATTACAACCAATAGTGATTCATTCCAGGATATATTACTTATTTGTATTGATTCTGAAACTAAACCTGCAGAGTTCAAAGCTGTTTGGATCTTTTTTTTTTTTTTTTTTTTAAAGCTGTTTGGATCTTGTTTTGAATAGAACGTAGGGCTTTTTCACAGTTCAGTCTCCACACCCTTCTAGAATATAGTGGGTTGCCATTTGCATTCTTCTCTGCCACTTAGGTTTGTATTTTACAGAAGCTTTAGAAACTGTGTTAGAGACTCGATTTCTGCTTTCTAAGATGTTATGGTGGAATCTAGTTTGCAGTTGAATTTCTTTTCCTTATATTTGATTTGCCTTCCCATGAGGATTCAGCAGCCACAGAGCATATTTATAATTTACCAGTTAGACGTGTTCATGGTAGTGCTGATCCCCCACCTGAAGCTTGTCTGCTGAGAGCCTCTGCAGAGTCCTAAAGACAGATGTTTTCTGCATGGTTGGTGTCTTCCAGTCCCATTGAAGTAATTGATATAAGTCAAATGAACCAATGTAATTCACATTGCTTCCCAATCTTTGTCTCATGGATATTAAGATCAACTTGGAAAGTTAGAGTTACAGCAGTCAGAGGAACCAGCAGAAGCAACTTCAGTGTTTCTCCAGATGTTTTCCTCTCTGTAGATTGCTCAGCTTTTAGAGAGGACTTGAAGGGCATTAGGATTCTTCCACGATCACAGATACCTGCTAGGGACTTAACCGGCTCATATGTGACACTGGCGCAGGTGACAGTCTTTATTGTCACTCTCATCACACCGGCAACAATTTTTTATTGATTTTTTTCATGGTTCAGAGACTAGAGTTTAACTGTTAGAGTTATCTCTGTCCTAGTGTTGCTAGGCTATTTGGATTGGAAGTCACAGGAGCAGAAAATCTGGGTAATATTAAAAAAAAAGTTTGGTTAGCTTTCAAGTATTTCACTCAGTGGGTGAATCAAAAAATCATTTCGAATCTGAAGGTTATTCATGTAATAATTAAGATGACACATTTCAAGCTCACCCTTCCTGACAAATGTTTCTTTAAAGAGACACTGATGCCTCATAGAAAACTTGCAAGACGTGACACATCAGCAGAAATTGTTTCTGCACAGAATGTTTTTCAAAAATTTTTCCTGAGTAATCACTGGCATTTCCCCCCTTTTTTCTATAGTCTTTGCAAAACCTTCTGTTACTGCACACTTGTTATTTTTGTGCTGTTAGTCAAGGTTTCATTTTTAAAACAACTTCTAAAACCACAGTATATGTAAAATTGTGTTTAAAATAAGCCAAACACTCTGATTTGAATACTGATTAGGATGAAGCACACTCATCAATAAACATGGAGCCACAATGACCTCGGGAGGGCGAGGAGCTTGTGATGTGCATCAATTGTGTTTGGGAAATAGCTTTTACTTATGACTCTGAAGTCTGTTTAAATTCAGGTTCCCAAACGCAAAGGACATGAAGCATCTAGCTCACCTGCCAGCCCTGCATTAGGCACGGCTTCTATTTTAGCCAGGAAGTCAGGCAGCATAATAACAACATAGTCATTTCTCTAGACCATCTTTTCATTTTTTCTACCCCAAATTGCTTTTTAGAAGCTTTGGGAATGTCTTTGCATCCCGGACATGCACTTAGGGAAGTAACAAATCATTATTCCTAAAGCTTACTCTGATTCTATTGCACAGATTTAAAAATAGGGGGAAAAAATCAAAATGTACTAATTTCCTGTCAGAGGAATAGAATGGTTTCATGCAGTATGACTAAATATTGATCCCGTAACAGGCTGATGGAGGGCAGGAGCTGGGAATTTATGCCATTCATGTGACTATTGCAGGAGGGGTCTGTTTGGGTGCCCAGGGAAGGAGTCAGGGAACGTCTCATCAGTACTTGTTTTAGGCTCCGTTGGGTGAACTTGTGTAGTGTGGCCCACTGGGCTTCTGTGGTCAGTGAGGTCAGCTGGAAGTTTCCCCCAGTCTGGAAGCCCACTTCCAATAGTCTAGTGCTGTCTGTTCTAGACTGGGATGGATGCCAGCCCCAGAAGGAAAGGGGCAGGGTGTGACGGGTCAGCATGGGTAGCTCCATTCTGCCCTATTACTAACACTGTGTAGCCAGCTGGGTTCCCAGGGGGAATGTATGGTGCCAGGTGATGGTAAATTTGTGCAGAGGGAAAACCTGTCTCCATATGTTCGCCTGCTGGGTGCTGTTTTCCCACTCATGCTCCACCTGTCTTCTTCCCAGTCCCCCAAGTTCTGAGTCTTGCCTCCCACAGGGAAGCGAAAATTCAGAGCAGAGATGTTCCTTGTTTATTGGTGGAGAAGCCTTTCCACAATGCAGAGGTTTCAGTAGAGGTTTGCCTTCAGTAGAGGTTTGCCTGAAACTGAAGAGACAGAAAATGGCGGTGGGAAGGGGATAGGAAAGAGGGTGGAAAGGCAGAGAGACAAAGGAAGAGAAGCCACACATTAAATCAGGGAAGTTCCTGGAAAGAGCAAACCTGCGAGGAATTTACAACCCTACTGATGGCTATTTAGCCAGGCATCTGAAAGATCCTGGCAGGTTAATCTGCTTTGACAACTGGTACCTCCATCTCATTTCCCCACAGCTTTATGAAATACTCTGCAGACCTCATCTTACTGATATTAATGTTGTAACAGCTGCATAGGCTCACCTGGTGTGTTATCAACTGCTCTGGGCTCAGCCCTGCCATGTGCTGTGCACAGGCTCACGTCGCAGGAGCCGTCCTGCACCTTCTGCAGGTGTCTGGGCCAAAGCTTTCAGCACAGGTGCCCTTGTGTCACTTCCGAATTGGGATCCTGGGGAGAATTTCAGATTTGACATGAGTTGGTAGCTTTCAAGGTGTAAAATGTCCTGAAACACAGGTGCTGGGGGAAAAGATATGCTTTGTTTTAGTCCCAGACAGCTTTTAACCTCATTTTCACAAAGGAAATAATTCATGGGGAAATAATTAAATGGGACTGCCTGATGCAGAAAGGGAGAGGTGAGAGTATCTTTTTTTAGCAAGTTCGATAGGCATGGCTGAGATGCATGAAGCGAAGTTTCACACTATAAACACAGCCCTGAGAAGTGCACTGGCTTACTTTTAAAATTTAAGCATTTTCCAGGGGCTGAGTTTATCACTGAGGTCTTAGGAAACAGCAGATTATATTGGGCTTACTAAAAATCACTTATTAAGGAGTGACAGGGTAGAGGACATAGTACTCCTAGAAAATGATCTTAATATTGATTTCTGTTTGTGTTTCCTAATGGAAAATAGCTGCAGTAAAATGCAATAAATATTGATGGGGACAAAAAACTAGTATTGGAAAGGTCATTATAGCTAAAGGGTGCTATGATAATAAATTAGTGATTATCCCAAACATCAACAGCAGCCGAGAGAAGGCAAGCAGGCAAAGAGCAGTCACCAGAGGATTATAGTTAATACTGACCTCAGCCGGGACACTAGGAGGTTTGGAGTCATCTTAATTTTTTCTGTTGTTGTGGTTTTTGTTACATAAGTGTGGTGCTTTTCCACAGAGGTATGAAGAAATTTATTTACATCCCCTACAGAAGTCTGTACTGCAGTAACAGCGAATTACAGAGGATTTAGAAACTGAAGCATTGCCTGAAGAAAGGTGACAAAGCAACAATAGACTACATGTGTTGTTGGAAGGGGCAGTGCCCTTGGAGTCATCTCGCCCATGCCCTGAAGTTCACTGTCTCACGGTGGAACTCAGGGCAGGCCATTTCCCTACTTGTGTTGATTTACCCGTCTATAGAATGGAAAAATCGCGTGTGCCTAAATTGCTTGATGCGGTTCAAGTACGATAAGGTGAGAAAAAGCCTCTGGAAAGTTACAAAGCTTTTCATAAAGACTAGGGATCCTTTGCATAAAGACCAGTAGCACGAAGGTTATGCTGAATGTGCCAATCCAGGATGGCATGGGCCAGTAGGAGAGCAGACATCTGTCTGATCTCATTGCAAAGGCAAAGAGGCACAAACAGTACCATGCTTTGAACAATTCACTGATCAAAGAGTAACAGGTGAGTGGTTTCCTGAGGTCTGGGAATATTGGTCCTTAAAGAATGAATAGAATTTCATCAGGCAGCTAGGGGAGGTGAGAGGGGGCCGGATACTGGAACATCTGCTCATGTTTTTAAGAATCTGGGGTGCCTCTGCTTTGAAATATTTCCCAACCCTTAGTAAAACTGACCCCTTCCACTTTTCTGCGCCATTTGTACTCTAAGATTTTATAACAGCACCTATACATATTTTGGAACCTACTATTTTACATATGTTTGATGGACTTTACTACGTTGAGGTTTTGGAATTTGAAAGGTATGATTTTTAATTTTTATTATTTTTTTAGAGAGGGGGAGAGGGAGAGGGAGAGAGAGAGAGCGCGCACACGTGAATGAGAATCTTAAGCAGGCTCCACACCCATTGTGGAGCCTGACAGGGGCTTGAGCTCACAACCCTGAGATCATGATCTGAGCTGAAATCAAGAGTTGGACACCTAGCTGACTGAGCCACCCAGGCACCCCTTAATGTAGGTATGTATGAAAAGGTGTGATTTATTTTTAAATGGAAAATTCCTACTACATTGCATGTGGTGGGTACCTAATATGGATTTCTCAAATCAAGTAATAGATGAGGCCAAAGGCATGGGGGTCTAAGAACCTAGATGTGAGATTGTCATATGTATGAAATTGTGTGCAGTACAGCAAACCTAGATTATAGGGTTGGGAAAAACAGAGAGTTATGGGTAGGAAACTGTGGAAGATAGAGTTAAAAAAGTAGACAGGGTTAGATTATAAATTCATGTTTAAAGAGTTGTGCTTAAACCTATGAACCTTACTGATTTATAAGAGTTAATAAGCAGAGGAGTGACAAAATCAGAAAAACCTGGCAACAAGTTTTTTTCAGTTGAGTTCATATTATATAAAAGATGGTAAATTCTACTTTTAAAGGAAACATTATTTTTATTTTCCCATATCATTCAAAACTTCAGAAAGTTGATATTCCATAGTATATCATAATATTCCATCAGGAGATGTGCTGTAACATATTTAATTAGTTCCTTAATGGTGGGCATTCATGTTTCTGTTTTTTGTTGTTGTTATTAAAAACATGCTGAAATAAATACCCATTTGCATGTATAGATGTCTACATTTCTGATTATCTTCTTGGGATATTTTCACAGAAGAGCAATTACTGGGTAAGAAGGAAATGAGTACTTAAAAGACTCTTGATACTATTGCTAGTTATCACTTTCTGGGATGGTTGTACTCTTAGAAGCAGTATATGGGGAGATTATTTCATCTAAGATCATTGATGTTTTTATTTAAAACATTTCAGTAACCTGATAAAAATTATATTATTGTTGTTTTAAATTATATTTTCATTAATAATCTGAATACTTTCCTACATCTTGTTTAGATATTTGAATTTCATCTTTTTAAATAATTTGTTCACATTCTTTGCCCGCTTATGCACTGGGTTTTAGTGTTTTTTTTTTTTTCCCTATTTGAATTTATTACAATTTTAAGGTATTACCCTTTTGCAGTATTGTTACATATATATGGAAACACACACACACACGCGCGCGCACACACACACAATTTCCTTTAATTCTTTTCTTTTTTTAATGCCAAGGAGCTAATGATTTTTAGAATTTTTTTTTTCTTTTTCTATTTCTTCTTTTCCATGTATCCATGTCTCAAGTAAACATAGTAGAGTATTCTAGGTAACCTAAACTAGGATTCTGAGCTTGGCTGTTTGTGAAACTTGTGTGTGGAGCCACATCATTTATGAAGCATGTATTTCTTAGAGCTGATAATTTATTGTCACTTGAGGAATTGGTTAGACAAAGAATGAGAAGATAGTCTTTGTCAGAGGTACCAGCTAACTGACTAGTCCAGCAGAGAGAATTGAACACCACTGGTTTTCTCCTTGTTTTTTTGGACTGGGTAGTAGTTCTAGGGAACTAAGGGTAAGAAAGATGATGGGATGGATTTCTGGAAAATGCTGTAAGATATAGCTGGGTACAAGTAATTTTGTTTCCAGGCCAGGAAACAACATGCAGCCTGAGTGGGGTAGAAGGCTGTTTTCTCATTTGTACATAAAACATGACACTGCCTGAAACCTCCAAATGTGTGTCTTTGGAAAACCTGGAGAAGAACATTCAAGGCATGAGGACTGCTCATGATGCTACCTTTAGGTGTTTTATAGTTATTACTGTTGTTGATACACATTGAGAGAGGCTATTCAGGGGAGAACAAAAACTGCAGATGGATTCTGAGTGCATGTAAGGCTCTCCCTGGGCAGGTTGGGGATACTGGAGAGCCCACACATATATGTTGCAAAGAAAAAAGGAATGTGGATCATTTAAGTTAGTGCGATTGTACTATTAGGAGGCTGAGTCTTAGAACATATAGTTAACACTTAGAAAAGCTTCTTCTTCAGAAATTTGTTTAATGTTGGAGATAGTTTGAATATAGAATTGACTAGACCGTGACTGATTATCTCTGTGGGATAGGAAAAAGGAGGCTTTTTGGAGATGGGCTGTGCTGGAGTTTTCAGCTTGGGCAGTTGGGTGGATTCTTGACTAAATCTTTGTTGTGCTTCATGATATATCCAGGTAGGAAGCATTAGAAAGCTCTTGAATACATAACTGGTTGAGTTTAGGAGAGAGAGTTAAGGAGATATGTTTGGAAACCATCAAATATGGGCAAAAGTTAAATCCACAAAAGTAGATAAAATCAACTAAGGGGAAATATCATCTATTCAGGCATTCATCCCATCTTTTGTTCCATGATTCGTTCTTTGGCTTTTTCAGAAAAAATTGAAATCTGTGAAACTCCAAGCATTTAAGAGTCTGGGTTTCATGTGTGAGAGATGTTTTAGTGCAGTGATGGGGGAGAAGCCAGATTGTAGGGGGCTGAGGAGCAAATGAGAGGAGAGGAACTCTGGGCACTGAATTTAGGCTTTGGAAGGAAGGGGGAAAAAAGAAAGATATTGTAATCAAGACTGGGAAGCAGAGTCTGTAGAAGTGATTTTACTTTGGGTGGAGAAGAAAGAAAGGAAAAGGATGTATATTTATTGAATGAGCATGTATGTACCAAGCATTGGACTGACCACTTTTTGTACAGTATCTCATTTAATCCTCCCCCAAACACTTGTGAGGCATGGATGTTTATTCCCATTTTGTAGATGAGGAAAATGAGGTTAGAGAGCTTGTCTGTGGTTATGTAGCTTGAAAGGGATGGTATAGCCAGAAAGATCTGTTGTCTTCAAAGCTCTCAGGGAAGACAGAGAAAATGAGGGTACAAGGTTGAAGAGAAATCTCAGAGGATGTTGAAAAGAAGGGAATCCATTCACAGGTGGTTCACATTGGAAAGGATATGACATTTTCCTCTGAGAAAAGGAAAAAGAAGAAAGGAAGAGTATAGAGTTAAATAAGAAGGTAGGGAGGTAAAGAAGAAAGAAATGGAAGAAATCCGTGCGTGACGGTGTCTCTCTTTTAGTAGAATATTATGACATCTGTTGGCAATCAGATTATGGAATTGATTTTAGTGGGATTAGGAGAGAATTAAAAGTTGGAAACTGCTGCAAGGGAGTTGGAGATGAGAGAGGGAGTGGTAAAGGTGGTAGAGTAGCTGGGTATCACCAAAGGCCCCTTGAGGTTGGTAACCATTTTTAGAATGGATCTAAAGACTGTTCATCATGACTATTCATCAGCCCTCTCAAGTGATCTGGGAGCAAAGATAGATGTTTTAGTTCTTTCAGGTTGGAGATCCACAAAGAAATACTCTGAATTCATTTGATTATTGAGTACCAGAACCTGTGCTCCAAGCTGGGGATATATGCACAAAAAAGTCTGGGGTTGCCTTTCGTGAGTAAACTGCCCGGTGGGGAGAGGGATAGACATCTAATAAGTGCACAGTTACATTACTGGACTTTAGTATATGTGCTGCCAAAGCGAGCACACATTACTGGACTTTTGGAACTATGACAAACAGCGTTGCAGAAAAGAAAGCTGTCTGGGAGGTAAGGAAAGACCTCAGAGACACCTAACTTAAGGCAGGCCTGGAAAGGGGTCTAAGAATCCATTATTTCTGGGCCTGCTATAAGTCTTGTGTGCCTTATATGACTTTCTCCCCTATCCTGCAACAATTGAGGCATTCCAAGTGGCCTCCTGGGTTCTGGCTGTTCCCTAATTGGTCAAAACATATAAAATGCTTCTCAATACACTTGGTTTCAAAAAGGTGAAGGTTCTTCCTGAATCCATGTACTCGTATCTTGAGGCTTGCATTTACTATTCTCCAAGAAAGCATCACATAGACCGGGTAAGACCTACCCCGTAGGTCTTAAATAGATTGTTTAACGTAGGTGGTCTAAATAGATTGTTCACTGTCTCTGAAAAACATGGAGAATTCATGGAATACCCAGCACTTAGCCAGGACACTGGAATGAATTTTCCTCTACTTTCTTCCTGGCACTTTGCTTCTGGATGGCACATCAGCTTCATAAGAAAAGGCCTCTGCTACCTCAAGTAGATGCTACTGATGACTATTTGAGAGCACACAGGAGTAGGAAATGTGCGTTTGCCTGCATACTGGATAGCTTATGTCCTTCAGTGATTTTTTTATAGCCTTCAGTCAATACATTCTGGGCGGAAGCTATAGAAGTATTCACTAACATACCTCTCTAGGTCAGACAGGTAACAAACATTCATTTTGTCTCATAACAACAAAACGTCTTTAAAAAGTGGCCTTGGAATGATGGAGGGAGATAGTGAGTTAAATAGTTGTTTCTTGCTTCCCTTAAATACAGTGCTAATATGCTTCTCAGAACTTTCTATAGAAAGGCTGCAGTGTATTTTTTTTTCTACTCTTTTCTCTGAGAATGAGTATTTTCCAGGATAAGCTTTAACTGGTGAAGCAGACTTCCAGCTTCTCATTTGCATTGTTGGGTTGTGCTCTTTCATAGTTTCATGAACAATAACCTCCCACTTCTCCACAGGCTGATGGGATAATTTGCTCTGCTGAGAAGATGAAAACCAAAATGTAGAGGTTTTTTTGAAGCACATGTTTCAATGGAAAAGCTTCCAGCAGTGTAGGCAGTGAAGTTTTAGGTCTTTTAGATTACAGCCTGGGATAAAAGGTCTTTCTCTAAAGAAGACTACATACAATCCACGTGATCGATTCTTTTAGACTTAAAAGAAAACCCTTTAACAATATATTTGTTTCTCCTGTGGTTTCCTGGTAATGATGCTGGGAGAGAGAAACGTGTCTTACCAGGCTTGGTTTCAACTTTGCCTGTCATTGGAATCATGCCAGCAAAGGTAGATCCCCTCTTTTCTTTACTTATTATCTGGTATCTCATGAATTTCTTTTACGATGTACAGTCCTGGTGATTAGCCAAAGGTAGACTGTGGAAGACTGCCCTTGAGGGGGGATTTTAGCCCTGAGAGTCTTTTTGAGGGTCCTGACTTTCCCTTGGGTGCCCCCCGTTGGTCTGTTTGAGAACTGCAGCCCTCCAGACCTCGCAGCCTATGCCCTCAAGCTGTCCGATGAGAGCTACCTTTCGTCTGGAGAGCAGTGAGAGCAGAGAGAAAAATGTACAGGATTTTCTGTTGTCCTGCCTAGAGATATTGTCTCTGTTAACACACTTCCGGGTAGTTAAAGGATTGTTCCATTCAGCTTCGGCCTCTGAGACTGTTTAAGATCAGATGATGGGCAACTGTGGGCTTACTCCAGTACTTCCCTTAGTGACTAGTAGTTGGCAAGGGGAATCTTTCCTTGGTTTCTCTGATGCTGTCATTTGAGCTACTCTCAGGGAAAGGGAAAGTTATGATTCCCCCTAGGATATTTTTATTAGTGCTCACGGGAGAGTCTAGGCAACCCTAGGAAAGCATAATGGCAAGAACCAGTAATAAGGGATTATGCTTCAGATAACTTTGGGTGTTCAAGGTTTATTTGCTTCTGAGTGACTGACTCATGGGGTATTCTAATGGGAGCATTCCGTAATCATTACTGTTGTGTTTTCTGTAGGAAAAGCCATAATCTTAACAGATGTTATTCATATTCACGGAAATGTCTAATGCTTTTTTTTTTTTTTTTTTGAATTTCACTAAGCCTCAAACTGTGTAGCAGTGAAATCTGCAGTGAGCATCAGGCACAGCTGGCTCTCCATGGGGCTCCTTTTCATTCCCAATTCACCCAGCCGGGCCTCTGCAGGACAAAGGCTGCAGTCAATTTGACACCTCAAAACACCTCCTCAGGGCCCCAGAGGAGTGGAAGAGGGGTACAAGTGGCTGATGTGACAATAAACCATATTTCTTTTTGGAAAAAGCTTCTTCAATACTTGATAACTCATTTTCTCCTGAATTAAATAAGGCTGCTTGCTGAATTAAATTGGTTGTACAGGGATTGCGGTGAGAGAGGCCGGCTGTGCTAACAAATAAACCTCTATTTTTCATATCTCCCGGTAGTTCTGACAGTGTAAGTTTTGAGGCTGTATTATTAGGTAATTTGAGGCTGTATAATTAGGTAATATTAAAATTTTGTCTTCCTGATCAATTGCAATTTTTAGATGAAATGACCCATTTTATCTTACACAGAGCTCCTTGTCTTAAAGTTCATTTGTATTTGTAGTTTATATAGCCAAACCAGCTCTCTTTTGGTTCTTACTTGATCTGCCTTTCTTCCTCTTGTCTTTTTACATTTAGGTTTTCTATATTTTTGTATTTCAGATGTAGCTCTCATCCAGTTTAAGATCTTCCTGACTTTTGGTATGGTGAATGATTTTTAATTGAAAACGTATACATTTTGGGTATTATGAGATTCTGTACATTCTTTTTAAACCTTGTGTTTTAGCAGGTCTTTTCTGACACCTCTCTGATGAGGATGTGGAGGTGGAGGGTAGGCCTGGCTTGTTAATTTTGGGTCAGAGGTGAGAGTTCTACTTCCCTTTAGGTCTACACAGATACCTTCCTGGCTGGGAGAGGAGGAGTGACTCATTCCTGCTCCCCACATTGGGTAGATGAGCATAATAACAATATCCTGTCTCACTGCTCGGACACCTCCCCAGAGCCTTGTTGCTCTAAGACAGGGATAGAAGTACCCAGGCTTTTCATGTGACCTTTGTTGACATTGCAGAGTGGGAGCTCCTTCCTACTCAGAAGGATGAAGTCATAGCCCCCTCTTTGGTCTTCTCTGACACCATCTCTGCAGGGTGAGGAGGCTGGAGCACCTCATTATATATAATTTGGTGAGGGGGCAAGTCTAGGCTTTCCATTCTGCCTTTGCTGCCCTGGGTGAGGCTCCATCTATTCTGTGGTGGTTGCTCAGCGTTGGGCAGTCATCTAAAAATTTTCATTCTTACTAGATCCCACTTTTGGTCCTTTGGCTAAAGAAAGCAGGTTTTTGTTGGGACTTTTTCTTGGCCTCGATTGGTGTTCCCAGCTTGCCAGCTTCTTTAGCAACCAAGTCTGAGATTTACAAAGGAAAAAGAAAACTAGAGGACACACACTGTGTTGTTCCTTGGGCCTCAGGATTCCCTAGTTAATGTGCCTTCCTCTTTCCATCTTTCAGGGTCATCTTAGGTTTGTTTTATATGTAACGTCTCAACTATTTTGTTGTACTCAGTGGGAGTAGGGAAAAGTCAGTCTTCAACATATTCCTGAAAATGGAAGTCTCCAAAATGTCTTTCTTAAATAGCATTTGGCTTTCATTTTTTTAAAAAATCCATTCTGAAGTGATCTGTCTTCTAAATGGAACATTTAGTCCTTTTACATTTAATGTAACTCTTGATACAATAATATATACTGTACTATTTTGTTTTGAACTTCCTGTCACTTCTGTTATATGTTTCTCTTTTCTCCTTAGATTAATTTTTCTTTTTCTACCAGTTTAGAAATTATACAATCCATTTTTATTTTTTTATTTTTTGTAATGATAGTATGCATGCTTACCTTACCAAAATCTCAATTTAATTAATAGCTCTTTTGCTCTCTTGGACCATAGGAAAGGCATTAGACATGTTAACTCTGTTCACTCCTCTCTTAGTTGATTTTTGCTTTTTGATAGTTTTATATTCTAATCATCTTATTTATTCCATAACACATAATTGTTATAGTTTCAGATAGATTTTTCTTTTTAACTGTGATTGTCAATTTCTATGTTCACCATCTCTTCTTAGAGCTTGGGCCATCCATCTGGGATTACTTGCTTTCTCCTTAAAATGCATCCCACAGATTTTGGTGAAGAACAGCTAAGTGTAAATACCTCTGGGTTCTGTGTTTATAAAAATATTCTATTTTGTCTTTGTTCTTGATGGCTGTTTTTGCTAGATACATAATTCTGTAATTTTCTCTCAGCATATTAAATTCATCTGTCTAACTTAAGGCTTCCGTAGTTACTGATGAGAAGTCAACTGTTAGTCTAAATTGTTGCCCCTTTAAAGGCAATTGGTCTTTCCCCTCTGCCTGCTTTAATATCATTTCCTTGCTTTGGTCTTCAGTAGGTTTAGTAGGTATACTTTTGTTGGGATTGTTAAATTTTTGGATTAGAGTGCTTCAATGGTTCATTGTGAAAATTCAGTATGAATTTTAAGCTGACATTCCTTTAAATATTATGTCATCTACCTGTGTCTCATTTTTGAACTCCAAATAGATGTAGTAATGTGTTTTCATATTAATTGTTTATGTCTCTTAACCTTCTAATTTTTTTATCTTTGTCCTTTTATGCTGCCTATAATCTGGATAATTTCTTTGTAACTATTTTTTACTTTGTAAATTCTCTCATTTATGTGTTGTTAAATTTACTTACTGGTTTTAATTTTTAAAGATTTTATTTGTTTATTTGATAGAGAGAGAGAGACACAGCAAGAGAGGGAACAGAAGCAGGGGGAGTGGGAGAGGGAAAAGCAGGCTTCCTGCTGAGCAGAGAGCCCTATGTGGGGCTGGATCATGACCTGAGCTGAAGGCAGACACCTAACGACTGAGCCACTCAGGTGCCCCTACCCACTGGTTTTTAAATTTCACATCTACAAATTACATTTGGTTTGTTTCAACTATGCTTTGTCCAGCTCACTTATATTTATCTGGCTTTAAAAGTTTATTTAAACATATTAAACATACTTATTTCATAGTTTGTGTCTGACTTCTTTATCAGAAGTCCTATTAAATTCTGTTTTTTTCCTGCTGGTTCTCAATCATGGTGTTTCTTTTCCTTTTGGTTTTAGTTTTTGTTTATGAGATGATTTTCTTTGAAACAAGAAGCGGTGTTTTTTGTTTGTTTGTTTGCTTTGTTTTGTTTTGAGAGTATTTCCATTTGTCTCTGACAGCTAGGGGAAATTCTTTCTGGATATCAAATTTTAATCTTTGATTGAAGCTTTTCCAAACATTGAGGCAGTGTACATTTGTCTTGTGGATATTGGCTTGTGGTTCTGAATTCTCACTGGGGATTTTTCCTCTTTGTTTGGCATTAGGGTTTGAGATACACAGGTTTTCTTGTACACCTCTGAAGTTGTGGACAGAAGACTATTTTTGGTTGTCTGTTAAACTAAAGGTTTGTCTCTTCAGAATTACAACCTATAAAACCTCATGAGTCTATGAAAACTGAAGTTTTCATTTACCTAGTTAGGCAGATGATCTCAGGGGGTGAAAGTATTCTCCTTCTTTGGGTTGTCATTTTTGGTTAGATTTTTTTTACTTGAGAATTTTTTAAATTCTTTCCAGTTTATTGTTTTTTAAGAACATTTAAAAATATTTATTACATACTGGATTATTATTTTCAACAAGTTGTTCTAGGTATTTAACCCACCATATTACCAGAAATAGAAGTAAAACCATATTTGAATCTGAACTATATCAACTCTGCTGACCCTATTTGGAACATATTTGCATTGTTCTTTTCATCGGTCCAAGATTTTCTTTATTGTCTGTGTCTTTGATTATGATGATCCTTTCCATTACTTTTCTTTTTTATTATACTCTGTCTATTCAAAACCTCCAACTCTAGTATATAAATGTACTATGTATGTATTTCTGACTTTTGGGACTACATTGTAATACCTGAAGAGTCAGGGCAGTTACATTTGTCTTTTTAATTCATTCTTTATTTGGTTAGTAAAATTAAGGTGCCCAATATAATAGTATTATCTTAGCAATATTCTTAAGCAATGATAGCATTTATTCAAATAAATTTGTAATAAAGTATTTTTAAAAACCAAAGCAAAGTTGATTTACATTTCCTCACTCAAGAAACTCTGAAAGAGTTGATTAACATCTTAATTTGAAAATCCTCAAATCTGTTCATATGTAAACACTGGAATGTGTAGGTTTTACTTCACTGTAAGATTTTATAGAAGCATTAGATTTGTTAAAAAACCGAAACTATGAGTCACTTAAGCAGAACTTAGATGCTTATGATACTAGAAACTTGATATAACTTCTGAAAGGATGGTTATTCAAAAACTCATTCATCACTTAATGCTCAGAGTTCATTCATCATGAGTACCTCATGTCATTTTTTTTTTGAAGATTTTATTTATTTATTTGACACAGAGAGAGAGAGATCACAAATAGGCAGAGAGGCAGGCAGAGAGAGAGGAGGAAGCAGGCTCCCCGCCGAGAGCCCGACATGGGGCTTGATCCCAGGACCCCGAGATCATGACCTGAGCCGAAGGCAGAGGCTTTAACCCACTGAGCCACCCAGGCGCCCCCACCTCATGTCATTCTTAAAAAAAACAAACAAACCAAAGTTTATCAGAGATTCCAATTATTGCAAGGCGCATTGTGATATGTCCATATGGTACATTTTGCAACTAACAAAAGAAGAAGGAAATAACATCCTAATCTGTTTCATTCATTCATCTGCTCTCTTTATTTCATTCAGGAGGATTTTCAACAGGATGAGCTCCATGATGGTAGAAGCTGCAGAAGTAATGTTGAGAATGCATTATTGGATGCAAATGTTGGAGAAGAGTGAGGAGCCCAAGTAATTCTTCCTGTTGTGCTTTGCATAACTGAGCCTATGTTCCTATCAGAAAGAGAGGTTTTCCTGTAGTATTTTCTGTAGGAAAAAAAAAAAAACCCACAGAAGTTTTATTTTTTGCTGTGGGAGACTCAGGTTAAACTCTCACAGAAAATAATAAAACTCTTAATAGTGTTCCAAGGCAATTTAATGAGCAGCACTGTCCAATAGAAATATATTTCAAGCTAGGTATGTAATTTTAAGTTGTCTAATAGTCACATTAAAAGAAATAAAAAACAGATAAAACTAACTTTTATACTATATTTTATTTTACTCAGTATATCCAAACTATTATCAGTTCAAAACATAAGCAACATAAAATTGAGATATTTTACATTCTTCTTCTTTGTACTAAGTCTTCACCGCCTAGTATGTATCGTACACTTATGGCATATCTTTTTTTTTTAAGGTTTTATTTATTTATTTGACGGAGAGAGAGACACAGCGAGAGACAGAACACAAGCAGGGAGAGCGGGAGAGGGCGAAGCAGGCTTCCCGCCTGAGCAGGGAGCCCAATGTGGGGATCGATCCCAGGACCTGAGGTCATGACCAGAGCCAAAGGCAAATGCCCAAATGGCAAATCACTGAGCTATCCAGGTGCCCCACTTATGGCATATCTTAATTGGCATACTAATATTGGAAATATTTTATCTGCATTTAGATTTCATAAAATATACAACAGAAAAATTAGATTCATGTTTAAGTTATTTCAAAAATATTTGAAATTTTCTACTAATGGAAATGAATATCATTTGTAAAATTTAAGTCTAAATTAATTAAAATTACATAAAATCAGGTATCTATTTTAAGTGTTCAATAGCTGCATGTGGTTGGAGGCAGCTCTACTGGACAACAGGGCGGCTCTAAGCCAGTGTTAGATCCGAGAAATGAAATCTTACGTAATACATACAAGTGAGGTTAGGCTCATGTTACTTACAATGACTTGGCAAACTTATAATTTATATAAAATTGCACACACAAAGCAATTTTTGTAGTGAACTTGTCCTTAAGACTTAAAGTTCTAGTAATTTTGACAGGAGCATAGATGCAGTCACTTGTTCTAGATTTGCTATTTCCAGGCTAATCAGAATCAGAGATCATAATCGGCAACAATAGAACAAAATCTGGGTTAGGTGCAAGGCCTGGGTCAGAACCCCAGGCTTCAGGGTCTAGGAGGGGGTGAGGCATCAGTAACAATGTAATAGATAGAAAGGGTTTGCCTTTCATCCCAGGGGCTCAGAGTCTTGTTAACTCTTGCTGCCCACCAGCCTGGTGTGTTACAGTGTCAGGTCAAGGGGAACATCTACAGCTGGTAGGTTATCCAATAATCAACACTGTCTGTCTATCTGTCTATTTATCATCTATCTATAACTTATAATCTGTCTTGCAAAGAACCAAACTGTGCCTTCTAGGCTTCATGTTAGAAGTGACTTAACCAATATACCAGGTGAGGTATTTTGATACTGTAGCATTACAGGTAAGATTTTGAATAGGCAAGAAGAGAATATACACACACCTGCTAGAATTCTCAGTTTGTTTAGTCAAGATCAAAATAAGAGCAAGGTCACTATGTGGAACAGGAACAGAAGCCACATATCTTTGTGTAGTTTTTCTCTTGCCCATTGTTCTTTATGGGGCAACTGTAGCTGGTGAACTTTCTTCACAGCTAAGATCTTGCCAGAGTGAAAACGAAGGTGGGTTTTTGTCAGACACTGCTCTTTTTACTGGGGCTTGTAACACTGGAGAATTACATGAACGGTGTTGATATTGCCATTTAAAGAAGTGTCTACAAACATGAGACTTTTCTAGTTCCTGAATCAGTTGAGGCATCAGCAAGTGTCTGTCCTTGTTTCCAAGGTCCAGGCAGCCCTAGACACAGCCCTGACCCTGGTCTCTCGGTGACCTGGGAAGTCCGTCTCTCCATAGACATGTTGTCCAGCCTTGTTGATGTTGTATCTCCTGATAATTTCTTTTTATCTTTTGACCAGAACATAAAATGGAATCTGAGGGAAAGAAGTGACTATCACCTGGAACATTGGGCATTCAACATAGAAATTAAATTCGTTCATAAAACAGCGAATTGTTTTTCTTGAACACCTCAGTTTGTTGACCTAAGATTATTCACACTTGTTACAAGTTAAGCCTATTCAGAATTTCCAGGTATCATTATCAGACATTTCTGTACCATAGACTAATTGTAAACTTTGGCCCAAAGTTATCTAGAAACAATGGCTGTTATCCTTTGAGGGGTTTAGTGTGTAGAGGTAAAGGGGATTCAGAGTTTAGTAAGGATTTCAATGAAAACATTAGTGTGAAAGAGAACTATATGATGTCTTAAATTTCTCTATTAGAGGAAATCCTAGATACAGGAGAAGTGGTAAAGGAAGAAAGGGAGATATATGAAAGGCTAATTTTGAGGCTGTTGGGACTTTGAATTTCTAAAATAGCCAAATCTCTTCCTGGCCAAGGAGGAGTCTTTCCCAGCAACATCAGCTATACTGGTCTGCCCTTCAACCTGCCTACATATGGGGAGAGGCATCTATTGCATGTTTTTTCATTCCCAGCAATTATTTTTCAACTTGTTCTCCCCCCAGTTAGGTAGAATTTGTGAAGCATCCACTGTTACAGGACAGAGTTGTAATACCAAAGCAGAGACAAGGATTTTTGGGTTTTGAAAATCTAGGCTGTTGAGTACTGAATGTAAAGATCATATAGGACTTTGGTAAACAACAGATTTAGAAGAATATATTTTATTCATAAGACTCTTTTTCCACTGGGGTGTTTGGGTGGCTCAGCCAGTTAAGCATCTGACTCTTGATTTTGGCTCAGGTCATGATCTCAGATTCATTAGATCAAGCCCCAAATCAGCCTCCGTGCTCAGCGAGGAGTCCGTTTGAGATTCTCTCTCTCCCTTTTTCTCTGCCCCCCACCTGTACACTCTCTCTAAAATAAATAAATGAATACATAACATCTTAAAAAAAAAAGAAACTATTTCCACCAACTTAAAGACTAGATACATGTTTCTTTTCCCAAACTAGAGGCAAAGGAAAGAGGAAAATCTATGGAACCACAAGATAACTCAGGTTTTCTTGAGCCTTCGTGAGGAGATATTGTGTTTCCGAGCGCTGGACAAAGATTTGAAAGATGAGATAGAGCAAGATGACAGTGACTTGGACAGTGTGGAAGCAATGGACGTGGTGGAAAGGGGTCAGGTACTAGGTGTATTTTGAAGGTGGACACAACAGAGTTTGTGGAAGGATTGGATAAATGTTGCAGAAAGGGGGCAAGAGTCCAGCATGACTCCAAGGTTATTCACTGGAATAATAAAAAAGAGTTGTTATTATCAGGGATAAGGAAGGCTATAGGGGAAAGTGTTTATTTTTGGAGGTAGGTGGGTGAGTGTATGAAGATCAATGATTTAATTTTAGGCAAATTAAATATGACATGGTTAGTATAATCCAAAGAGAATAGTGCAGTAGGCTGGTGGTGAGGTTGGGATTAGAGATATAAACTTGGGAGGTAGTGTCATATAGATGATGGGACTGGATCAGTTCACCAAGTGAGTAAAGAGAGAAAAAAGGACCAAAGAATAAATACTGAGGCATTTTTAAATTTTGAGACATGTAGACGAAAAGCAGGAGGAGAAATCAGATAGGTAAGAGGAAAACAAGAAGCTTCTCTAAATACACACCTATGCAACAACCACACACCCTAACACATTTGTATTCTGGTGATATCTACTTTACTTGAAAGGAGGTCATTCTTTAGAATGGGAAGGGAGGAAAAATGGAAAAAATATTAATAGAACCCTTCTTCTTTCCTCTACCACTCCCTATGCCTTAGTTTTCCCAGGGAGATACAAGGTTTCGTGAGCAGATTGTCTTATAATATCCTGAGGTCTGGTTCAGCATCTGCTTGGGCAGATCCACCTTTTGGTCTCCTGCCTGCCTTCTCCATGAGTCACTGGTATAGTTTTCTGTGGATTAGTAGAGGGCCTCTTACAATTCAAGTCCAAAAGATGAATACCCCAAGTCTTCCATATTTTGGAATCATCTCATTCCACCACTTCCAGAAATTTTTGCAGCTCTTGAACTGTTTTTAGTCATGAAGCTTTCTAAATGTATTTCAAAAAAGGATATCCCATTCTTGATGGATATTCTGCTTCTGGAATGAACTTGATTTAGTTAAGACAGATAATGTTTCTCATTCTTGTTCCCTCATAGCAACTTCTGGTTTAGGAATGCTTCAATTCTATATATATAAATAGCTCATGATAGGAGATTATTGCCAAATCTATTGATTCAAGTATCTGAATTGAACATTATTTGAAATGAGATATGTTATTTAGGATATAAATGAGGATAAGAAGGCATGCCATTTTCTAGTGTATTAAGGAGGAACACTTTATCTGTATAAGAGAGCCCTTGGGCACAGTGGCTCAAATGAATGCATCAGAAGCCTTAAAGGTAATCAAATGGACTCTAAGATTCATGAGAAGATGACTTCCAGAGAATAAAATGCCCTTCACTGGTTTGACTGATAAGGCAAAACTAGTAAATATCAAAGGCATTCCCTAACTTGCAGTCTTTTGGGTTTCCTCTGTGCTTCATTCTGAACTTTTTTGACATTGAAGAAAAGTAACTTTAAAAGCTAGCCTTTTACAGAAGGACAGAACGATTGCTCTCCTTCTTATGCGTAACTTTAGTGATAAATATATCCAGGACACAGATAACTAGCTCTGAAAATAAGGACAATCTTTCCTAGCATCATTTATTTGTATATTGTACAAATACGTATCTTTCAGTGTTGTCATTCTACAAAAACAAACAGACAACCAAAAGAAGTATTGCCATTCCTTTGGCCTCTGGGAAGAACTGGATTCTATCTCCTTCATGTAGTTTGTATAACACCTAAGCTCAATATCCTACTTATACTTGGATTAAAATATAACTTAATGATGATATTATACTTTGATGAATTAATTATATTTAATGTTGCACAAAGCATAATAGGTATTTATTTGTCAGAAACAGAGAACTTTTCCTGTTTTGATCAATCTTTCTATACAAGTAAATGATTGGGATGATTTCTATATCTTTTCTTTGCAGAAACTGTCTTCAAGACCTAGTTAAATCTTTAGAAGTATCTTGTGCACTGTGACATAGTCTCTGGCACTGGAGTCTGGCCATTGTGGTGTTTGCCAAGCAGGCACAAAGGTTAATTGAAAATCTGTAATAGCTACAGTACTATATGGCAAAATCCTCATAGCTATTTTCTTCATTTATAAAGGCTTGAGCCTGTCTTACCATTAATATCAAAAGCACAAATGATTCCTTTGAATGGAATTTCAGAGCACAAAATCTGCAAAAGAGGAAAGAGTTGATGCATGTGGATTGCTTTCCAGGAGGTATGCAAATCCTTTCATACGCTTATTTTAAAATACTGTCCTTATATTTTGCCTAAAACATAGGAATATGTGCTAACAGTGGAGTAAGAAATCAGTTGTAAAACTAACATGAGGGTGGGTATCGAGAGGGGCACGTACTGCATGGAGCACTGGGTGTGGTGCATGAACAATCAATCTTGTAACACTGAAAAATTAAAATAAACAAATTTGGGGAAAAAAAAAAAACTAACATGAGGCGTAACTGAGTCATACACATTTGGGGCTTTTTTCCCCCCTTCAAATAGCCAACTTTTAATTAGGACTTTCAGATGATGCTATAAGACAAATATTCTAATTTTGCATAGGAGAACAAAAGGTCTCAAAACAGGAAAAAAAAAAAAAGATAGAATTAAACCAAGAGCCCACAGACATTGTGCCCTAACGGTCTCAGATGATTTTCTCACATAATACTTAGTGAATTGACCCCATGGGCTGGGACTGTCAATTGAGACTTGAAAGGTTCTTATTTTGAGATTGTATGCTTACTGACATTTGATCCTTGCTAAATCACAGAACTGTCTCTGCTCCATTTTCTTGTCGGTAAAAGAAAGATGATCCTTGACACTTACTCACCTTGTAAAATGTCATTAAAGTACCTTTAGTTAATGTGGTATCAGAGAGCATTTTTGGTATCTGAAACACCAGTACTGTCTAACCAGAAGTCTCTATTACTGTTAATGTCATTGCTATTGACTTTTTCTGCATATAGGAAGAATTCAAGTTGCTTTCGCTTTCTCTTTAGCTCTTTGAAAAATCACATAAACAACAATGTTGTCATTGTTTTATACAGAACAAGTGATGTGGAATATATAAAGTCAGACAGAATTGCTACTTGTTCCATTCCATTGATTAATTAAAGATTTTTCTTACTCTTCTGATGGAATTTGAAAAATATTTGCTTCGTTTAAAAGATCTAGCTAGTTCCTGTCATCAGTTTGACTTTTAAAGTCTAACTTCACATCAGAGAGCCTGCCATGTAAATATTTTAAGTCGGAAGTTCCTGTCTTAAGCTAAAAAATGATTATCCTTCGCAGTAGAACTACATAAGGAGTCTTAATTAATGAATATTTTGAGTGTCTTTCCCTATTGCTGTTGACATAGAAGCTAGGGGGCCTAACCAGATGAGATCATTGCTCAAGGGAAAAAAAGGAAAAGAAAATAAAACATATCTGAGAACTAATCTCAAGAGTTCTCCAGACAGTCCCTCCATCATTCAATTCACCTTGCAGTTTAAAACATTGTAATGCCTTTGTGCCATTACTGTCTATTTTGAGTGTTTCCTAAGATTTTCAGTTCTTTGTTACTGCTTTACTGCTGAGAATTGCTTTCTTCTGTGATACTAAAATTATGTTTCATTGTGCTTTTCCTTACAACTTCATAACTGTAGAATTTGTTCCCCTCAGCAGAAACTAGTTCCTTGTTATTGTCCCATCTCCACTTATTTCCAATATACTTGTCAGCCAGGCAGCCAGTAAAAGGAAAGACCTGTTGGCATCATTACGGGTGAGATTTTCTATGGGAAAAGATTTTCTTTTACTCACTTTTTTTAATGGTGTCTGAGATGAGGGCAGGAGGCAAAGAGCTCACATTGGATTTTTAAACATAAAATATGGGAAAAGACACTAGCTCAAAAACATAGTCTACAATGCCATCTTAGTGCTGAGAACTGGGTATAGCTCTCAGATTGAATTCAAAGGGTTCTTCATTTTGGGGTCAGCTCAGCTTAGAGAACAGAATGCACCGTATGGAACAAACTCTAAAGCAATTATACCAATAAGAGTTTGTAATGGAATGGTTTAGAAATAATAAAACCTCGATTAAGTAGGACCCAGTTAACTGGAACTTTCAATTATCCATATTTTAGTTTGTTTTTCTGTTTTAAGAGTAGCTAAGTGATGAAAAAACAAACTTACGAAGTTAAAAATCCTTTATTTTATTGTATTGGAAGAAAACGAGGCCCACGGATTACTGATTAGTACCTATTTTTCTACCTGAATTCAAAGATCTAGGAACCATCTTTTAATAGAGGGTATTAAGACTAGGCAAATCCTTAATTTGTTGATATCAAAGACCATTATAGAGTCAGTTTACTTTTCTATGGTTCTCACAGACTGCTACAGAAAGATTAGACTCAGTGTCAAGACCTGATCCAGAGCCCGCTGCCATCTAAGGGTGTGGCCAAGGGCAGGTTTCTTCCTACCTGTGTATCAGTGTCTTCTTGTGTCAGATAAAGAGGTTGGTCCCATCCCTTTCACTCAGTAAAATGCTTTTGAATTTAGTAATTGCACATCTTTAGAATGGTCACCCTGAGGCAATGTCAGATCCTCAACAAAGATAAGCAATGTTTTTTATTCAGAATTGTTAAAATGTATTGTGTGCTAGGGAGATTGCATACAGGGAAAACAATGACCCAAAGAAGTTAGATAACTGGCCCCTGGTCACATTGCAGAATGATCCCTTGAGAACTGGGGTGAGAACTCAGGGCTCTCTGACTTTAGAGCTCCTGGTTTTTTTTTTTTCTCCACATCAGTGGATATATCCCAAAGGCTTTGTTGAATTTGGGATTTTGAAATGGGAAATACCGATCCTTTTTAATTCTAAACTAAGGACACACCTTTTAAAATCCCATGAATTTTATTCAAAGACTAGAAATTGCAGGAAATAGGGGAATGAATTCAATATGAATCAAAGACAGAATATAATGTGACAGGCTTAAAATAAATGTTTATCTAATTTCAAATAAACATTTATACAGTTTAGGCATCCAAATAGATAATTATTGACTCTGATGCATTAGGATTACTTGCTTCATTGTTGATCAGAATAATGTTAGAGAATTGTATATAAAGCCAACGACACATTTATTTTTTTAAGTATCAGCCTTTATGGTAAGTTATCATCTTTTGAAGATAGATTATACTTTGGAATTGGTAAAATGTCAATAACCTCTTAAGAGAAAAAAATATTTATCTTTATTTTATATCCCACAGTGCTTATCCTAGTATTTTTTACTTAGTGGACAGTCAATAAGCAATTTTTAAAAATTTGATTTGTTATTTTTTACTATGCTGAAGCATGAGAATTTTGTGAAGTTATTAATTTTATTAGGATTCTCCAGAGAAATAGAAGCAGTAGTATATACATATTTTATTATTAATTATAACATATTGGCTCATCCGATTATTAAAAAAAAAAAAACAACTGAGAAGTACCCTAATCTTCTGTCTACAAGTTAGAGACTGAGTCTGGTTCTGAGAGTGCGAGAACAAGGAGCACCAAGGACAGGAGAAAGGGGATATCCCAGCTCAGCATTTAGGCAGAGAAGGAATTCAACCTTCCTCTGCCTTTTTGTTCTAGTCAAGTCCTCAGTGGTTTGGATGATGCCCCCCACGTTGGAGAGGGCCATCTAATTTACTTAGTTCATGAATTCAAATGGCAATCTCTTCAGGGAACACCCTTATGTGTACACCCAGAAATAATGTGTAACCAACTCTCTGGGCCTCACCTTGCCCGGACAAACTGACACAAACATTAGCCACCAGAATGGATGTATTACAGTAGAGGAAGAGGAGTCATTCAGGATAAGACATTTTACTTGTTCTTTTGATTATATCCGGGAATACTCCTAAACCTTTGTTAGCAACTGCTAAAATTAGTGGCTCCCACTTCCGTTGGGATCCATACAGGCACATCTCAGAGGCAAGAGGAAATCCTTGCCTCATAGGAAGTTGTTTTGCTTTTTATTGGAAACATTCAAATAATACATTTTACTGTTTATAGTGTTTTAGTTCAGGGGTGCAGAGTGGTCCTTTGCATTTTTTCTGGGGTGGCTCAGATGAATACCGGGCATATAAAATTAAAAGTTAAGATGCCTGTTTATGTCGGTACTACCTAAGGATGACTTGTCTTGTGAGAGCTGCATTTGTGGGTTCTATGCATGACATCAGGCAGGCAGTGACTCTATCTGCTGGAAAGCATTTTCCAGAAACAACCTCATGCAAAACATAGGATCCTCAAATGGTGTAAACCGAGGCATGCAAGACAGGCACTTTCCTTGATTTTATTTGATAAGTCACTTCCCTTTCATTTTCTCCTGCACAGGATGAACCGAACGGAATATTTTTCATGATGACGTTTTAAACATTTCAAATTATTTGTTGTAGGCCTGGATTTTAAGCAAAGTTACAGTCTACACACATCTCCACAATCCTAGAAGGACGAGAAGAGCTTTCAGGGCTAGGGGACACTCCTGGTCTTTGGCACTAAAAGAGAATCACACAAATAAGTTGTCTCACACGCTGAAAAACTGTGCCCGTTTTGCTTCTGGAAGAGTCCAAGCTTGGGTATAAAAGTTCCCATGAAGGCTGATTTTTGAGAAGTGGATTTGGAAGGACGGGAATCGCTGTTGCAGATAGGCAGATTGCAGGTTTTCTATCTCCAGCCTGTGAGTCAGCACGGCCTATTATGTTTTAAGGAATCACATTTTGCTGCCCCTGCAGTCTTGCAGCATTTCTAATTAAAAGTGCCTGCTCTTCTGAACAGGTTTTATAAGGTTTCAGAAGACACTTTTGTGTGTATGTCCCTTTATTTGTGTTTTTAGTACCATTTTTGGGATATTGCTTTTAGCAAAGTAGGAATATGGAATGCTTAGATATAGTGCTGTTAAAGTGCTTAGAGCAGTAGTGTCTGGTGTCTTACGTAAATAGATGTGAAACATCTGCGGGAAGAGAGGAAATCGGAGGGGGCCATGAACCATGAGAGACTGTGGACTCTGGGCAACAAACTGAGGGGTTTGGAGGGGGGGTGAGGGGTTGGGTGAGCCTGGTGGTGGGTATTGAGAAGGGCACGTATTGCATGGAGCACTGAGTGTGGTGCATGAACAATCAATCTTATAACACTGAAAATAAACGTATTTGGGGAAAAAAAAATAGAGGAAGTTTCAGCTGGACCAGTGGTTTTCTGAGAGCCGCCTTTGGATTGAAGTGTATAGGCTGGCTTGAAAGTCAATTTAAGATATGTTTTAAAAGAAGTTGGAAATATCTGAGTTTAATTTTGGAGAGACTAGATCTAAAGTCGGAGAGATTGAGACAATAGGAAACAGGAGTAGAGAAAGGAGAGTTTGAAATGGCCAGAGTAGAACTGAAGAGGCTATGTTGTGAGGAGACTCAGGCATGGATCAGCGAATTGGGAGGACCTCTGCCGTGGTCACAGCATCCCTGTTTCCAAATGCCACAATGAAACACAGGGAGAGGAAGCAACATTTGTCAGATCCTATGACTACAAGGTGATGGGCCTGGCATTCAAAAGCAGGAGGTCTGAAATAAGATTTATGTCCACTATTGAAAATGCCTTTGTGATATGTATCCTGTATAATATCATCTCTATTTTGGATATCACATTCCCCCATGATAACACTTATTCGGGCCCCTTGCTGCCGCCAAAAAAAATATCGTTAGCTATTTGTGTTTGAAATTGTCTCTTACTCCTGAACAGAATGAATTATTTTGTCCCCTTGTTTCTGCCTTCTATCCTACCTGCACCATGGGATGATGGCTCACCGATGATGGTTGTACCTGTGACTCAAATTCCTTCAAAACCTTTCCAAGAGTAATTAACTCAGAACCTTGCTTTTAAGTTCAAACCCCTGGATTTCTTATCTTTTCTGTAACCATTGCCACCTCAGTCCCAGCTCTGACAAGAAGAAAATATTACCAAAGGTAGCAGTGCGAGCAAGAATTTGAATACCTGAAAGAGAAAGAAATCACCTTATTTTCAGGCAGGGGTACTAAATTGATGTTGGGGACAGGCACTATTTCCCTGAGAGATGATTTTCACTTGTTTAACAGTCTTCATGCGTGGGAGTGTTATTCAGTTTACCTTATAATACCCCTGAGTGCTCTGTCGCCTTCTTAATCTATTTGTTTGATTATGTTGACTTGGCAGGAAAAGGTATTTGAACACGTTAATGTTCAAATATTCTTGTTTGAAAAACAAGCCAGCAGAACAAACTACCCCACTCATGTTACTACATTTGTAAATCTCCTTATTTTGAAAGTCACAATTTGTTCTTCACCAGTGCTCCTTGATCTTACCCAGTCCAAATTTTTATGAGAGTATAAAGGTAAGTTAGATACAAGAATATGTAGTACTATGTAGTTATTTCACCAATTCACTGTCATAAAATGAAAAATATTAAAAGGAAATTGCTGGTTTACAATGAGGAAGTAAATTGTTAGAATAATTCTCTTGTAAATAACACTTATAAATTTTGAATAAAATGAAAACATGCGCACACACAATTATTTAAAGGCATGGAGAATGGTCATAAGCAGGCAGAAACTGGATAAGCCTTTGCTATAAATGTAGGTACTTTGAGAGAAGTCCGTATTTATGGGATTACTTTGCCTCAAGTGTCCTACCGAAAACACCCAAACAAGCAAAAACCCAAAAAATCAACAACATAAAAACATACTCTACTTTTTAAAGGAATTTAGTAAGTTCTCAGGACATTAGGTCAAAAAACAATGAGTTTTATTTCTACATACTAACTGCAAACAATTTTAAAATTGAATGAAAAAAATTGAATTTAATATAGAATCAATAAAAACATTCTAGGAATAAATGTGACAAAATATATGCAAGGGCTCTCTACATTGAAAATTATAAAACTTTGCTGAGTGAAATTAAAGACACTCAAAATAAATGAAAAGGCTTACCATACTCCTGGATTGGAAGACTAATAGGTTCAGTGTAACCTCTATCAAAATGTCATCAACATTATTTTACAGAAATGGATAGCTGATATAAAAATGTACATGGACTTGAAAAGAATGGACAGTAATCAAAACAATTATGAAAAAGAACAAAGTTGGAAAGTTCAAAATCCCTAATAGTAACTCTTACTGTAAGCTATTGTAATTATTAAAGAAATTTGGTATTGGAATAAAGATAGATAAATAGATCATTGTAACAGAACACAGTCTAGAAAGAGGCCCATAATTATATGGTCAAGTGATTTTTGACAAAGGTACCAATAAAGTTCAATGGGGAAGGGGAAGTCTTTCTACCAGGGGAGCTAGAATAACTGGATATATTTATAAAAACAAAGGAAACCTCATTCCTGATTTCTGCCTCATAATCCACATAACAATTGATTCAAATTGAAATAGGACTTAAATGTAAAGATATGTAACAATATTAGGTGACAGATACAAATTAATCTAGTATGAGGTATCATTTCATGCCCATTAGCATGTTTACAATAAAAAAAAAAGACTGATAATTAAAAATGTTGGCAGGGGTATAAAAGCAACTTAAATACTCATATGTTGCTGGAGGGAGTGTGAAATATTACAACTCCTTTGGAAAATGTCTGTTAAACATATGACCCACCAATTCCAATGCTAGAAATGAAATTATATGTCCACAAGAAGAATTGTATAAGAATATTTAGAGCAGCCTTATTTATAATAGCCTATTAGAAACAACCCAAGTGTCCCTTTGAGTATGAATAAACAAGCCATCATGTATAATGGAATACTACTCAGCCATAAAAAATAATAAACTCTTGGGTGCCTGGGTGGCGCAGTTGGTTGAGCGACTGCCTTTGGCTCAGGTCATGATCCCGGAGTCCCGAGATCGAGTCCCACATCGGGCTCCCAGCTCCATGGGGAGTCCGCTTCTCACTCTGACCTTCTCCCTTCTCATGCTCTCTCTCACTCTCTCTCTTTCCTAATAAATAAATAAAATCTTTAAAAAAAAATAATAAACTCTTATACATGCAGCAGTATCTCAAGAACAGGTTAAGTGGAAAAGCCAATATGACATGAAAAGGTATATATGACATAATTGCATTCATAAGAAGTTCAAGAAGTAGCAAAATGAAGTTGCAATGATAGAAATCAGAACAGTGGTTGGTAATGGAGGTGGAGATTGACTGCAAGGGAGTACATGTGAATTTTATGAGGTGACAGAAATGCTTTAGATTCCTGATGTGGGTGGTGGTTACACAGCTGTATACACTTATCAAAACTATTTTTTTTTGTACACAGATAGGTGTATTTCACTATATATAAAAAAACTAATTTCCTTTATGTAACAGCTAGCTCTAGCCTAACATCTGATTTGTCTGTCCAATCCTCATTTTCATCAATAGTCTTGTCTCATGTTTAGAAATCCCACTTAGCACTGTGTGAAGGACTCTGTATGCACTGTGTTGTTTAATCATCATGACCTTGTGAAGTAGGCTCTGTAAAAGTTTGTCCACACCCATCGCCTGACCTGACCTCTGCCATCTAATGTCATCTCTTACTCTAGCTTTACTGTATTCCTTGCCGCTCTAAAAACTACCGAGAGCCAATCAGACATAACCTGTTTTTCTTATTGATTCAATCCTAACTGATGCCAAACTCCCTATATACGGAGTTCTCTCACTCATATGTTGACCTGCTCCTGTCCAAATCACTTCATTTCACTGGCTGTATCTATTTTGTTTTTAATGAAGAAGAAATACTTCCTAGCATCACTGAATGTGTGATGAGGAGCATGGAAACAATAGCTTTCAATGGCGGGATGAAAATCCTGTGAATATCTATGGAAATATTAAATGTATCCTTGCTTATTAATAATAATGTCTTAGTTTATGTACGTTCACCCCAAATATCACCAAATTCATATAATATAAATATTTAGTAAAAAACAAAGATTGTATTTAGTGCTATTTTTGTAGAAAAATCCAAGAAGACTCCGTGCTTGTAAAAGGGAATGCAGATTGATGGGATGATTTCTCTGTAAGCCAAATCCTGTGAAATCATCAAGGAAAAGGGAGACTCTCTTGGTAAAGATTACAGCTGAGCAGCAGGATAGAAGCAGGGTGGCCAGCTCCCACTAATGCCTCCCATTATATAGAGGAAACTAGCAATTTTCCAACCTCAGTGAGGGCAAGCAAGTGGTATTACATTCTCCCATATCTAATCAGGAAACCAAAATAGGAAAACGTGTATTTTCATCAGGGAAGCTGTTGGGTGGTGTGTTTGGTGAAGGACAGATTGTAACTTTCAAAAGGGGGAAATTTACAAATGTAGTAACACAGAGGTAGTGACAGATGTAGAACTGAAGAACCACAGGGTAGAGAAAGGCTTTTTAGCTGTTGCTTATTAAAATACTGTGTGGGAAGTGGGAAACTTTTCATTCTGCACCAACCCATTCATCTAAGGGTATTTGTCATTGTGATGTGAAGGAAACAAAATTTTCTGATTTTTAAACTTTTCTACCAAAGTTCCCTATTAGTGGATGAAGTCATATGTTTACCTTGGAATTAGAGGGGAGAAGATAGGAGAGAGGAGGCTTGAAAGAGGAAGAGGATGTAGTTTAAAATGGCCCTATGCAAGTGGGAAATTTTCTGTTTTATCTTTTTCAAATTATGTAATTAGCACCCACATTTATTTGAAGATTTTTGTAGTACTTTCAGTTATTCTCAGTTGAAGTTAATTTGCCATGTTTATCATATGAAATTTTGGGAGGTGACCTAGTTTGGGGAACTGGATAAATACATTATTGATGGTCTTGATTTTTCTTGTTAAGCTTTGCTGTCTTTTCACAGGGTGGTAAGTAGTCTATGTCGTTACTCCTTCTACCATTCCCCCAGTGCACCAAACCCTGTACGGGCAGTGGTGGAGTGTTACAGTAAGGAGATGGGGAGGGCAGGCAAGCAACAGAGAGTGAGCATCTACCTATACCCAGTTGTGGGTCCCTGACATCTGCGGTTTCCTTCTAGGCATCAACATTGGCAAATGGACCATTTGAAAAAGCATGGAAATATAAATCTGGGATTTATTGCTTAATGCTGATGCCAACCAAAGTAATTGGAAGGAGCTAGAGATCAGTAGTCTCAGGATGCCATCTAACAACAGCTCAGGGTCACCTTATATAAAACGCTACATTCTTCTTGTGCGTGACATCAGTCTTTGTCTAAGACAGAAATTTTTTAAAAAGTTCTTCCCAGACAGTGCTTAAAAAACAACACCCATTGTTGTACTTCATTTGCATCTGTATTTTGTTATTCTAACATGGGTATCATAGGTGTGGGTATTATGGCAGGAAAACCAGCAATGGCATATGTACAGTGCAGCTTGGCCTGAGCCTTTATCTGTACCTTATTCTATTCCCATCATGCTCTTCCCTTCCTTTAGTCCTCTGAGTTAAAAAAATACAAATCATTTTGCTGTTTTCTCTGTTCCTCTTCTTGTTTAGTCTCAGGAGATCTTCAGGCCTCTCTGGAGATCTCTCTCTTTCTCTCTTCACTCCACCTTGAGGTCTACATAATTTCCAAAATTTTCCCTGAATTTACTTATTTAACTTCTATTTCTATGACATAACCTTGATGCTTTCTCCTTCTTGCTTTAATATATATTTCTTCTCTGATTCATATTCTCACACAGTAGTCTTGCATGGTATGGTGGTAGCAATAATGATAATAGCCTTTATTTATAAGGCTTTGCAGGCACAGAGCACTTGCATAGATAATGAGAACAGCCAATATATATCAGGCGTTTTCTTTATGCCAGACTCTCAACACATGTGTTTATTTAACACATTTAATTTTTTGAATTTGCAATAATTATTAGCACGTCTTGCAGATGAGGAAACTGAAACATAAAGATACTCTCAATTTGCATAGAGTCCCAGTTCTCACAGCACTTAAGAGTAGAACTGAGATTTGAACCCAAGTCAGTTTGATTCAATATATTGTGCTATACTGCCATCAACATGAACTCTAAGAGTATTATGATGGTGGCCATTTTGATCAATCTCTTTTACAAGTCTTTGCTAGAATAGTCAACACTAGATCCTGAAATTCAAGTAAATTTTAACTTTCCAGTAAATTTCTCATTGTAGTGAACCAGCACTTTAAAAATTTTAAGGCTTCCATCAGGAAGCCTCCTTATGTCAATGGGCAGGCAGACAAATGATCAGTCAGTGTTGACTTGAGTCTTTAAGCAAGACTTTTGTTCAGAGATTAATGGTGCAGTTGAACATGCTGTCATAGAATCATTGATTTTTAAACACTAAAGGGATTTTAGGTAACAATAATACCAACAAGTACAAGGCACTCCACACTTTCTATATTCTAGGTCTTTTAGTAAAATCATTATATACATTATTTAATTTGTTAAATTCTCAGCAAAACACTATCATTTTGTACTATGATCATTTTATAAATGAGAACAAAACTTGTTATTGTTTGAGGTAATTGGCAATGTTAAGATTCAAATATTGCAGAATTTGTGTTCCTAAACATTTTGTTGTTTATTAATGTTTATTCTACCCACAGAGTTTTACAAACAGTGAAAGTCATGCTCAGAGAAATTACTTGGCTTTCTCAGTCCCCACAGCTGGTCAGCAGGTAGAGTTGAGGCTTTTAGATAAGACTTCTTCCCATTACTGGCCCCAATTTTTCTCACGTCACCTTCCTTTTTAGACAAAGTTTCAGCTATTGCCTTTCTTTTCATTATTCATTCCTTTATTCAAATTAAAACCCAGGGTAAAGCTTTTGAAGAGCACAAAGTACAATGACTAATACAAGGATGAGTATGTCTTCTAAGATCCTTTGACCTACTGAGGGTAAAGAAGAAAGTTATATCAGCAACTGATGATGTTTCAAAGCAGGAAGAATGATATATTAAGAGGACAAGCAAAGTGTTAATGGTAGTGCAAGTACGATACAAGCAGTCTTAAGGTGGACTTGGAAAGAATACTTAGGGACCGTGGAATTTGAAATGAACCTTGAAAGAAGGGGAGGGGGCTTGAATTCAGGGTATTCCATGTAGGTAACTATATTTGAGAGCTAGCTAGGTGCTTTGAGAGGTACAGAGGTAGTCCAAAGAACAGTCTTTCATCAGGAGGAAGTGAAATGCTACCTGAAGAGGAAAGACCCACACATGTGAAGTGAAAGGGAACAGTGAAGTGTTAAAATGCTGTAGGAGGGCAGAGGTGTAGAGAACTATCTGAGAGCTAGAATAGACAGGGATGGTGCATAGAAGGGGCAGAGCCTGAACGAGAACTTGAAAGATGGGCAGGGCTTCTAGGGAGGAGGAGAGGGCAAGGGGAGGGTTCCAGGTACAGCCAGGTGGGAATGCATAAGGGTGTTTATGGCATCATGAGATACACAACAATGTGTGTGTGTGTGTGTGTGTGTATTCTTGTGGTGGTTCAAGACTAATTACAGCAGACAGGAGAAACTGGGCAAGTGGTGCCACCGAGCAGTGTGATGACATGTGCCAGTCGGAAGTGAGAGGCCCAGTGCAGTGTCCTGTAGGCTACTGAGTAATGACAGGCTCTGGAGAAGGTTGTTATATACCCGGAGTGATTGTGGCTCATGCATCAGTCATGGGAATGCCTCTGGCTGAGAGTAATCTTGTTGGCAGCTTCATCTTTAAATATGAAGAGCAAAAATAGTCCACGGCAGTACGAGTTGTTTATATTTAAAGTCTTTCTTCTTTCAATGGGGAAGCAACACTATTCTGTTATGTGTAAAATCTAAACAAATGCTGAGGAAGTCTGCACCAGTTTACATTGTTTTTTTCATAATTATTCATTAGAGTCTCTAATGCACTTGTATGAAAACTTGTTAAATCAATTGCTAGTGATGAAGAAATTTGAAAGCTGGCATATGAAAGTAGTTGAGCAGGAGAGGCAGCAGGGAGATGGAATGAACTTAGATGGAGAATCTGTTACAAGGAGTGTAGAGAGCTGACAATCTCCATCCGCAATGTTTTGGGGATCTGCTGCTGCCTTCATGTTGAGGCCATGCTCCCATGAGCTGCTTCCACGTGATGCCCGAGTATGGTGGGGTAACAGGGCCTGGTGATTTCTGACCATTGTCGGGCTTCTCTAGGATTGTCTTCACACTGGAGTGCCCCGATGGGCTGGTTGAGACTTTCTCAAAGCTGTACTGTCATCTGAAGCTCTTTCTAAGGAAACCTCCCTCCTTCCCACTTTCCTTTTGTAGATATTTATCTTCATCTGAAGGCTTCTCTTGTCTCCTCTTGCTCCCTATCTTCCCAATAAATCTCTTGCCCTTGAATTCTCTCTTGGTATCTTTTTTCCTGGAGGAGCCAAAATTATAAGCACCTTTATGATGACCTAAATCTAATAAATAAAGTCATCGTCTAGAATAGGAGCCAGCAAACTTTTTTCATTAAGGGTTAAATAGTAAATATTTTCAAGTTGGTAGGCCGCATATGGTCTCTTTTGCATTATTCTTTGTTCGTTTGTATTTTTTTTTAATTCTTTAAAAACATAGAACTATTTTTAACTTGCAGGTTATAGAAAACTGGCTCCTGCTCTAGGATATAGAAGATCTAGTTTTGGAGGTTGTTTATCTGCTGTGTATTTCCATTTTATTATCTAGAAAAAGGGGCTAATTTCTTCCCAACAAGCTCATCAGGGATATTTGTTAGTTTTACTAGTTATGGTGACTATTTTCAAAATGGCTTTGGGATCTGAGCAAGGAGTAGATTGAGATGTGGTAGGAATTCAGGAAGTGGGGGTGAATGACAAAGAATATACGTGTCTGAGGCAGGAAGGCTTTGGCAAAGAGAGAAAACGTATAAAAACAATAACAGTGGGAGCATCAGAAGGCCTCTCTTCCATAACTTCTGTGGGTCAGCTGTGCACAAGAACTTTGAAGAAAAGGAATGGAAGGAAAAAGCAGAGAATAAGAGCAGATGGAGAAGGAAGGAAGACAAGGAGAAGAAAGCCAAGGAAAGGGAAAGAAAGCAGAGATTGTTTTGTGTTATTTTTTTATTCCACATAATAAAATGGTTGAGAACACATGAAATGCAAAAGGGAAGAAAAAATAGAAAGCCCGTGAAAGTAGAATAGATGACCTAAAGTCTGATTGAAAGTAGTTGTCCAGGAGCTCCTGGGTGGCTCAGTCAGTAAGCATCTGCCTTTGGCTCAGGTCGTGATCCCGGGGCCCTGAGATTGAGCCCTGCATTGGGCTCCTTGCTCGGCAGGAAGCCTGGTTCTCCCTCTCCCCCTGCTTGTGTTCCCTCTCTAGCTGTGTCTCTGTCTGTCAAATAAATAAATAAAATCTTAAAAAAAAAAAAAGGAGTTAGTTGTCCAGAAATTACATTTTACATTACATAAAGGTAACTCTCCAGGAAGAGAGAAATGTGTAAGGAAACCCTGGTTAAGATCAGTTGTGATGAACTCAGGGAACAAATTTCTGGAGTTTGGTGTGAATGTTAGCTTGCAAAGAAGTGGTGTATTTTGATGACTGCGTTAGAAGAAAAAGGGATTTAGACCACTTAATGGAACAATTGTACAAGTTCTGTTCGTTCCCTCTAGGAAAATGTATGATTCAGGTTATAGGAATCTTTGTTCTGATTTAATGTCCTAGTAAAAGGAATATTCTGGTGTGGTTTTAGATTAGAAAATACAAGTATTAAATTGAATTTAAGTGAGTCTGGATGGGATTAACTATCTGGAGCAGATATGTACTGTGTTTCATCACATCATTCCCTTTTTCTGGGGACACCTAGCAGTTACGTTGGGGCGATACCAGTGAGTTTTGGCCAGTTAGATAAAGACAGAAATGATATAAGCCACTTTCAGGCCTGACCTTAAAACGTTTTCCTTGACCCTTAGCTCTCTCCTGTTGCAGTGAGCTTGGAGGGCAAATGTTGTAGTCCGAATAGCTGCACGTTGGAGGAAGGCAGCCAAAGTGCTGCCATGCTAAGCCTGAGTGAGAAATAAACTGTAGTTGATGATATCTGGTGCTTTGTTTGTATTTTAACAGAGTGTAGCCTATATTGACCAGTAGAGATTCCCAGGTCCCTAGCAACAGTCAATGGCTTGTTACAAGTAGGACTCAGATAAACGTCTGCCTGTGAGGTGCAGCTAATCACTGTCATTAAAGGGTGGCATATAGAAATGCCTTCTGTTGAAAAACAGATTAAGAGAAAAGCAGATGTAACTAGAATCATTTCAACGGTACAGAATTTTTAAAAATGAAAAGAAAAAAAAAGAAGCTCAATGAATGACAATTGTCCAGGTGAATTAAAGGAAGCCTTTTAAGGACACAGGGGAAGGGGGAAAGTCAATCTTGATATGTACTGTTTGGAGATATCATTCCTGAGGCCAAATGTAATGATAATTGCTGGTGGTGTTAGTTTTGGTTAGGGGTACTAGCAAATTCTGCTTTCTCATGTTTAAAAACTAGTGAAAAGGGAAAGTTCTTCTGGAGGTCAATTGTTAAAACATAGTAGGTTACGTATTAATGGATAGATATGGGCGCATTAGCAGCCTGATGCGGTAATTTACCTGATATATCGCACTGATCTTTCCAGACCCCTGCTTCAAACTGCTATGGTTCCCTCTGTCTCCTCCCTTGAGCACCATGCATGCTTGTCATACTGAAATATTTACTCTTTCCCAAATGAATCTTCCCTTCTCTCAGCTTAATGGTCTTACTTATCTTGGTTCCTCTGAGGGGCAGGCATGCTCTTCTTTGCCACTTTTTGCCTGCTGAAATCCTAGTTCTTTTTCAAGGCCTAGATCAAGTGATATCTTCAAGTAAAGGATTTCCTGCTGATTCTACTTTATCATTTTTTCGCTTTGTTCTTTCATGGAACCTAATAACTTTCTGATACCATCTTCTTTCTACTTGTAGTATAGATATTTGTATTCATGTCCTTTCTCCCCAACCATTTTGTAAACTACTTGAGATCATGTTAAATTTATTTTTTTTGTATACTTCTTAGTACAAATCAGACTTTCTGGTCTTATGAAGCAATAAATAAATAAATGTTCAATTCAATTGAAGATGAGCAAAACAAAAAGAAAAGACTAGTTCTGTTTAGCATTACTTGATAGTAAAATGTGTTAAAAGTGATAAATTAGCAAAATATTATTATAAGAATTGAGAAAGTGAGATGAAGGGAAATAATAGTCTCAGTAAATAAAAGGGATATAAATAACAAAATATCAAAATCAATGATGCGGGGACAGTTAGTTTGCTATTAAAAAAAAAGAAAGGGAAAAGAAAAGAAAAAAATAAGAAAAGAAAGAAAGGAAAAGAAAAAATTGCTTTAGAGCCTTACCTTATCATCTACCAAAATAAATACCAGATAGAGCTAAACATAAAAAAAAAATCAAGCCATCAAACACTGGAAGAGATTAATATTTATCCTATATATGGGTTTGGAAAGACCTATTACCTTAAAAGCACTGTTTATTACCTTAAAAGCACTGGAAGAAATTAAAAAAAAAAACCAATTGACTTGAAAAACAAGTTCAAATAGCCTTTGTTCTTCAAAACAAAACAGTGTAAACATAAAGGTAAGCATCAAGTTGGGAGAAATATTTGTAAGAAATATGATAAAAACAGAATATACATCTTCAAAATAGAGAGCTTATATAACTTAGATGGACAATAAGATTATAATGGTTCATGAACTGAAAATTGATTAAAGAGAAAATAAAACTTTCAACCTCATTAGATGTTAAAGAAATGCATTTTAAAAGAATGATTAGAATCAATTTTGGGCTATCAGATAATATTAAAGATTTGACGACTGATAACACTGAATGCTAAGTAGATCAGTGAGTCATGCATTTATACTTATGGGAGTGGAAACTTTCTAGAAGGCAATTTAGTAATATGTATCAAAAGACCAAAATATTTATAACTATTGAACCATTCATTCCATTGCTAAGAATCAATCCAAAAGAAATAGTGTGCAATATAGACAGTTTTATGCACAATAATGTTTATAGAAGTGTTATTAAAAATGGAAAAATTAGAAACAATTTAGGTATCTAGCATGAGAGGAATGGTTCAGTAAATTATAGTATATTTAGTGAAAAAACATTATGCAGTCACTAAATATTTTTATAAAGAATCTTACATGATGTGAGGAATTGCTTGTGATAATGTGTTGAGAAAAAGTGTAGGATATGTACCTTTGTAAGATTTCACCAAGAGAGAAATTTGTCAGAATGTTTGCTGTGCTACTTCCTTGTGTTGGCTTTATCAATGTTTTTTTTCCTTGTCATGTTCAGATTTTCTGCAATAATTGTGCACAGATTTTGAAGCAGAAAATTGTAAGCAAATACACAAAGTTTAAAAAGACTAGTAGATTGAATGACATGACCTCCACTCACAAAATAAGCTTATGAATTTGAAATTCAGAGTATTTTCAAAGGTCTATAAGAAGTTAAAGCATTTAGAAGCACATTCTCTTTGGGTAGATTGGGGGAAGTTTAATAAAGGGATCACTTACTAAACAAATAAGCAATTTGTGGAGTTTCATTAAAATAAAAGCTGAACAACAAAGAATCATCAATTTAGTGATAAAAATCCACTAGAATAGCAAAAATCTCATTTATGGATAAATGTGGATTCAGGTCAAGGAAAGAACCAAGAAGTCTAGGACAAATTATACTAAAGAACATACAGGAACTAGGGAGGAGAAAATCATGATAACTTGAAAAATTGGAATATAGGAAGGGTTTATACACTTTTTTGTATATTTCTTTATGAAAAAGTATAAAAGTAAAAGTTTGGAAGGTAGGACTTAAAGGTAAAAATTTGAAGTTAATAATTGTGATTTTTGTTATTTGTGATTATTTAAAGCTAAATTTAATAATTTTGCAATTTTTTGGTCTGCTTTATTGAGTGGTAGATTTTCAGTGATGTTTAATCCATTCGAAACACGTTTTTGTGAATTACTTAGGAATGAGGTAATGTTATAAAAAGCAGAATTTTGTAGCTTGCCAAAGTTTTTGGATAATTGTTTTAAGTAGTAGTATTACCCTTGGAAAATAAAATGTGGCTGTTTTGGAAAGATAGCATTTCCTTCAAAGGTTAAAAATATATTGACAGCCCCTGAGATTCAGCAGGAATTCATCTTTAAGATAAAGCCCACATAAAAATTTTAGATATTGCCTGATGGCAGGAAGATAGATAAATGGTTGTCAGAAAATGGAAAAGACTCATTTTCTAAGTCTGAGTGGCAATTTTCCTATAACTCTGTCACACGCATAAAGTACTTGCCTTTCTGAAGCAGGCTGGCTGAAGGGAAGAAAGGACTGGCCAAGATTAATGAGATAAACCAAAATAATATTTATTTTCTGAGACACTATTAACATCTTAGAGTAGGTCTGCCAGAACCTTTCCCCCAGTATCATTATGCGGATGACATAGTTAAGACATTTATTAAGTTAATAGAAGTGGGAAATAGAGACGCCCTGCAGAAACATCTTTGGCCAAGTTATAACTCTGCATTATGTCTGTTGCTCTTCTTTTGCCTGATCTTGTCACGTTATTGTGTCTTTGAAACTTGTTCATTTTCCCTCCCTTTTATTTAGAGCTGGGAGAAGGAAACTTCAAATGTATATGGTGTCATTTTTAACGTTTAAGAATAAAGATAACCTGTGTTTAGCTGAAAAGCAATTCGAGCAGTAAGATTATTGCCTATGTCAGAGAGAGAGAGAGAGAGAGGGACAGAGTGACTGAGAGGGAGACATAGAGAGGAGTTGTTAGTATCAATTGTGACCTAAAATTTAAGAAGTATTTTTAATCAGCCAGGCCCAATGTGTGTTTGCCTGTTTTATCCTTTTACTTGCTTGTGTATTAAAAGAGTATTTCTAAGCCTGGATGAGTGTCATTCCCACATTCAGGAAAGAAATGTATATGGGAGATAGTGCTGCCAGATACATGGGGGGATATATTTGTTAATATATACAGTATAATACAATTTTAGGTAATTTCCTTTCATTGCCCCAAAAGCTAACTGGTAGGTGTTAGTGTAACATATGTGGGGTAGTCTTGAAGTTAGTTGCGATTTCCCTGCTAGCAAGGTCATTATACCATGGAAGTACCAAAAGCATTCAAAGATACCTTACTCAAAATACAATAATAAAATGATCCACAGCATGTGTGTATATCTTACCTTGCCCTTCTTTTGGTTGTTTTAGTGTAATATTCAGACCTGCATAAGTTGAGAGATTCTCAGGGGCCCAGTAATCCACTCTAGAGATAAAGTGTCACTAGTAAAGTACTTCTTTAGTAGTGCATTACTTCTGCAGTGCACATTTAAATGTGTAGATTCTCTATATTATACTGCATTTTAAAAAAAGATTTATTTATTTTAGAGAGAGCCAGAGAGCAAGTGTGAGCAGGGGTGAGGGTGGGGATGAGGTGCAGAGGGACAGAGGAAGAGCGAGAATCCTAAGCAGACTCCTGCCGAGTATGGAGCCTGGCTCGAGCTCGAGTTCGACCGTGAGCTCATGCCCTGAGCAGAAACCAAGAGTTGATCAGTTAACCAGCTGAACCACCCAGGCTCCCCTCTGTATTATACTGAACTTTTCATCTTTGTTCAATATATGATAAATCAATACTTAGCAATTACCTGATCCTTCCTTATGGTTACATTGCTTTCTGCTATATTGGGTATACTCTAATTTATTTTAAAAACTCTTTATTGGACAACTTTTAGGTTGTTTCAAATTTTACTGATGAAAAACTGCCCCCAACTAACTTCACAATGCCATATATCTTTGCATCTTTTTGTTTTGTTTTGTTTTTTTCTGTAGGATAAATCCAAAATGTAGAATTGTTGTGGTGACATATAGTTAGATTATTGGGGTGCATTGAAACCGTGCCATGCAGACAGCTCTTGCCATTTATATTCTGAGTATAAGAACTCTATTTCCTTACACATTCAATCTAACTAATATTTGCAGGAATAGTAGGTAAAAGCGATATTTTATTGTTTTAATTATTATATTTCAGCTAGTTGAAAAGTTGAATAAAGTTTTACTTTTCAAAAATTGAAAATCAAAGTAGTTAAAAAAATCCAAAAAAGGAAGGGGATTTCTCCCCCACCTCCCATCCAAATACATCCATTTTCCTCATTATTTGGTGCAGGTGTAAAATGTTTATCATTTTTCTCACACAGTGCCACTTTAGGAACCTTCTCTGTTTGCCAGTGTTCTTCTGTAATGTAACTGGCGTTACTTATTCTTACTATGATTTGCGTGGATTCTTCTCCTTTTGAAGGAATGCATTTCCCTTTGCAGGATTAACTGAGAGGTAAAGTCCTCTGTCTTCTGATGACATTGATGCTGATCCTGACATGACTAAGTGGATCCTGTTTCTTTCCACCTTAAGGATGGTGATTTTTGCAGCTTTGAAAACAGCTCGTATTTAAGATTTGCCTGTTACTTAGTGTTTTTTTTTTTTTCTGAACAATTCCCTTTATATGGTGGTGTATATGATTTCTTGTGTTACTGCAGTTGGAACAGAACACAAATGTCCAAACTCAGTAGTCATTGTCATTTGATAGTTGTTAAAATTTCCACCAGACACATTATTCTCTGTATTCAAACTTGGCTATCATAGTAATAATAGAATATTTTGTTTGCATGTTATATTTAAGAAATCACATTGAACTTTATGAATCTAGTAAAAGTAATGCGCTTGAGGTTTAAAACCTTGTGTATTAACATTTCAGTGATTTAGTAGTAGGCATTGAGGTAGTAAAAAGAGGCACTTGCTCTGCTTTATGTGAGATTGATATTATGATACATATGTGCATGGAAAGAATTGATGAGAAATGGAACTGTGAGTAAATTTTTTCACGTCATCTATATCTAAGACCATTAGATTATGATTACCTAGAATAAGAATTTTTGAGTTTTTATCACACAATGATTTCTAAGTCCAAGATCTTAAAATATAAGCAGTTTAATTGGAACAAAGTTTACTTTATCTGGAAAACAAGGATAACAATATCATTTCTGTCTCACATTACAAAACAGTGTATTTATTACCAAACAAATATATATTTGACATGAAATCAAATATACATCTAATATTGCCTTTTTTCAATCTTTGTTATTACCTAAGTCTTGTGTTTTTGCTGCTTATGGAAAAGGCTAAGAATTTTATTTATTTTTATTTTTTAAAAGATTTTATTTATTTATTTGACACAGAGAAAGAGAGAGAGAGAGCACAAGGAGGGGGAGTGGCGGGCAGAGGCAGAGGGAGAAGCAGACTCCTCGCTGAGCAGAGTGCCTCACATGGGGCTCCATCCCAGGATCCTGGGATCATGACTTGAGCTGAAGGCAGATGCTTAATTGACTGAGCCACCCAGGCTCCCCAAGGCTAAGAATTTTAAATGGCTGCTTTTGATGCTTCATATTAATTGCATAAATTATTCAAGTGCATACTTTATGTGTACATCTTTAAAAAAGGATCACTTTCTATAAAGGGAAATAGGGATATAACTGAGGGGGGAAAAATCCAGGCAGATATGCTTGTTTTGCACTTTTATCTTGCTTTTCATTCTTCCTTTTTACATTTGGGATCCAATTTTTAATACAGTATCAAATATATGTATTAAAGTAGTATCAGAGAGTCTACATCAAGTACTTTTAAATAAAACTATTTCCATTTTACCAATAAGGAAATGGAATCCCAGTGAGGGTAAGTGACTTGCTGAAGTTCATGCCGCTAGTAATAATGAGAGAGCTGGACCTAGTACCCAGAGCTCTTTGGACACAATCACTGTTCCTACCCTCAGTGTTCTCTGTCACCTGGGGCATTTGTGTTCACGAATCCTTATTGTCTGCCTTTTCTATTTCATGAATACTAGCTGAGTATATACATGAATACTAGTAGAAACAATGTTGCGGTAAAAGTCAGGAATCTGGGCTTCCAGGTTGCCTTCTTCTGTCTTACAAGCTCTGTGATCTCTGGTTATGATTGAAATTTCCCTGAACTTTCATTTCATACTCTGGAGAATGAAGCCAGTAATACCATTTGCTTTTTTTATACCCATTTCACAGGACTGATATATGTGCATAGTAAAAATTTTATATAGATATTGTGAAACTTTGTGACAGACTGAATTATTATTAAGAATTGTCTCTGTCTCTCCCTATGGAAGGATTTATACTTACTTCCCTTTTCCACTGATATAAGAGTGAGCATATGTTTTGCTTTAATCAATAAAATGTGAGCAGAACCGATATGCTTTGTTATAAGCAGAAGTTATTGGGTTTTTTTCCTTGACTCTATTCCTTTTCATTTCTTCTTGCTAATTTTTTTTCTGAGCTCATCTCTTTTTTGTCAAAGTTGCTGAACACATCCAAGAGTAGCCCACACATAGTATTAAACAGGTTCAACTGTTAAAAGATGAAACTTCCAAGGCCTCATGCAACAGGAGGCCTTTAATTAGGAACATAGGCTAATTCAAGTAGGCAAACAGCTTAAACAAAAGAAATGGTGTGGTCATAAATCCCATTGTTAGAATCTACAAGTTGACTAAAGGGATACCCACTAAATTCTTTCAACGAGATAAAATTTCCCAGGGAGAAGAAATTAAGATCATGGCTCTCCCATAGAAGCCTGATAAGCTTAGTCTGAAATGGAGGCATGTTCTAAAAAGAATTACTATTGTGGTTCTTGGCACATGGTGCTGATTTGAGTCAAATAGACAAGAAACTACTTTTTTTTTTATAGATTAGTGTGACCCTAAATTCCACTATTCTTAACTATCCTGTTAGGATAGTTATCCCTGTTAGGATTCAATTTTTAGAACTTACTGTGACCCTTAAGTTTCCACTTCTTCATGAGCAGAAAACAGGATGTGAAATTTTCTGAATCCAGAAAGTTCATTCGCTTTAATTCCCTTCTAAAGAGGTCAAGGGAGGTAATGGAAAAAGACCTTCCAGAGGGTTGAGCCAAGGGCCACTGATAACAGTGGAATAGAAAGCTACTCCTCCAGGCAGAAACAGGACTTAATCAAGAAGCATTACCTATTATATTGGTCTAGAGCTGCTCCAACAGAATACTATAGACTTTATGAACAAAATACTACAGCCTAGATGGCTTAAACAACAGAAATTTATTTTCTCACAGTTCTGGAGGCTGGAAGTCTGAGATCAGGGTGCCGGGATGATCAGTTTCCCATGAGGACTCTTCCTAGCTTGCAGACAGGTGACTTCACTGTGTACTCACATGGTCTTTCTTTGTAGGTGAGGCAGCGAACAAGCACAAGCCCTCTGGTGTCTCTTATCAGAACACTAATCCTAATGGATATAGGCTCTAACTTTACTCTCCCATTTAACCGTATATATTTCCGTAGAGGTCCCATCTTCAAACATAGTCACACTAGGGGATTAGGGCTTCAGCATACGAATTTGGAAGGGACACAAACATCCAGTTCATAATATTTTCCTTCAGGGTAGGGTTCTTAAAATGCCTGTTAGCAGAATTTTAGAATTACTGTGGATCACTGGCTGCTTATATCTGCCATTCTTCCTGTTTCTGAATGGGTGTACTTTTTATGATGAGGGCTAGAGAGGGCTGATAATTTGGCTTTTTAGTTCTAGTTCTTTGCATCAAGAGGAACCACATATGAATCTAGTGTTGAAACTCTCAAGCCTTATGCCATGAGGGGATGATGGGACTTTTGTATTGCTTCCTTGTGCAGATAGGATGGGAATTATTATATTTTATATTTGGAAAGGGGATGTTAAATACTTGCAAGTAAAAGAGCAGACCGTTAGGTGTTATTATATGGTTTAAAATTTTTTTTTCTGCTTCCTTGCTGTGACCCTTCTTGTCATGCATCTATCTCCCTGTGGAAGAATTCTGTATTAGAATCTTATCGATGGTAGACTTGGCAATATGACTTTTTTTGTTTAACCAAGAAAATATGAGCAAAAGTGATGTTTGTCTTTTAAGGGGAAATGTTAAGCCAGAGTATGCTTCATGATGAGATGTACTACATCCTAAATAGGATCCTAGATACCCTTTCAGCCTGAGTACTGTTGAGAAGATAACATTGAGCACAACTGTAATGGGCATGTGGCGTGAATGAGAAAAAAGCACAGTAAGACAAAGCTTTTGTTGTTGTGAGCCATTGAGAGTTTGATGTATATGGGGAATTCATGTTATATTTAGTGTATAAGTTATATATAATTTATGCAAATTGACCAAAGGATTAAACATACTATTTTATTTAATTTGCCAGTATTTTGAAGTTAAGATTGAGGTATAGAAAGGCACGTTTCATATTGAAAAGTCGCCCAAAGAAGAATCGAATCATTTATTCTATTTCAGTGTTAGTTTTATAAAATCCACCAAGCTGTTCTTATCACAAGTTTGGAATAAAGTCTTTAAATGAAGAATGGAGATTTTAGAAAAGAATTTGTTCTTCCAGGGAGTGTGCCATGACTCTAGCTCCTTTACCGTATTATGATAGGGGTGTACGGTACTATTTCTGCTTATAGGGATGACAAGCATGCTGACTCGTCCAGTCCTGTTTCATTATAATAAATTTAGGATGACTTCAGCAGCCTTTTCTCTGAATTGGCCAAAGCAATTAAGAAGCTAACTTTGATTTTTTGTAATTTAAATTCAATTAATATTCCAATACAAGATCTCTGGCTTATCTGGTCTTCATTAAGGGCCTGTTAAACTATGAAAAAAGTATTACATTTTTGGACGTTTACACCATTGCATATAATATTAATTGCCACAGTGTACTGATTAGCTGATTAAAGTAACTGTTCTTTGTATATATGTCAGTTCACTTACTCTAGAGTCTGCACTCTGAGTAGTGTTAGGAGCAGAGAGAAGAATTTTTGTGTAATAAGGGAAGGGATCACCGAAGTCTTCCATGGTCATCAGTATTCTTTACGAAGTTGCACCATCTTAAACTCCTTCAGTCACCACCCTGTCTTCAATCACTCGAAAGGACTGGGCGCTCATTAGTAAGCTTCTCCATTCAATTTCTGGTGCTGAGCATAGTGTTGAGGGAGGGAGATTAAATGGGCTTACTCAGCATGGCAGATAGAGTCAATTGATCTTCCAGGCAGCAAATACTTGATCAGCTCTTCTCATACTTACCAGTATCTCTATGTGAAGATGTCTGAAATCGGTGAACAGTAGTAGCCCAGCCAAATGAGATACCACAGAATGTGCTATAATTGTAAAGATGATCTATCCACCTACATTAAGGCCCAGAATAATTTGTAAGCATCAGGGCCCAGACTAATTAGCAGGATTTTTTTTTCTTATCTTGCAATAATTCCAAAGTCATAAACTCTGTATGTTTTTATCAAGTAACTGTAAAATACTGTCTCAGTACAAATATCTTAATTTTATAGATGAGAAGTACAAATATTTGCTTGAAGTTTATATGATGTGAGAAAAAGACAATCAAAGCACAACAGTTCCACTTTGATTACTATAGTGCTCAGAACGACTAATGTTGTACTTAGTCAACATACTAACATAACAGCGAGTATGTACAACATACTCACTGATAATAGCCCTGGTCGGGGAAATCTTGGCGGTGAGAAAGTTGAGTGTTCTGGGAGTCAGTCCACTGAAGTTTTGCAATGAGAACATCTGAAAATAGGTGACTTCCTTTATAGAAATAGGGAAGAGAAACTATTTCTAGTACCAATGGTGCATTATTTGAGAAGTCTGTGCCTGTGTTTTCTGAATATTGCTAGTAGAAATGCTAATAGAACGTATGGAAATTTCCAAATGCTGTGGTTCCCAAACTTCCAATATTCTGTATTATGTACTTTCTTGTTTTGCTGTTTATTTAGCTTTGCACTTTATATTCCTTTTAATCAGCTTATGCTCTCCAAATATTTGGAGAAGGTAAATCCTTCTAGTCAAGCCTTCTTGCAATGTAACAAGGATAATTTAATATTCTTGTTCATATTTATTCAATACCTAGTTCTTTCTAAGTGCTTATTCAGTTTTAACAATCAGCTTATGTGTTGGAAACACATTTCTATTGATCACTCATGAGTAATTTCTTGTACAATGGCGTGGCGAAGGTTTATATTTATTTTGGTGCACATTTTCAACATTGACATTTCTTTTTGTGTAAACAGGACTATTGTTAAGGAAGAGTACAGTTTTTCATAAGTATGTGTTAAAAAAAGGTTAAATCTTTACTATTGGTAAAAACCATTAAGAGATGATTAGCCCCCAAATTGATCATCTGTGTTGCTATTTCATACAGGATATAGTGTATATGTGTAGTACAGGCTATATAAATTATATCTTGTTTAGGATCTAGTACAAGAGTCTGGGAAAATATTGATAAATGGAGAGTCAAATATGAAAATATTTCAAAATAATTTCAATTTGGTTCATATATATTTGGGAATATTAATAACATTAGAAATGATTAGGAGTAACAGTATGAAACCTTAGATCTGAAAGAGCCCTCAGAAATTGCTTTGTCCAACTCCTATATTTTAGAGATAAGAAAAATGACCCAGATGTATCCAAGGCCATGGTGCAAGGAAGTGACAGATTAAAGGTTTGAATAAAAAGACATTTTGTGGCTAATCAGTGTTCTTTCTTCTGCACAAAGTGACTCCTTATGTTCTTAAAAATCACAGCTTACTGACTTTTTATGGAAAAGTCAGGGCACAGTAATCCTATCAGTATTTTCTGTTTACCAGATCCAGTGGTGTTAGGACCTAGTAAAATGGTGATTGTCTTTGAAATAAGTTCTAAAATTAATAATTTTAAGGAAAATTAGTGGAAATTAAGAAACTGATAATACTTAGTTCATCCGAAGACAGGTGTAATTTCCTTAAGATCTTGTATCTAGCCTATAACTCATCTTTTCTTTCTAGGTACAATTTCTTTTCTTCTATTTACTGGACTAAAGGCCTGGATAAAGAATCTTGCTAAAAATCTATTATTCTATTATTTGTGATATGTGAGAATGTCTATTACAAAAAATGACTAGGAGTTATTTTTCAAACATATTCTTGCAAATACCGTTAGGTAGGAATGTGACCTCCCTACACCATTATCTCTCATATGGATCCATGGTATGAGAGCCTGATTAATGCTCCTAGCGTCTCTTCACCTCTTTGCTCACTCTGCTCCTGGCAAATAAGGGTCACTTATGTGATTGAAGAATTTGGGAGAAATGCATTTGCTATGTTTATCTCTGTTCTGCCCCCCCCCCCCCACGCCTGCTGGGGGCAGGCTGGCTCAGGAAGCACAATGAAGAGAGCATCTGCTGTTTAGTGTTGTCTATAACAAGGTGATAAAATCTGGGATTTAGTTAGAAGAGTTGTTATGGTTCTCACAATAAGCTATGTCCTTTAACTAAGTCTTTTTGGTAATAAGTCTGATGTTTATTTTATTTACATTCCTTATCTAAATTTTCAATTTGTTTGGAAGAAACAAGGACCCTACACTCTTTGACAGATGCTCTAGGCACGGCCTAATTAAAAATATAACCCACAAAATATTTAAAAATTAACTTAAGAATGTTGTAGGGAGAAGGAAAACTCCCATTTCTCCCTTCCCAATCAACAATATAAGTGAACTCTTTAATGAGTGAGCAGTGTTAGGCTTGTTCCAATCAAAGAATTTCTCCTCATGGTACCTTCCTGATCCTGCAGTCCCAGTTTGGCTCCATATGATGAGATCGTCCTCTTCCTACCTTCTGGGAGTTGGTGCTGAACTCATTCTTTCTCTCTTTCTCTCAAAGCCATTAATCTTGCACATTCAGTATTCCACAGAATCCTGGCTATCTCAAACCTTCAAGATTCTTTTTGAAAAGTTCACATTTTAATTTTTATTTATTTTTATGTCCACTTTTCCTCTCCTAAAACTGTTCTCCTTGCAGTCTTGGAAAAACTCCTTGGAGGAGTTTTTTCCTCATACATTCCTGTAATATTCCTCCCCTTTAATCCTCCATACACACATATACCATCCATATATAAAACTATATTTATATATAGTATATGTAATCCTTATCTTTTGTACTGTTCAAAAATGATGATAGATTTGTAGTGAATAATTCTCACCCACTTTGCCATTTATATTATGTATATATGTGCTATTACTCTTCATACTCACCAAACAGGAGTTTCTGGAATTGAAAATTTGAGAGAATTTATCTGACTTCACTCACAACCCTTAAAGAAGGAAGTCGATAATGCATATGGAGAGTCCACTGCAATCTGCTAAGCTAGATACAGTTCTTGATGTTGAGGGACAGCTGCAGATTTGATTTTTGGGAGAAGGAAATATGTACAACTAAGTATGTGGTGAGCTTCAGTGGAGAGCATTTTTCTTTATTTCTTGTACTTTCTTCTGACTACACCTTTTAATATTTCATATCTTACAAATCTTTACTCAGAACACAGTGAAAAACACCATTTGAAATCTTCTTTTGGAGCCATACTCTTAGTAAAGGAGATATTTTACAAAAAAATGGAAAACGGTTAGTGCCTTATTTGATAAGACATTATAAAGCAATATGAACTTAAGAAAATTTTCCAAAATTTTCTAAAAATTTCTAGACTTTCCAAAAGTCTAGAACAAATTTAACTAGTGCTGGAAGAATCTTGTCCGTAAGGATTTGAAATTCAGGTCAACTATTGAGGTCAAATTAAACCACTTAGCAAATTTTATCTGTGACACTGGGATTACTTGGCTTCATAGACAGAGGCTAATAAATTCACTTAAAAACCGAGGCAAAGTTCACGACAAATCAGTTGTGTTGAGATGATGTCCAGTAAATAGCTCTGTGATGGACTGAAGAAAGAGAACGCTGGAGGATAAGGGAGGAGTTCTGCTAAGGAGAACTTAGTCTCAGACCGCATCCATTTTGAAGCCTGAGAAACAATCACCTTGTTGATGCAAGGTGAGCGGGTGATCGGGAAGGTCATTCAGTTGACTGGGAGGTGTATGCAGAGCCCAAAGCAGCAGTTGTATTAGTAATAGGAAGCGAGCGAGTTTAAAAAATGAATCTTTGTGTATCTTGACCATACTTCAATTAAAACAAAAATTGGTTTCATTAAAAAAAATTAGTTCTAAAAGATCAACAGGAAATGAGCTATTGACTATGTGTTGACATTTCAGGTCATAAAAGGACTGGAAGTAACAAACATACCCTTCAAATATGCTGATAGATTTGAGTGACATTTACATAGGAAAAAGAGATTAAAATCACATTCCTCCCCCTCTTAAGGCTATGTGTACCAAGATTAGGAAATTAAACAATGGCCTTTTCTAAGGCGTTTCTAATTTACAATGCCTGGTTTTGCTCCAGGGGCTTGGACATTGAGACCAATATCCAAGTTGACCCCAGGTCCTGGTGACCTTTAGGTCCTCTGTTGACAAACAATACCCTTTCAGGGCAGTTTTGTGTATTTTTTCTTCAACATTAACCGAAAGGGTAAGCTAATTGAATCACATCCCAGAGCTTATGATGAAAAATAATGGTGTTTCCAGAGCTTTGACATATTTTTGTTAATATAAGCTGAATTTCAGAGCAAACCTTTCCTTATATCATGTGTTTTTTTTCTTACTGGAACAGAGGTCACATATAACAAACACCTTTTGAGCTCAAAGTGGCTGATAGTTTTTGTTTGTCCTTTTTTTTTCAGTTTAATAAAAATTGAGAGCATTAACATAAGAATCTAGATCTTCAGATTCCCTTGAAAAATTAGAAGATCTGGCACCACTTTCCTCAATTCCTGTATAACAATAACCTGATGGAATACGTTAGTGCTGCATATCCAGGCAGAGCAGGATATGGCACCTTTCTGATATGGCACCACTCCCTGTGTTTTATGGCAAACCAGCTTTATTACTTACGTTACCTGAGTGGCCTCATAGGTATTTGCATGTGTGACTCTGCTTTTGATGGTCTAGCACTTTCACTAATGCTTGATCCTTCTTCAGATTGTGTCCTACAGGCCTTTCTTTGTACTCATCTTGCCAGCAACATTATTTTCCTATATATTTAAAAAAACAAAATATTAGAACAGCCTCGCAAAATCAATCCTTATCTTCCTTCCTTCCAGACTTGCAAAATCAATCCTTAGCTTCCTTCCAGCAATTATGTCAGACTTCACCATTTTGATCATCCTTGGTTTTAAAAATGTACTGCATCAGTCCTATTGGTGGTGATCCTGGTGAAGAAGATGAGAAAACGAATAAATAAGTGTAAGTTGGAAAAAAAAAATAAGTGTAAGTTGGTCAATGGAAACATTTCTTTTGTGTGAAACAAAATCCACTTTGTCCTTGGGTTCTTACCTCTTATTCTGACAGGACTTTTGTTATGTTGGTTTTTCTCCTGAGATGTAGCTAACCTATGCCACTTTGTTGCTTTTCGTGTTTCTGGCAATGTGCTACATTAATGATTAAATTTTAGTGGGTGGATGTGTGAACACCTTAGGCAAGCTGCTCTCTGGGGGGAAAAAATCTCTCCTACCACTCTTTATTTTTCTTGATTTACCAAGTGGCAAAACCACAGCTTACTGCCCTGATTCGGTGAGTGGAATAAATTAGGGCTAGCTGTATCTGCATTGTGATTCCAGTTGTGGTGATGACCCACTGTTAAATGGATTCCAGTTTACTTCCTGTACTGTTATTCTTAGTTTTTAGTTAAATCTTTAATGTACTGTTTATCTAGACGTTTCTGATGGATATGAAGAGAATGTTAGTTGTCTTTTTTTAAATCATACAAAAACATAAATATACAAATACAAAATAATCCTCATCTTATTATAATCTTTTTCAAAGAGAGCTCCAATTTCATATTTCTTTGTAAAAAATTAGTGTGATTATAGAGGTTCCCCCTCCCTTTTTAGATGCTTTCTGATCTAATTGCAAGAATTCAGTGACTTTTGGGGTAAACCAAGACCTAAAAGTCATAAGCTAAAGCATATCACCACACATTTAAAAATTAGGTACTTATTAATATTTTGGAAAATAATGGTGATGTTAATTGATTTTTGCAACCTGTGCTACAGGACTGCATGCAATGAAGACTGGGAGAAATTGGTAAGTTGATCATTTGCTTAAAACCCAAATTTACCCTACAGGGAAATAAAGTAGAAGAGAGCACATTTAGTGAGATAGATACAAGTAGACTTGAGAGAAAAGCAAAGAGTTTGACCCGTAAGGAAAATAAATTAGAAAATAAAAATAAAAAGAGCATTGATGATACATTCTAAGATTGGAGATATATAAATACTTTTTAACACAAGAACTAGTTTTATTCATCTTTGAATCTCCATTGCTGAGCCCCACGCCGGTATATAGAGAAACACTTAGTAACTGTCAGGTGAATTACCTTGGCTATGGCTGTGTGGGAAATTAGGCTGCTGCTTAGATTTCTATGGACAGAACAGCCTGGTGGGAACACTTGGTTCCCAAGGACCTATCACTAATAACAAATGTTCTTCAGAAAATGGAGAAAAGATAGGGCAACATGGTACTGATTGCTGTAATAAAAATATCTGTACTTAAAGATGAGTTATATTCCATGTATTTAAAGAGACCCTTATACGGGCAGGTCTTGAAGATTCTCCTGGCTGATGCAAAAGGAAATGAAAAATGATGGTGCAAATGTTATGTAATAAAGAATAAGAAAACCTAATTTTACTTTCCTAGGAGAAATTAATGCTGCAAAAACCACAGAATTTTAGTGCTCTTGAGTATACTTTCCGGAATACTGAAAAGGAATGTTATATACTACCTTGAGCTACCAAAAAGATAAGAAACTAAGTTGATACCAATGCTTTTCTTTTTAAAAGTAGTATTAAACATCTTAGAGAGTGCTCAGAGTTTTCCACAATTTCCATATGACCAAATAATTTTTGAGAACACCCGTGGTAGGCAAGCTTCTAAGATTTCCCAGTCCCCTGGTGTTCATGCCTGACATAATCCCCGGCATGGTGAGTGTGATGGATTTTATTCCATGCTTATGTTCTATTACATGGACAGCTGATTTTAAGATAAGGAGATTTTTTTCCAGGGTCCTGACCTAATTACATGAAGCATTTACAAAAAGAGTTTTTTTCTTGGCTAGTGGCAGAAGAGGAATTCTGGGATTCAAAGCATGGAAAGAATTTGGTGCTTCATTACTGATTTGAAGATGGAGGGGGCCATATGGCAAGAAATGTGGGCAGCCTTCAGGAGCTGAGAGTGGCTCCCACTAACAGCCAACGAGGAAATGGGGACCTCAGTCCTACAAAGGCAAGGAATTAAGTTCTGCTAACAGTGAGAATGAACAATAGAATTTTCCACAGAACTTCCAGACAAAAACTTGGCCTGACTCACACCTTGATTTTAATCTCGTAAGCTCAACACAGAGAACCCAGCCACGCCATTACAGACTTCTGATCTATAGGACTGTGAGCTAATACATTTGTGTTGTTTTATGGTGCAAGTTTGTGGTAGTTTGCTGTGTAGCAATAGAGAATTAATGTAACAACCAAAGGCACTTTTCCATTCTTGATCACAAAAAAAATTTCTGTTCTGCATGCTCTTCTAAAATGTCTCATCTTTGTGACAGTATTGCTCAGTTATAAAGTACAGTATTAAACAAGGAAGATTTTCCTCATTCTTTGACTATTCTGATTAACTGAGGGGCTGCTTTTTTAATCCTGCCAAAATAATTTTTTTTCATTTTAAAAAGCTGTCATGTAGGATTTAAATATCTCATTTAAACAATTATCAATAGTGTGGTAAAATTTGTAGGACAGATACTTGTCTCATTTTATATATGAAGATGATATACATAAAGAAGGAAAAGTTGTTCAGAGTGGCAAAATGGTAGACCAGGCTAGAACACACATATTGGATTAATGTATTCTTTGATTCATTCACTTATTCAGTAGTATGTATTACAGCAAACACTGTTCTAGGTGAAGAGAATACTGTAGTGATCAAAACAAAGAAGTACTATTCTAATGGAGCCTATGTTCAAGTTTTAGGCATTAAAAAATACTTTCACTATGGTATGGTGTTTGTAAGCCTCTTTAACCTTATGAAATGTAGCATACATATTTATAGAATATTGCACCAAGATATAACTCACTTTATAGCAAAGAAAACACTTGCATAAATACCAAATAGGTCAAACTATAGTAAGTAGAAAATACTCCAGGAGTCTCCTGAGACCCACTCTTAATCACTAATCTCCCTGATGGTAGCCATTTTTCTGACTTTTATACTGAACTTTCTTGCTTCTATTGTTTTACCATCCAAGCTTGCATCCCTAAATATGATTGTTTAATTTTTTTAACTTCAAAAAAAATAGAACCATACAGTATATTTTCTCTTGTACATGGCTTATCTTGATATGAAAAGCTTGTGAGATTTATCTGTGTTGTTTTGTTCATTTTCATTGCTGTATAGCATTTATGTAAATGTACCAATCTGTCTATTCTATTTGATGGACCTTTGGGTTGTTTCTTACTTTTGAATACCCTTGCACATGTTTTTTGTGTGCATTTCTGTTTGTTACATATCTAGTAAAGAAATGCTGGGTCAAAGGGTGTGGGTTCAGCTTTTGTGGATGCAATCAACATGTTTTCCAAAATAGTTGGGTGGATAGGCTTTATGGTGACTCCCAATGTATTATACTTCCTGATGTCCTTGCCTTTGTGTAATCATTTTCCCTCCAGTGTGAGCAGAACCTATGGTTTACTTTTAACCAATGGAATATAGCAAATGTCATTCCCTTGACTAAATCATCTTGAATAGCAAAGGTGATAGGATGTCACTTTCATGATTAGATTATGTTGTATAAGACCCTATTTAAACAGACTGGAGCAAGAGACTCCCTTATTGGCTTTGCAAAAGTATGCTGCCATGTTTTTGAAAGGCTGATAGGGGAGACCATGTGGCAATGAACTCTAGGTAGCCTCCATGAATTGACAGTAGTCCTTAGCTGATAGCCAGCAAATAAATGGGGACCCCAGTCTATAACAAAATGAATTCCGCCAACAACATGAATGATTTGGAAGATTCTTCCCCAGTCAAGACTCCTGATGTGAATGTAGCCTGGTTGATGCCTTGATCATAGACTTCTGAAGCTTCTAGATGAGGAGTCAGCAAAACTAGGTCAGACCTACAGAAAATGTGAGAGGATCTGACTCACAGAAATTGTGAGGCAATAATGTGTTGCTTCAGGCTGCTAAGTTTGGGGTAATTTGTTATGCGGCAAAGAAAACTAAGATAGTGGTTTAGTTATATGCCCAGGAGCAGTGTATAAGTTGGCAGATAAGGTATAGTTGGTATTTTAATTTTCGCCATTCTAGCAGATGTGTAGAATTATCTCACTGGGGTTTTAATTTGCACTTCCCTAGTTCTCATTGAAATCAAGCAACATTTCATAAACTTATTAGCTATTTGGTTTCTGAAGTGCTGTTAAAATCTTTTGCCTATTTTCTCTTGAATGTCTTTTTCTTGTTGATTTAGGAGTTTTTAATATTTCCAGATAGGAACCATTTGTTGCTTAATGGATTGCAAATATATTCTTCTACTCTATGACTTGATTATTCTTCCATTTAATACATCTATTGGGGCACCTGAGTGGCTCAGTGGGTTAAAGCCTCTGCCTTCTGTTCAGGTCATGATCTCAGGGTTCTGTGATTGAGCCCCGCATCAGGCAGAGAGCCCAGCATCCTCCTCTCTCTCTGCCTACTTGTGTTCTCTCTCTCAAATAAATAAAATCTTCAAAAAAATTAAATCTTTTGATGAACAAATGTTCAAATTTATCAATTTTTGTGATTGGTGCTTTTGTATCTTTCTCTACCCTGAGATCATGAATGTATTCTTTTATATTAGATTAACAAGTTTTATTGTCTAGCATTTAAATTTAGATTTATTATATACTCACTGTTGATTTTTTTTGTCAAATGTGTAGTTGGGGGGGTCATTTTTTTCTTTTTTTGGTATAGATATCCAATTGGCCCAGTACTGCCCAAATCTGTCTCCATAATTTATAAAGCTACTTTATTATATATCAACTGTAAGTAGGTAAGTCTGTGTTACTGGCTCCTTATTCTGTGCCAGTGGTCAAATTGTCTATCCTTGACCGGTACCATCTTATCTTAATTAACTGAAATTTATTATTAATTTTGATACACGGTATGCCAGGTCCTCCCTTACTGTTTTTCTCTAGAAGTGTCTTGATTTTACTGACATTTCTATTTAAAGTTTAAATTCAGCATGTTAAGACCAACATATAAAAAAGCAATCTGTTGAGATTTTGGTAGATATTACATTGATCTATAGATCAATTTGGGAAGAACAGTCATTTCCCAATCCATAAACATGAAAATGTACCTATTGTAAATTACAATAAATGTAATTTATTTAGATTTTCTTTAATTTCTCTCTATAATGTTTTATAGTTTTCTGCATAGGAGTCTTACATACCTTTAATTATATTTTTTTCCTAGGCATTTAGTATTTTTGATGTTATTGAAATTTTTGTCTTTAATATGTGATCTTTGTTAATATTGAAATAGCAAATGAAATTGATTTGCTAACTCATCAATTTTAATAATTTATTTATAGATATTAGGATTTTCTGTAAATTATGATAGTTTTACTTCTGTCTTTGTAATTTTAACATCTCTCTCTCTCTTTTTTTAACCCTACTGTTCTGGCTAGGAGTTCTAGTACAGTGTTACCTTTAAGTGATTATAGCATGCACCCTTATTTCTTTATTGATCTCAAAATAGGAGAATTCAATATTTTATATTAAGTTTGATATCTATTTTTGTTTTTAAAAATGTTCCTTATAACAGAGTTCCTATCTGTTATTCCATGCATGCAGTCGTTATGAAAAATGGATATCAAAATTTAGTATTAATATTTTTAACATCAGAATCTATTTTGGCATTTCTTGAGATGACCATATGACCTTTATCGTTCTGGTAAAAGTCATGAGACACATTAATTTTGAAATGCTAAAAACCCTTTGTAACCCTGTAATGCATTCAAATTTGTTTATATTTTGTTGAGGATGTACTCTTATATTCATGCTTTTGTGGGGTTTGTTATCATTGACGTTTGCCTCAAAAATTGGGCTTGTGAATGGCTTTTCTTTTTCTTGTAATCTAGAAGTGTTTGTATAATATTGAAATTATTTTTCCTTAAATAATTGGTTGATTTCACTGGTGATGTTATGGGGGGTGTGGCTTTTTAAATTGGTTGATGTTTTGTTTTTTTTTTAAAGATTTTATTTATTTATTTGACAGAGAGAGACGACAAGTAGGCAGAGAGGCAGGCAGAGAGAGAGAGAGGGAAGCAGGCTCCCTGTTGAGCAGAGAGCCTGATGCAGGGCTCCATCCCAGGACCCTGAGATCATGACCTGAGCCGAAGGCAGAGGCCCCAATCCACTGAGCCACCCAGGTGCCCCTAAGCTGGTTGATGTTTGATTGAATACTCAATTTCTCTTACAGGAACATTTGTATTCTCTATTTTAAGTGTCATATTGGAAACTTTAATTTTTAAAAAAATTGTCTATCTAAGTCTGATATAGTGACATATATAATATCTTTTCATGTTAATGCTCTAGAAACTGTAGTGCTATTCCCTTTCCAAGTCTATTGATGTTTATTTGGTTATTCTCTGTTTTTCTGCATTGGTTTCACTCACTAGTGTTTACCCATTTTATTCATCTTTGTATGTTAATAACTAATTTTTATCATTAGTGTTTTCTTCTATTGGTGGTTTTAAGTTTCTGTTCTTTATCTGATTTTTTGAAATAAAAGTTTAGATCATTGATTTTCATCCTTTATTTTTTCCTAGTCTATGCATGTAGTGTTATAAATTACTTTCAAAGTATTTATCTTTAGCATGCAAGTTTTTATATACCATATTTTCATTATTGGTCACTTAAAATATTTTCTAATTTTATTGTGTTTTATATATGACCTTATGGACTCATTAATAAGTATAGGTATAGTTCTTAATTCCCAAATATTTAGAGATAGTCTAGCTATCTTAAAATTCATTTCTATCTTAATTTTGTGTTTTAAGGTCTTTCATCAGTAATGTCTCTTTTTAAATATCACTCTGACCATTCTCTCATGTGTTTTTCTCTTAAATTTCAGTTGCATGCATAGTAAATCCCTTCACTGTCTTTTATGGCTTTTATCTTCATTATTATTATTATTATTTTTGGGGGGGATTTTTTCTATCTTGTTTCTTTGTATAACATTTTGGATTTTATTTCAGTTCACTGATTCTTTCTTCAGCTGTGTCTAATCTGCTGATACAGTGATCCACTGAGTTCTTAATTTTGGCTGTTTTATTGTTTATTTACTGCCTAGAATGTCCACTTCGTTAATTTTTATGGTTTTCAGCTCTTTGTTGAAATTTATATTCTTGTTTGTCATCTCTTACTGTAGAGCAAGAACACTCATTTTGTTTTATTTTATTTTTTTATTTCGTTAATTTTATTTATTTTAAAGACTTTGGAGGATAACCATAATCTGTAGACCTTTTATTGCTGTTGCTTTGTACTCGTATCCTGTTGTCCACATATGCACAAGATAGTTTTTTATTTTGAGCCTGAAATTGTGTTTGTAATAGTGTATGAAGAAATAATCCAGTACTTAGAGTGATATAATCTTCTATTTCGGAGAACTTGTATTTATTTCTGCCTGGAGATCTATCACTTTGGAAGCTAGGCCACTTGCTCTTAGATCACCTTAATATAATTTCAGGGACTTGCAAGATTCAAAGTTGGGCTGCAATAGCTGTGAGATCCATTTTCATTTCCAGTTCACATTTATTCCTTGATTGTAGCCCTTTAGAATCCTACTCTACTGTGACGTAGGCTCACCAGTATATATTTTTTCCAGCTTCTTTACTTGTCTGATGTAAACTGAAGAGTTTGCTTGAATTACCTACCCAATGGCTTTGGAGAGAGTCCTTCGATTTGCATTTATTGTATTTACTTTGGAAAACATCCCGTGTATACTATTACTTTGATATTTGCACATTAAATTTTTGGTTCCATTCCCTCATAATTAAACTAAATATAACTTCATAATTACACATGGCAGAAAATAATTTGTGATTTTGCCGATGAATGAACTTGATATATGAGGCTGGGTGAGGTGATTGGGTAAAGTCAGCTGTTAGCCAGTGATTCAGCCCAGCTGACCAACCAAAACTCAGATACACTGTTTTCTATGCAGAATTTTGATTCTCTGTGGTGATATTTCAAAATTTGAGGATTGTAAAAAGTTCCAGGAACTATTTGATATAAAGTCAAGGGCTTAGTGTGTTTCATTTTAATTAGTAAAGAAAATGTGTTTTCCTCACTTGAGTTTTGAAATCTTATCACAACTTTTGCAGAAAAACAGTTGAAATATGGGGTAGCAAAAACATCTTGAAGAAATGATATCGTGAGCTAGAGATTGTATGAAGAACTCTATCCTAATCAGCTTTAGAAGGTAGTCACATTAGGCCCTATCTAGAAACGTCTCAGCATTCTTCCTTTAATATATTAAAATAAGGCAGTAGTGACTGTGAGTTCTTCAAAATATGCAGATTAACATTTGAAAGGTCAAAAAACATTCTGATCTTGGGCATGAAAAGCTAAATTCTTTTGTTTTTAAAGATTTTTATTTATGTATTTATTTATTTGAAACAGAGAGAGAGAGATCACAGGTAGGCAGAGAGGCAGGCAGAGAGAGAAGGAAGCAGGCTCCCCGCTGAGCAGAGAGCCCGATGTGGGGCTCTATCCCAGGACCCTGAGATCATGACCTGAGCCAAGGGCAGAGGTTTTTAACCCACTGAGCCACCCAGGCGCCCCAAAAAGATAAATTCTTAAAATAGATTTTTTTTTTAAAAGATTTTATTTATTTATTTATTAGGGAAGAGAGAGAGTGAGAGAGAGCATGAGAAGGGAGAAGGTCAGAGTGAGAAGCGGACTCCCCATGGAGCTGGGAGCCCGATGTGGGACTCGATCCCGGGACTCCGGGATCATGACCTGAGCTGAAGGCAGTCGCTCAACCAACTGCGCCACCCAGGGG
>CM052802.1:38059251-38105731 GCA_028533885.1 Nasua narica | reverse complement strand
TTTTTTTTTTAAAAGATTTTATTTATTTATTTATTAGGGAAGAGAGAGAGTGAGAGAGAGCATGAGAAGGGAGAAGGTCAGAGTGAGAAGCGGACTCCCCATGGAGCTGGGAGCCCGATGTGGGACTCGATCCCGGGACTCCGGGATCATGACCTGAGCTGAAGGCAGTCGCTCAACCAACTGCGCCACCCAGGGGCCCTTAAAATAGATTTTGATGGTTTAGTTACAAAACCTTTACTAGTATAATACAGTATAATTGTTACAAAGTTATTGAGCTGTTTAATTTTCTTCTTTTTGTGATGTTTCTGAATTTGCATAAAAACTTAATAAAATTCTTAGAATAGGGGTATGAGGTTCACTGAAGTTTTTGATTAATTGGTGCTCAAGCTTATAATCTTTTTATGTCGATAGAAATAAAAAAAACATTTGCATCCACTTGACTGATTTAGTACAATATAATGAACATAATTGAATTTCCTGGTTTTTTTTTTTATTATGATACTTACAATAAATGATTCATGGTGGTCATTCAGAACATAAGAGTTTCCTGTGTTGTTCAGGAAACCGAACTAAATGTCTTCTAACTTTTGGGGTTAAGAGAAATGATTTTCTCAAGATGTGTGATATCAGTATGTTTTCTTGCAATTTGACTTTGTACTCAGGGTTGCAGACCATTAGAATGGAATAGCGTGCAAATAATGGTTAATGGAGATAATACTTCTAAGTTTTGGGGATAGATTTATTTCTATTAATTTGGGAGGTAGAATATTTACTTTTTTGACAAGGATTAGAAAATTAAAGTAAAATAGAATTCTAAGATAGAATTTGCATCATTTGATATGATATTAGTGAAAATTTAGTGTCATTTCTGGCTTGCTGAATGATTGATACTTAATCTGTCATTGGAGAAACTACACAGCAATTTCCTGCAATAGCTTACAAGCTATATCTAATTTCTCCTTGGGGGAGAAGTTCAGTCTTCCATTACTCCCCAAATATGGACAAATTTGGCTGCCAGCTCTTTCTTGAATTTGGTATTAATCTTTCTGGGGAGCCTGTAGTTTTCATGTGTTACCACCATTATTTTTGATGTGACAAGGTAACAAAATCTTTTGATATTTTCTAAACCAAGAGTTAACATCTTGGTTTAAGAAAAAAATCACAGCAAACACGAAAATAAATCTCTTTGGTAGAAGTTTCTGAGTTCTGCTTTCCATATTAACAATTATAGTCATAAAGATTGAATAAAGGGTTAGTGAGAGCCTGCTGCTCTGATGTGTGTCAGGCACTGTGATAAGCAGTTCTATGGACAGATGCTCTGCAGAGCATGGTAGACAGAGTTTTAGATCTCATCTAGGTCTTGTGTTAGCAATGGTACCAGTTTATACATGCATATGCACGTACATACAGGTTGTCTGTTTCAAAAAGCTTTTAGCATCTCATTTGATCCTCAGGACATATAAAGTTCTGAAGATGAAATTTAGGAATCTGCTAAGGTTCTTGATGATGTTATAAATATGGTGTCCAGTGTTATGAGCCTTCTGGTAAGTCCAGAAATAAGTACTTTTCCTGCAGTGTGTGACACAGAGGAGACCCTAAGTTGACAAGTGGGGGCTATTTTTACCTTGCCTTTTTAAAAAAAGTTTTTTTTTAAGTGCCGTATACTGGCTAGGAACACAAGTTCTGGACACTGTCTTAGGTTTGTTCAGATTGAAAAAATCATTACTATTTTTTTAGAACTTTAACTTTAGCTGTAAAATGGGTAAAATTGGGGAGAGTAAGATTTAGGATTTAAGTCAATGACTACCCTTGAAGGTCTAACTTCTGGTATTTCTTGTGTTGCTCACCAGATTAAATTGCCTATAAACTTAGCAACTCAAGAGTCTCTTATCAACAGAAAACCCATAGTTAAAAATATTCTTTCTTGCACAATCTCACTTTTAACACAAAATATATATAGTTTTACTATTGTGTTTAACCAGCAGAAAGTTGTGAAGATTCTAGGAAAAACCAACCGATCAACCTGTTTCCATTTAGGGATTCTAGGAGGTAGACATAGGTCTTGGAGACATAGCTGGTAACAGGTTACAGTCTTCATTCATTATAAGTCAGTTCTACTGATTTTGGAATTTAAGGTATAGGTTGAGTTATTCACCTGATTGTCCACCTGAAATTTATGCCTAACTCCATCAACCTTCTTTTTGGTCCTCATCCTATTTTAGGTCCTTATCCTCAGCTCCTGTTTATGACCTTGCTCATGCCTCTTGATCTTTGGTTTGTTTTGCATTTGATCTCCTCACCCTGGCTTTGGCTCCTTTCCCTCCCTCATTCTCTATGGAATTCTGAATTGAATTCTCAGCATCTGCCTCTCCCAGCTCTAGCCCAGGGCTTCTCAAAACTCATGTCTACAAATCACCTCAAAATATTATTTTGTTTTGTATTTTTTTTTCATTTTTTCTTGCTAATTAAAAATTGAGATATGAGGGGTGCCTAGGTGGCTCAGTGGTTTAGGCCTCTGCCTTCAGCTAGGTCATGATCTCAGGGTCCTGGGATCGAGCCCTGCATTGGGCTCTCTGCTCAGTGGGGAGCCTGCTTCCCCCTCTCTCTCTGCCTGCCTCTCTGCCTACTTGTGATCTCTCTCTCTCTCTGTCAAATAAATCAATAAAATCTTTAAAAAAATTGAGATATGATTGACATAGGTCAATTGCTGTTAAATATGTAGATTTATTAAAATGCAGATTTTTGTTTAGTAGGCCTGGAGCAGAGCCTGAGATTCTGGATTTCTAATAAATTCTCGGGAGCTGCTAATGCTACTGGCTCTGGGACCACAGTTTGAGGAGCAAGACTCATTTCAGCCAGTGTTTGGTTCTTACCACTCCCTGCAACCCAATGTCAGCCTCTAATTCTAGCAGTACTTGCTAGTAACATACTGTGCTTCTAGTTCTGGGAAAAACTATTGAACATGTATTTAATGTTGATAAACATCAAATTGAATCTACTTATATGACTTTCAGGGCAGCAGGGGAAGGATAATCTTTGAAGTCTTAGTCTACTATAGAAATATCAGATCATTAAAAGTTTCAGTTTTTATGACTTTTATGTAAAGATATACAGAGTTCTCTAGTGCATGGCTATATATCTTAGAAATCAAATAAATTGCTATTTCTTTAAAATATGATGAGATAGAAGGACCTAAATCCTATACCTTACATTCCGGTCAACATGAATAATATAGTCAAGACTGAATTGCTAGTGTTATGAGGCCACACTCACTGAAAAGATGGACAACCTGAAACAAAGAAACCTGTAAAAGCTTACGAGCTTACTGAGGATGCCTATTTCTCTGTTGACAGTCATAGGAGGAAATGTAAGCATTTGGAAATGTCATTGAGGTTGGAATAATTTTTTTTTTGTCCTTTTAAACTACTTCAGTGAAAGAATAAAATAATGATGTTGTTCTTGTGGTTATAGAAGTTGTGTGCTCGGACTGTGGAGTCAAGAATAAAAGAATAAAATCCAGCATTATTTATCCAGCATAAATTTTGACTTCAATTTTCTGTTGGCCCAAGTTATCACGCACAGTACTTCCACTAGGAAAGTACTGTTGGTACGTAGCATCTGCTTCCTTCTCCATTTAGGTGTGACGATGATTTCTGTTCCCCGTAGCCACACTGCCTCTTGTTTGTATGTTGATTCAGGAGTTCATCAACAGTTTGTAAATTTATAAATAGTTCATGTATCAGTCATTCACTGCCCTAGTTTATGTCACCTTGCAAGTCAGGTTTATGTATTTTAATATGACATAAGAGGATGAGCAATTTAGAAGAAAATCTTGTTTTCTTTGACCTTCACAGAAAAATTCTAACATACATGCAAGAGACAGAAGTGCAACAAAGGCGATAATTCCACCTCACTTGTAATAGTTACTTTACCACAAGCAGATTTCATTCTATATGTGTTACTGTGTGACCCAAGGAGCTGCTTCCAGGACTGCCATTTATTTGCTGGGTATTAAATTCACAAGAAAGCAATAGAAAGCTTCTTTCAACCATTAGCTGGGGAGAAAAAGCTCTGTGTTTTACATCAGTGAATTTGGAAAGGGCAATATATTTAGTTACCTGTGTGTGAGGTGATTATAAAATTGCTCTGTGTCTTTTTATGTAGTGATCAATTGAGAAGGCTTTAAAAGCTTATTTGAATTTATGGCTGTTGCCTGGCCCTCCTCTGGCTTTATATCAAGCAAGGTAAACAGGGTGAAGTCACCCATGTGGGCCTCCCGTTTGACAACTTACTGGGGCTTGTGGTCACTGTTGAATGCTCTCCAGTCACTCTGTATGAAAATGCTTATTAACAACATGGCAAAGGCTTAACTGTCCTCCAGAACTTCTTCCTAATTAATACCTTTGTGGCTGATCTCCTTAGAGCTCCGCAGCCTGAAGACTGGGACATGCTCCGCAGCCAGATTCTGATTCACAGGCACAGTAATTCGCAATGAGATTCTGAACATGCCAGGCGAAGGGGCTGCCCTCCAGGGCTGTTTCTCCTAGGCAGCTGAAAGCTACTCAGCAAATTAGTCTGAAGTATTGGTTTTCTTTTTTCCACTCATTTTATTCTAAAGAAGTTATTAGACATAAAAACAACAAATGTCTTTCATTTTACCCATGAGGGACAATATTAGTGTTTTACAGAAAAATCATATAAATAAGGTTGTCATTTTTGTTGCTGGAAGCAAGAAGTGCTAACTAAGCATGTTACTACTCTTGGGTCATTTTCTCAAGATGTGAGACTGAGTCAACCAAATTAATAGGATCTTATAGCCTTTAAGGTCTAATGTATAGATGTCTATATAGGTGTTTATAAAGAGATCGTGACTCAGATGTAAAATAACTACAGGAATGGTAAAATGGGATTATAGAACCTTCTTTGTGCCACTATTCTAAATAAGACATGTTCTTGAAGGGTCTCTGAACTGGAAAAATAAGTAAGACCTGGTTTGAAAGGAAGTTGAATATTCTGATCAGAATAGTAAAATTTTCTGCCTTATCAAATCCATCTGCATTCTAATCTTAAACCATTATATATTGAGCTGTTCACATTTTATGTCAACCGTAAGTATAAATAGTCCTATGCTATTTCACATCTTAGGAAACTTAGGTTTGATTCTACAGAGCTGGTGGGGATCCATGCTATCCATGACAGAAGATTGTTGTAGACTTTTATTAAAGTTTTATGGGGTGTGGGACGCCTGGCGTGCTCAATTGGTTAAGCGACCAACTCTTGATCTAGGCTTAGGTCATGATCTTGGGTCATGGGATCGAGTCCCACGTCCAGCTTTGCACTGGTCGTGGAGTGTGCTTGAGATTCTCTCTCCGTCTCCCTCTGCCTTTCACCTTGCTCACTCGTTCTCATAATTAGTCAATCAATCAATATTAAAAAAAAGTTCTATGAGGGTGCTTTTTAAATGTTATAATTTCTTTCAGATTTGCTCTTATTTGTGTGGAGGAGATGATCTTCATGATTTTATTCTAATTTGTGGGAGTATGTGAGCTAGTTTTCCTTTGTTAGGATTTTTGTCTTATGTGTGATTCGACTTTTCTCCATAATGGTTATCTAGACTGGTTTGGGAAAAAAAGGAGAATACCTGGGATTTACATCAAATACCTGGGATTTACACTGTCAGATACCTTTTTTTGTTCCTGCTTTGGTTTCACTGCTTGCCCCATCCCAATAAGATGCATCAGGAGAAAGAAGGAATTAAGAGTTTTAAAGTGGCCCAAGGGGAAAGAGCAATTTCATTTACTGTCCCACATGACATCATAAATCAGGAAGGATAATACCCGTGCAATTGTGATCTGGCATTGATTCTGGCACTAAAAATTTAATGCTTCCCTGGCCAACCCTCAGAAGTGTTGGCGTTAATAAGGGAACTTTGCTGGGGGACTCTGAGTTCCTCTAGAGGTGAGTATTTGGAAATTCAGAGACTCCCTTTCTAAGTGAGCTTTGTGAGGTCTATATTATTACAAATGGCATCAACAAGCAAGCTGGGGTCTATGACTATGGTAGGTTGAGTATCTTTAACAATTTATTCTTCACTTTCACCTAGATGCTGATATCAACTCTTGGCTCCACCAGGGTGCATAATAAACCTCTAAAACAAGAATGTCGAAATGTTTATAAAAAATATACTTTTCTTCATGAACTCGTGGACTAGTAATGATCACTGTCAGATGAACCAGATCACCATTTTTTTTTTTCTTCAGAATCGTTAATGTAGACTTGCCATATGGAACTATCCATAAGGTTGGGCTATGTAGTCTGGACTATATACATAAGGCTTAATACATTTTCACTCTCAATATTCTCTATTTTCCTCATTGTCTAAACTGATACTATGAGAGTGACAAACTAAGCTTATGTAGAAAGTGTTTCATAGAAGGACTTATTATTAGGGTCTGTATATTTTTATAAGAATGCAAAAGTTAAGCCTATGATAAGACCATTGGCTAAGCCCATGGTGAGAAGTTTCAAGTACCTTCACATTTCAAAGCGAGGTGCTAGATCCCTTAAGAAAGCTTGTAAAGAAAGTGCTAACCACCATGACTGCCTTATCCAGTGTAAAAAGGAGAGAGGAACAAGTGATATGGAATTACTTGAGACCTCACATGGCCACCTGGAGCCTGACCCATGTGGGGGAGTGTTGAGGGGCCTCTGGGGGAATTAGGGCACTCTAGTAGAAAGAATCTGATTGGAGGCCTACTGCCTAGACTATGCGCTGAAGGGGGACTCTTCAGTGTCCAGAGAAAGGGTAAATATGTCCCTCTGGGAACTACAGAGAGGGATTTCCAAAGATGGGTGTGGTTGTGGATTTGAAGAATCCATAGAAGTGCCCAGGAGAGAAAGAGAACCTAAAATATCTGGCAGGGCCAGAGGAAACCAATTCCAGAGGATATCAGGTACCAGTCTTGGAGGAAAGTCCTCATTTTTTTCTCTCCTTTTCTCCCCATCCATGGAAAGGACTGGAAGCTGTGCTAGGAGGATAGAGTGGAAGGTATGGTAATGGGGGAGAGGGAAGTAATGCACAAAGAAAGAACCTTCTCATACCTCCCTTTCCTGCTGGAGAATTCCTGTTGACAGTGGGCCTAAGTTGGGCAGAGATATTTTAACATTGATTGAACTTCTGAGTTTTTATCTTTTTTGGGACTAGACACGTCAGTCGATTACTGACTAGTACTTCAGGGGAATCAGTGCAGTTTTTTCTCTGAAGTACATTGTTTATATGATCCTATATAGACTTTCTGGCTAAAGATTTTATTTCATATCAATATACTTATGTGACATCAATTTATATAAACATCACTTAAAGAAATAAACAACTGGATAAACAAGGAAAGAAGAGTGGTAAATGTTTTTCAGTGAATTAAAATACAGTGCAAAGACAATGACTGGGAAGCTTGTTTTGGATTGGCTGGTCAGGAGACAGTTCTCTGTGGAAATGGGAGCCTCACTAATATCGAGGAAACATTTCAAGCAAAAATAAATAACCGGTGTGAAGACTCTCAGGATGGAATGAACTTGGTATTTGGGGGAACAGAGAGAAGGCCAAAGTGGCTGAAGACACATTGGTGAAATAAAAAATGGTGTGAAGTTAGAGGGGTTAGCCAGGGCACATCACAAAGAACGTCATAAGCTAGAATAGGGCAGGGAAACATTGGAGGGCTCTGATCAAGGACATGTGATATGATCTGAGTTATATTTATAAAATTCTCTCCCTAGCTGACCTCTTAGGAGTGGATTGTTGGAAGGCAAGAATGGAAGCAGGGAGACCAATTCAGGGGTTATTTCAAAGTTTAGACTAAAGATAATCATGACTTGAATGAAAGTAGTATGGAAATAGCGGGAAGTAGTTGGATTCTGGATATGATTTGGAAGTAGTAACTTTAATGATGTTTTGGATGTGGGGGTGAGGGAAAGTCTTCTCAAACATGTGTTCTAGAATTTTTATTGGAGCTACTAGATGGATGTGGCAGCCATCTGTTAGTCTACCACTGAGGAGACTTCCCGGTTTCTATCCTAAGAGGGATATAATAAAAGACTGATGAAGGTTAAAAAGAAACTTCTCCTTGGTGCTGTCATAGGAACCAGGATAAAATCCACATTAGACCTCAGCAGGTGGTAATAGTAATCTGAGCGTCGGTGACAGTATCGGCTTCGATAGTCAACCTGACACCAGTTAATAGGGGCACGTCTAGCACTGGGGCAGTGGTATGGGTCATAATAGTGGCAGAGTTAGTGGACTTTGGCATGGACTTCGGTCGGCATGGACTTCGGCGTCAGTTTTTGATGCTTACAAGTGTTGATGCAGTGTCTGTGGCTGACATTGGCAGGCTTAGGGGTCATAGTTGGCAATGATGGTGGTGGTCATGCCTTTGGAGAACTGAGGCAAACATAGTTACCACTTTTGATGTTGGCTACAAACACCACAACAGAGACAGAAGCCAGAGGACAGGAAAATAGTGGTGACCAAGAGAATTAATTCTTGGTTTTCATATAAAAAAAAAATCCTGTGTTGATTCCTAGAATATTTTCCAAGGAACTTACAGGATATTTGAGTTCTCAAAGAACGAATCGGAGAGGCTTAGAAACATTTTGCTTTGCGGTTATGTGCTCGAATAGCCTGGAAAATATAGATCACTCGTAAGTATAGCAACTCTTCAAAGACAAAGTGTATAAATGTGACGGTCTGTAAAATCACTTGGGTAAAATATAAATGGTTTAGAAATGCAAGCTATTAGTTATACAAAAATTATGGAGTGGCATCCAGAGATGCCATATGAAGTTTTGTAGGTGGGAACAAGTTATTTTGGTCATAGTGGAGGTTTTCGTTTTGAGCTGTGATTTTGGTATTTCATCCCAGTGGAACAAGAACTTTTAAAATGTTTCCAGGGCTTTAGGGCTTCCTGCTTCTGCAGAGGATTTTAGGGAGATAACTCACCATCAAATGGATGCTTGGAGCCAGGTTCAGAGTCTGAGCACTGAGGAAATACAGCTTGAGAGTAAGTCAAGGTTTTCCTAGCATGTGATTTAGTGGACTGGTCCTAACATTTGTTATTGTGTGGTTTTCTGGGACAGATTCTATTCCCAGCAGGGCCGTGACTCAACACTTCACCCAACCAAATGGAATGCCGGGAAGGACGAGACCATAAAAAATGAGACTTTACCTGGACCTTGAGGGAATTTAAGAGCTCGTGGTTCTTTCTGTAATGTTTTAACCAATCAAAATTGGTCCAGAGTACTTCCTTCCCTTTTTTCACCATCAGGCTCTTTGCTATTTTTTCTGCTTTTCTTCTATTCCTGAAGGGTTTACATTTTTTTTTTTTTTTTTTTTTTTTTGGTGAAACCGCATGTGTGGGGTTTTGAGAAATGCTTCAAGATGAAGTGCTACCTATCAATCCAAAATACTACCAAGAGATTTATTTGTTGTTTGCTTGTTCCTCTCACTCCCTCACCTCTTTGCTTCCTAACACATTTTTCTTCCATTTCTATTTTTCTTACATCCACAGCAGAGAAGGGCTGTCTACAGCTTTTCCCCAGAGCCTTTCAGCAGAGTAGCCTTAGAGAGGAGTTAGAGTCTTCAATGTCCCCCCTGACAGGCACTAGAATATATATTTTTTTAACTCTCGCATCACACCTTTGCCACCGAATATCTATCCTGCTTCTGCCCCAAATAAGGCATTTTTGTTGGTGGGTAGATGGGTGGAGAGGTGGGTAGTTAGGCAAAGGCCACTGTTATCTAACCAGTTTTCATGTTTTCTTTGTTTTTATAGAGGAGAAAGTTACTTTGCTAGACATATCTTTAGGAGGACTTAATAATGCTATTCACATAATTTAAGTTGGGGGGGGGAACCTCACCTGGCAAATTTTGGCTAGGTCAGAAAAGTCACTGTATTCCACACTACTTAATTATGGTGATGGTGATTAGTATATCTGTCTCAAAGAAAGATCATTGCGATTATTGGAAAATCAGCAAAACATAGAATTACCCCGCTTTGCCCTACAAATATGTCCCTGTCCATTATACATAGTATGTGAATATCCATTTCATGCCAGCACCTCATTGTCAGATTGTTTAAGCTCTACCAAGAAAACTATCTTAAAAGGCTTTTCTTCAGCATGATTATAGTTCTTGTTTTTAGGTGCTATCCTGTCCACGTTCTTAAAGCAGTCAATAGTGTTAGGAGAGCTTCATTGATTGAAACTCTGACCTGATTATAAGAATCAAAAAGCTTGGGTGATTATCTAAAGTCCTATAGGAACTTAATCACATTGCTTTAGTCATGGAAATAAGCCAAGATTGCACAATCAGCTTTTCAAGTAAGAAATCTGTAGATCTAGGGTTGCAAGAGAATAATGTGATCCTTTTAAAATCAGACCTTCTTTTTAGAGTAGGCAGTGATGAGTTTGTGTTCTACCAAGTTTATGTTAAGGGGGATGGTCTTGCTGCTAGCATTAATACTGTTTCATAATTTCTAAGAGTTGATACTAGATGGATCAAGGTTGGGAATTTAAAAATAAGCAAATATTTCAATAGAACTAAGTAAATATTTCTTTTTTAGAGTCTTTTAAAGAGCCATTTTAGAAAGAGCTGGGTTTATTTTAAGGTTATGTCTCTTAGTAACTTTAAAAGATTGAATTGGTATTTTAAGTAAATGCTCAAGTTTTTTTTACTGCAAATATAGCCTCTATTGACAGGTGTATATCATTATATTCCCGTTTTCTCTTGTTTAAGGCCAACCTTTGCTCTGGATCCCACCCCCTCTGTCTGTCTGAGGTCACTTAGGGGCCAGAAAACTATGGCTAGAGGCCTGCTTCTACCTTTTTTCCTTTTTCTTTTTCTTTTTTTTATGTAAATAAAATTTTATGGGAACTGAATGACACCCATTAGCTCACATTTCTGGCTACTTTGTGCTACAACAGCAGGGTTGAATAGTTGCTGCAGAGACCGCATGGCTTAAAAGCCCAAAGTACCTACTATCTGATCCTTTAAGAAAAGGTTTCCCAAGATTTCCTTCAACCTATGAATGAACAAATCTCTCTCTCACCCTTACCAACCCTTTGATGTTAGAGTCTCTAGACCTGTCCAGTCTATTTCACTTCCCTTCTGTTCAAACTTCTTGGAAAGTATTAGACCCTCACCAACTCACTCCCTGTCTGCCGGTCACTTAACTCTGCATTCTGGTTTCTGCTCCTATGGTGTTATAGCTGCTGTTGTTTAGGTTAAAATGTTTAGGCTCTTTACGTATCAGCCCAAATGGCCACATTTTTGGTTCTTTTCTATGACATTTGATGTTGGAATCATCAGTCTTCATGCTGGATTCTATAGTCTTGGTGTCTGTAATGACTTCTGTGGTATTATTCCATGGACAGACCACATCTCAACTGCTATGGGTATTTCAGGCCCCCATCAGTTCTCACTTGGATAGTCAGAGTAGAGTTCCAGCTAGCTTTACCTTTCTGTATCATTGTCCTCTTTAAATCTGTTCTCATATATAATGATCTACATTGAAACCCAATGTTTACAAAGCTTTAGTAATTACCATTGCCTATAGAATAACTTTAAAGCTCTTCTATAGCTCTAGTGAACTATCCATGGCTCAGATTGCTGCCTTACTCATGGTTTCCTTCTGAGGAGAGTTGCCCAAGGCACCTGATTTATAATGTAAGCTATATCCCTGGAAGTGCACAATGTGTTGTAAAATGTTGGGTGAGATAGTTCAGTATTTCATAGGGATATAGTAAGAAAGATGGGTAGGAGATGAGGAGGAAAAGCTGAGTGGAGGACAGGTAATGAGGAATCTAGTATGCTCTATTAGGGAATTTATATTGTATTCAATAAGGATCCACTGACTCATTTTCAGCCAGTTAGCATTATCAGTTTTATAGTGAATAAAATCCATTCTTAAAATGGAGTAATATTTCTGGAAAGTAATTTTTATAATACATATAAAGATAATTAAGGGATTTTATGGCTGTGCCTTGTCTTTTAAGTAGGAGAAATTTGAACATATTTATATACAACTCCTCAACATGAAATGGCTAAAACACAGGATAGAGATGGAATCATTGATGGAATGATCTACCTGTGGTAGAATACCAGGTGAAGGATTAGTGTGGATAGGACAAGGAAGACCTTGTAACTGAGGGAATTCTCATGGACTTTACTATTTGTGAACTAGGAAGCCGTATGGTTAGCTGAGAACCATGAAAGAAATAATGGCAGACAATATTTGAAGGAAATTTTTGGACTACAGCTGAGAAATATGGGAGCTAGAGATAATTGTAGATAGGCAGAAGGATTATTTGGCAATGTTGAAAATCATATGAGATGAGAAGTCATCAATTTACAGTGACTTCAATAGAAAACTGCTTCCAACATGCAGTCAACCATGGTAGACTTGGGACATAGGAAGCAGTGATTCAGTTGGACAGGGTGTTTTGTCATGTGAAGAGGACATGGGGAAAAGGGTACTGACAATACCATTTTGAACCCCTGAATCAGTGTCTAAGGCTGGCTGCAGATGGAGTTAACTTTCACAGATTCAGAAGTATGATCAGTACACAAAGCATCAGCCCATCATGTTAATACCCTTCAGTGGTTCCTAATTGCTTTGCATGTTAATGCAATCTATTGGTAATCAGCTTTAATGTCCTCCAACTGTTAGCTTTCTTTTATCTAACAGTTGTGGATGTTTTGAAAGGGAGAGTCTCAGGCAGAATTGGAATGAACTATGAGGAACACCCAGTTTACAGAGGCAGCCAGCCTGCTTAACTGTGTAGTCCTCCTTTTGTTCCTCTGAAAATGTTCCTTCCTTATCATCCACAGACTTCCTTCATTTTCTTCCATTTCAAGGACTTTTATTGTTCATTTACTCGGTCAATAAATATTTGAGTAGTATGTTCCAGGCATTGTAGTTAAAGTTCGGTTGGCATCACCTGAGCTGGAATGTTTAGTCTTAGTATCTTTGGACATGGAAGAATTTGAGATTTATTCTTGGTTCTGACATGGTGAGAATAATGAGATATATCTAGTCTTGCTAGCTCTTTTTCAGAGCTAATGGGTCATGCTGTAAAACAAGGTGCCAAAAACTCACAAGGAAGTAAGATAACTACATGAAAGCACCAAGCAAACATATCTTGCTAGAGGGAAAAGACTCATTTGCATTTTCAGTCTTTCCCTCTCTGATAGTGATAATATTTGTTCTGTTTATTGTGAGATATTGTTGGATATGGTCATGGAAGTTTCACTCTATATACTAAATACTATATATTTTCTTTTTTTTTAAATGTTTAAAAAGATTTTATTTATTTGAGACGAGGAGAGCACGAGCGGGGGATGGGGGTGGTTAAGGGAGAGGGAGAAGCCGACTCCCCACTGAGCAGGGAGCCCAACGTGGGGCTCAGCCCCAGGATCCCAAGATCATGAGCTGAGCTCAAGACAGATGCTTAACTGATTGAGGCACCCAGGCGCTCCTGTATATTTTCTTAATAATTACTTATTTGAGCTTGATTTTGAAATAGCCTCTTCCTGCCTCCCACTGGACTATAAGTCCAGGAGGGCAATGACTAGCAGAGGATATGTGTTCAAAAATATTTGTTAGATGAATGACTGAATCATGCTGATAGAGTTCCTGAGCCTAGTAAAGTTTTCTAGACTCTGAAAGCCTACATTGGGTTCTGTTACAATCCAGTGACGCCAGGGGAACCACAGCTCCTGGGGAGTGAATTTCCTGATATGATTAACACAAATTACTATAAACTATCTGTTATAACTTCAGACAGGTCAGCCGTTTTCACACCTTCTGATGTGATTGGCCACCCGTTCTCCACTTTCCATCTCAAATGTCCTCTAGGCAAGTTGAATCTGAAAAACTCATCAGAGAAATCCAAATCACCACAAATTATTTCCTGCCTACCATTACAACCACAGTTAAAGACTTCTCCCACTTCTTTTACCCTGTTTTCTCCTTCCACAGTGTTATCAAGTTCTGGGAGAAACAGTGGTGTGATGATGTGTTAATTATATTTTTGTGCCTTAACAAATATCTAATGCTTAGGAGACAGCTTTGTTTCCTGCATAAATTTATAATAAACAAACAAAAGACAGGTAAACAAAAATAACCAAGGGCTACTATATTCAGATTCTTGAAATACAAAAGCCATTTTCCTGATTGATGCCTGTATCTGTAGCTATATTGGATCTTTAGTATTTTGCCCCCAATAAGTAAAAAACTTAGTTACTTTCTAACATTCCTTACTTTTGGACTCAGTGGGTGTTGATAAATGATAGAGCCTGGGGAGGTAACTTCTCTTGAGGACTTCATTTAATTCTCATACTAAACACAGAAGTATTACCTACATTTGTAGGTGAGGAAGCAGGTTCAGAGAGGTTAAATTACCAAATAGTAGTAACAGGTATGGTGATACAAAGAGTAGCATTCAAATAAATGATAGTGCAAGTACCAGGTGGGGTGAGTATTATTATCACCACTTCATAGACAGTGTCAGTTCAGAGAGAGAAAGTATTGTGTCCGGGTTCACTAAGTACTAGAATGTGAGGGATGCCCAGTGTTCCAGCCTGATCTGTGGGACTACAAAGCCTGTGCCCTTGCTGGATGGCTGAGTTGTTTAACTAAGGGCTCTTCTCTCAGCGGGAGATCATTCTTGAGTGTGTACAGCTTCCCTGAAACAGGGAAATTACTGGATAAAATTGTATGCTGTCTTGTCCAATAATAAGATAATCGGTGCTGGGAACACCTTACTGGCTAAAAGTGAGTGTTAACGCCTCTGTTCTTTGACCAGCATAGGTTAGTCTTGCTCTCAGGAAAGTAAAACATGATAAGCAAAAACAAGTAAAAACCCTATTGATGCTTTCCGCCTTTGCCTTTTTCTTTCTTTTCTCCTGAGCTGGTGCCAAAGTAATCACCTAATACACAACCCCCAGAAGCATTATGCTGACAGATCCTGATGTTCCACTTCTGTGTTTTCATTTGAGCTGTGCAGTTATATCTTCAGTCAAATGGAGATATGCTGTGAGAGATGCAGGATGGCATTTTTCAAAAAGCAGTCAGGATCATAGAGACTACTTCTTGCTGTCGGTGGAAAGGAAAAGCAGGAAAATAAAATAAAAATGAAAAATTGGAGTTTCTTCCATATTGCCATATAAAGGTGCTTTTCTAGCTATGTGTTCTATATACATTTAATCACATCAAACTAGCTAATAAAATAACAGCTCTCCTCCCTTGGCCCCATGCTAATTATTCTTGTTAATTATTTTTTAATTATCTTTCCATCACTGATGCTAGAACAACTGTCATAATTTCCACCTCAGAGGCTCCAGACATGACATACCTATAAACGTAGCATAAAGGATGGTGGCTGGTGTGTGAATGCTTTCAAAGGAAACACAGAAGGGAAATCAAATTGAACCACAGCTTCTACCACACTGGCATGGCTAAGTCTCTCCAATTGCTTCTATTAATTATTCATTCTAGGAACACATACACACTAACCCCCTTAATTAGTTGAGGGTTTGCATTACCTAGTTCATATCTCTGTATTTGTCAGGTGTCTGACAGCATGTCGAGCAAAGCAGAGCTCAAATAGCCTGCTACGTTGTCTAACCTTACTTCTGGAATTAAAACAGTGATTAGGCTGCGCACTAATTAATTATGTGGACCTTTGAGGTCTGCCTCGTAATAACTATCTCTTCTGTGGTCAGATGGGGCCATTAGCATTATGCTAGGCACTCTGATATGAAGTCATTTGATATCTGTTCTCCACTCTCAAGTGATTTATAATCTCAATAGCAAGGCAAAAGACGTATATATGACATTAAAAAATGTTGGACCAAAGGAGTGTTAAAGATAGGAATCCAGAGAGAGGAGACTCTCAGGGCTGCTTCCCTGAAGGGCGTGTGGGTGGGAGGATGTTGAACTGTGTGGATAAAAGGTTAGCTTAGTGACAGCAATGAGTATGGGCTCTTCAGTCGGCTCATGGCCTGCTTGAGTCGAAGACTATGTGTGAGTATATGAGTAGGAAGGGTAAATATATACGGGCATGAGGGGTGCCTGGGTGGCTCAGTGGGTTAAAGTCTCTGCCTTCGGCTCAGGTTATCATCTCAGGGTCTTGGGATCAAGCCCCACATCCGGCTCTCTGCTCAGCAGGGAGCCTGCTTCCCCCTCTCTCTTTGCCTGCCTCTCTGCCTACTTGTGATCTCTCTCTCTCTAAATAAAATCTTGGAAAAAATAAAAAAATAATAAATAATAATATATACGGGTATGAAATATATAGCCAATATATGATATGAAGTGTTATTCATTTGCTTAGGATATTATTGACTGGCTTTCATTTCAGAGACCTGAAGCCCTATAACACTCACACTACAGTTAGTTTTTCTTCCTTTCTATAAGATTAACAAATTATCCCTAAAAACAGGCCCATCAAGATCTGAGTGTTTGCTTCCCACAAAAATAAATCTTGTATCATTGTTGCAACTGGGATATATATATTTGTAAAGTCTCATGCCAGCTCTTTATGCAGAAATTGGGTCAGCCTATGTCTAAGTTATGTGAAGTATCAGGGAGGAATCTCCTATTTAGAAATATGCTATTTGACAAATACTATATGATTTCACTCATATGTGGCATCAGAAAACCAAAAAAATGAATAACCAACAAAAAGTAGCATCAGACCTATAAATACAGAGAACAAACTTGGTTGCCAGAGGGAGAAGAATGGGAGGATGGGCAAAATGGGTGCTGGGGAGTGGGAGATACAGGCTTTCAGTTATGGAATGAATAAGTCATGAGAATAAAAGGTACAGCATAGGGAATATAGTCAATGGCATTATAATAGCACTGTATGGTGACAGACGGTAGCTACACTTGCAGTGAGCATAGCATAATGTATTAGCTTGTCAAATCACTGTGTTGTACACCTGAAACTAATGTAACATTGTGTGTCAATTAGCCTTCAATTAAGAAAATAAAAACATAAAAATATTTTATATGAGCTCATCAAGTTAGATTGAATGCCGTCTCTTCTTATCATTTCAAAGAGAAGATAAGGGGTCTCTACCCCCTCTCCATTAAAGCAGACAATCAACTGAAGGCAGGCCTCAATGCCTAAAGAGTTATCTAGCTCTTGAATGTGTGAGAAAAAAATTTTTAAGCAGAGTCCAGCACAATAATGTCAAAGTATGTTGAAATAATTGAGCAGTGGAGTAACACTTTGACTGGTTTCCAGGTTTGTTCATCTTCTAAGAATACAGCCTCATTGCCTTCTGTTCTCCTAACAAGAATTAGAGATCAAACTTAGGGAAAAGTTACTCCTGATTTTGATAAATACGTGCATTGTCATATTTAATTCCTGCACAACTCTATGTAATAGGTGCGGTTATCTCAATCATTCCTGTCCTTAGACATGAGTAAAAGGGGCCCCTAGTCAGTGTTCTGAGCCTAGACACTGAAACACAAAGACTTTTTTTTTTTAATTTTTAAGCTTAAGATTTTCTCCTCTCTCTGTCTCTTCTGTTTAGAATGAATTTGACTATATAAGTATTACGGAAAGTAAAAGCATTAACCAAAATAACTGCCCCAGGCTGGAGGATCTGAGCTGAGAGAGAGAGAGAGAGAGAGCGCGCCTCTGTGTGTGTGTGTGTGTGTGTGTGTGTGTGTGTGTGTGCGTGCATATCATGTCTTTTGCCCTGGGAAACTAGAAGAAGAACCAATGTTCTTGCTTACATCTGACTGTCCCAAATCAACAAAGCGGTGCCTGGGCTGACCGAGATCTCCAGTTAGTTTCATTCTCTTCCTCCCTACCTCACACCCTGTGCTTGGATGATCTAGTTTTGTTAGGTGCTTAGAGATGTCTATACATCATGAGTCAGAAAGATATCCCTCTGGCATTGCAATCACCATCCAGGAAGCCTGGAACTTTTGCCCTGTCCAGCTCCAGCAGACCAGAACTCCTTCCCAGGCTTGCAGGGGGCAGGGCCTGCCCAGGGAGAGCAAGCAAGGTGGCTCTCTGGCCTCTGAGGGTGAGCACATTCCATAGGAGAAGGCTTGAGAATGGGGAAGAGAAGGCTGAGTGAAAAATAGGGTAGGTAGGAGGCAAAAGGAGGCATTTGATAACTTTCAGGTATTTAGACATATAGTATGTTGGCCCTCATTTGTTCTTTTGCCCTGGGCTGTGCTAATATTAGGGGAGACCTGTTCTTAATTCTACAGAGGAGAAAACTGAGGCTAAAAGGGATTGAGTTACTTATCCAATGGCTGGTAAATAGCAGAGCTGGGATTTGAACACCAATCTGCTGACATTAGATTCTCAAATTTTGGGTAGGGTGGAGGCAGTTTCCTTCTGGAGCATTTTAAAATATAGACCAAATAATAAATAAAACGTCTATAAGAAGTCCAAGGAGAAAAACCACATGAGAAAATCCTGTCATAAAAAGATTTGTCCAGTTTTCTAAATGCTATTAACCTTCGATGAATAAAAATTGGCCTTGGTTCTTAATCTAAAGGTTTCCAGAGGACTGTTTTATAAAACCTGATTCACCAAATGCTAATAGTTTTTACACAGGTATGTAACACAACAAATGTTCTCAAATTGAGGAGAGTAGGAAATTCAAGGTTAAACAAAGTGAAATATTCCTTATTGCAGTGCTTCTCAAGAGTCTTAGATGTACTTATTTGGATTTCTATGGAATAAATAACTTCTCTCCACTACTTGCTGATTGACCTGTTTTGTGGAACGTGTTGTGGATACAGTGATTTGTAACCCCTCTCCTGTTGACTCTTCCATTGGAGGCAGTGGAGGGAAGCAGCCCAATAGCTGCTCTGACCCACTGTGGCTGGAAATTAATGGTTCCCATATGTGGCTAGCTGTCGAGTCCCTGGCCAGTGAAGGAAAGACTGATTGGCAGCCATGACAAAACCAGTCTTAAAGTCACCGTAATAGTCCTGATAGCCAAGAGAACAGATTTGAACCGAAATGCAAGCATACTTACTTTTGGAGGTTAAGCTCCCAGGCTTTCCGCATAAATGAAAGTTAAACTGAAAGATGTACCTTTACTTTTATATTTCTGCATTCAGAAAAATAAGAGAAGAGGGGCGCCTGGGTGCCTCAGTGGGTTAAAGCCTCTGCCTTCGGCTCAGGTCATGTCTCAGGGTCCTGGGATCGAGCCCCGCATCAGGCTCTCTGCTCAGCAGAGAGCCTGCTTCCCCCTCTCTCTCTGCCTGCCTCTCTGCCTACTCGTGATCTCTCTCTCTGTGTCAAATAAATAAATAAAATATTAAAAAGAAAGAAAAATAAGAGAAGAAATAGCCATCTAAGTAAATTTGGACAAAGTTGGACAAGAGAAGGAAATGGAAATTATTGAGTATCTATGTCTCTGGCAAGTAACATTAAAGAAACAAAGCATCCTCAGCGTGGGTGAAGAAAGAAAAGTATGATATACAAAGATTTCATATTTTAAAAAAGTCTCACTGCTGCAGGATGACAAAGGTTTAGAACATGTTATATGCGATGTGCTTACAACTGGAAAGCAGGATGAAAGCATATGAATGGGAGCATTATTGACTAATTTTCATGTAAGAAGAAATTTAAGAGTAAGTTAGTGCTTTTCTTAAAGGTTTAATAAAGCTACTAAGAGAAAGTATATGTTACAGGTCTCCAGGATGAAAGAGATAAAGCAAATAAATATATGAAATGGTAAGAGAGCAAGAGAAGATAACAAGATTAGACTTATGGAGATTTCTAACTTCTTTTTGTGATGTGTGACTTGTAAAACTTTTGAGAAAAGGTTAGAATGAGCAAAAAGGACATGATGAGCTTTCTGAATGCAGATCATAGATTTTCTTTAACTTGCAAAGCCCCAGCTGACAAGGGCTACTGAAGCAGGTTTGGTTAGGGTGAAATTTTCAGTCCAGTTATAAATAGGTGTCAGACCTTCTCATATACCTCAGTAGAAGTATAAATCAGTGCAAACTTTTGTGGGGTAGTATCTATCCAAAGAAAATATCCTTTGTATTCTGCAAAGGTACAGCAGTGAACACTGTCCCAACAGTCCCTGACATTCAGGATGTTTCTCAGAATAGTATTAGCTGGCATTGGGTCAGACTCAGTTACTCTGCCATACCCAGACTTTCTCAAAGCAGCTGTGGAGAAGATGTCTTGCATCTGGTGCATCTGGTCTAAGGAAGTCCCTGTTTGGACATCAGGGCTATGGTCAGAGGCTTTCAACAAGCTCCTGGGACATAGAAACAAAAGGGTCAAATTAAAAGAACAATGTAAATAGCTTATGAAGTGAGTAAGTAGTTAAGCTTGGTAATTGTCTACATGTGTAATTATGAATATGGTGCTGATTTTTACATACCTTTTATACGGGAAAGGTTTCACAATCCTGCTCACTAGGAATTGGTCACATCTTTCTGAATCTTGGGTGAGTGGGAGCCAAATTGTAGCACATTCATCTCTTCCTCAGGCTCCTTGATTTTTGTTTCTGTTCATTGGCTTGGCCTTTTCCTAAAAGCTCCAACTCTGAAAATATCCTGACTCCTTTTTTTTTCATTTTAAGCAAGCATCAACTTTATTGTGCGTTTCTGCCTTTACCACAATTGCTGCTAGCCTACTGCTACTGCTACTCATTTTCATTTAACTCTGTTTATGCTGTGCACTTGCAGTGTACTACGGAGTTAGATAGATCTCTCTGTTGAGTTAGGAAAAATGACAACTTTTCCTTTTGTCTATTGCATTAAAGTTTTTCTAACATAGAATTATGACCTCTTTTTCTTTGTCTCAAAGGCATGTTTTAAAAAACTGGGTTACTAGTGTAACACTTTTTTTCACCAACTAACGAATCTAAACACTCAATTGCAAAACACACATATTGATTGATGTTTTATATGGGAAAAGTACTAAGTAAAGTGCAAGAAGAAAATATACCTGCCTTCAAAAAACTCATAATCTAGTGGAAGAATGAGGTAAGGAACAATGTGATACTGCAATGTGAGATCATCCATAGAGGTTTTCGAAATGTTCTCCTTTTCCTCTTTGACAGAACACTCACCTTGTTTTCTCATTTCTCTGGCTTCTGTTAATTTTTATTTTTCTACTGCAGACTTTTACTGTCTACATGGCCAACAACTTGGGGCCAGTTCCTTGAGGGACCACCCTCTTCTCACTGTATATTCTCTCCCCAGGCTGTTCTCTGCATCCAGGCCTATTATTTTAATTTGTATAAGGAAGACTTGTAAGTTTTCTTTTTGCTGAGAACTCCTCTTTGAGTTTCAGACCACCTATATATCCTAATCTTTATTTAACATCTTTCTAGGGAACCTCAGACTCAACCTAATAAAAGACTGAATTCAGTGTTTCCCTCTGCCCACTCCCAGTCCCCCAAATCTGATCATCCTCTAATGCCACAATGTCAGTGAATGGTACCAGTATCCATTCCCTTGTTCAAGCTAGAAAATGACAGATCCCTTTTTATTTGTCTCTAGTGCTCAATCTATCATTAAGTCCTACTGGTTTCCCTTTCTAAATTTCTCTCACTTAGATTATTACAATATCCTCCTTTCTTCACTCTCAAATCTATTTTTTTCACACTGAAGCCAGAATGATCCTTTCAAAACTAATCCCATCAAGAGAATTCTCTTTATAAAATCTTTCATACTTTTCTGTTATTTTTGAATAATAACTTTATCAGGAAATAATTCAGGTACCATAAAATTCACCCTTTTAAAGTTGCAATTCAATAGTTTTTAGTAAATTCATAGAGTTGTGCAATTATCATCACTATCAATTTTTAGAATATTTTTATCTTCTCAAAAAGAAACTTTAAATCCATTAGCAGTCACGCTCCATTCTCACTCTTCTCCCAGCCCCAACAACCACTAATGTGCCTTCTGTTTCAATGGATTTGCCTATTCTGTATATTTCCTATAAATTAATTTATATAATTCCGCTTGCTTTTTGGATAGAGACAAGCCTAACTAACATTCACTTTAAAACCCTGGAGAGCCTGGACTCCATTTCTTCTCATGTCTCATCTAAAATTATGTTCTCCCTGATTCTCTGGATTCTAGTCACACTGGGCTCCTTTAGTTACTCCCCACTTGTCATGCTTCCTGTTGTAAAGGTCTTTGCATCTGTTGTTTTCCCTTTCTTCTCTTCTCTGGTAAACTTTACTTCATTGTTAAACCAAAGCTCAAATATCACTTTTGCAGGATGGCGTTCTCTGACCCCCTCTGACTAGGTCAGATCTCCCAAGTACAGGATCTGATGACACTGTTTGCTTCCACTTTGCAGCATTTGCCACAGTTAAAACATCCATTTGTTTCTGAAATTATTCGATTAATGTTTTTTCTTTCCTGGTCCATGCTCCATGAGAGCAGGGATGTACTATAGTAGCCCTAGTATCTCGCACAGACACTGACTCATGTTGGACCTGATTAATACTTGTTTAATGAATGAAAGTATTTAGGAATAAAAAGATTTATGGAAAAGTAGGTACTGAAGTTGAGCTGACAGAAAAAAATATGAAAAATATAATGCAAACTTTAGCAGTGAGAGGATGCAGAAATATGAATGGGTTTGGCTTCTTGCGTGCTGGAATACAACTGTAGCTCATCCTTCAGCACCTTCTTGCCTCATCTTCCCAATCTGTAAAACACTGAGTATGTTTCTCTTTTTATATCTCAGATTAATTCAAAGATTCGAATGAAGTAATGTATTTACACAAGATAGGCAAACCTTATGGCATAGAAGTGTTCTTATTAAATAACCAAGAAAGATACACTCAGTAATCTTAGTTATTATAAGATATAGAACTAAATTGTATGGAAGATTGGAAAAATGATAATTTTCCCCAATTGTATATGTAAAGCACATATTTACCAATTATAAAGATTAAGTCTCCTTTCTTGATTGAAAAGAATGTGAAAGGCACTTTTCGATTTTATGAAGAAGAGAAGTGGTTGGATCTGAGATTATAAAGATGACATATATGACAACAGAATTTGACATTAGCCAAGAAAATGAACATGGGCAGAGATCTCTAAGATCATAGACCCTGAACTAGTGAGGCCTAAAGGTGAGTTTACTGAGCTGGATGATGTAATATTTAGTTCAGAATAAAAAATAATGGGAATGGATGTTTCATTAAAAAGAAAATTTTTATTTTGTATTATTGATAAATTATATTAAAATACTATAATTCAAGTATTCCTCTGATTCTGTGTGCTTTAAAACTCATCAGTAGGTTGAGTGGGATAAGAAATTTATGTAGAGACCAATCACAGCATCCAGGAGAGGAGGAAGATAGGTGTTAGCACTAAATACAGTGCCTGCGTAATAAAACAAGTATATAAATGTGTTATATACATTGATACATAATTCCTGTCAGCTTAATGTTTGATTGGCTTGTATGTACCCAGGAACAGAAAGACCATTAATGAACACTTATTTTCCTATTATTATAGAATTTTAGGATGGACAGGACCTCAAGTTTCACTGTTATGATTCGAGGAGGGTACAGCTCTCTTATAGGCTTATCTCTAGTTAGTGGCTGAAATGCCTAGCACAGATACTGAGATTCCTGAGGTAAATTTGTCTTTTTACTACCCACTATCTGAATTAAGATTTTCAGCAAAGAGAAGAAAAATGGTAGAATTATGGCAAGTAAATATTCTTGCTGGATGAGAAAGGTAACTTATCCTGTTGACTCCATCCCATCTGTGGCCATCTCCATTTTTAGCCATACCTTCAGAGGGTGGCTTGTTTATATTCCCACTTGCAGCCATTGTGCAAGGGCATCAAATCAAATGCAACCATTATTATTCTTTGAATTTTAGGGCTACCATGATTAATGTCCAAATGTCCATAGCATAATTATTCAGGGCTTTCATGTCTAAGAATACATAAGCAGCCAATCTTTGGGGTCATGGAGAAGCCTCTTGGAATAGCTGAACTATGAATATACTAGGGTAGCCAGTGTTTGATGCCTATAGTATAAACTTAATATTTGATCATAAATATAAGTGGGAAATCAAGGATGAACATATATTTGAGTAAAATAAAAAGCGTGAAAGAAAAGGACAAGGATAGTGGGAAAAAACTTGTTTTTTTGAGTGAAGAAAAGAAATTTTAAAAAGTTGTAATTTATACATTTGGAGTATTTCAGAGAAGAGCTAATTCATAGAATTAGAATTGGCTGCTATGTAAAAGAATCAAGCAGATGGCAGGAAGTAACTTTGTGCATTCAAGGTATGATCAGTAAAATAAGAATGAGAATAGGAGTGCTAAGAGATGAAGTTTGGAAATAGTTGATAATGTAGAAGAATAAAGGCAAAGAGAGAGAAGGGAGAGGTATGGAGGGAAATCTAGAAGACCCAGTATTTCTCTAATTAAAGATTTACTTAAGGAAGGGGACAGAGGAGGGGCGCCTGGGTGACTCAGTGGATTTAAAGCCTCTGCCTTCGGCTCAGGTCATGATCTCAGGGTCCTGGGATTGAGCCCCACATCGGGCTCTCTGCTCAGCAGGGACCTGCTTCCCCTTCTCTCTCTGCCTGCCTCTCTGCCTACTTGTGATCTCTCTCTCTCTGTCGAATAAATAAATAAAATCTTTAAGAAAAAAAAAAAAAAAAGGAAGGGGACAGAGGTGACTGATGGGAGGAAATCCAAAAAGACTATAGAAAGATTTCACTGAGATGAAGGAAATTTAAGAGTTGATTGAAGACCAGATAGAATGAAGGAAGCTGTATGCATTCTAGCTCTATCTTAATGAAGAGTCGGAATTAAAACAAAGAGAAGGGCTTCAAAGTTTCCAGGGCAAATGAAACAATTTGCAAGCAAAAGGATGAGAATCTGATTATTGGAAGTCTATTATTGTCAGACTTCTTCCAAGACTTGGGCAGCAATATATATTAGAAGCCAAGATATAATTTTTGAATATCTGAGCAAAATTACTTTGAACGTAGAAATTTTAGCCCACCTAGTCTATCAATCAAGTGTGAGAGCAAAAGGAGGACATATCAAACTTGGAAGGATTTTACTTACCACCAACTTAAAATAGAAAAAAAAAATTAAGAATGTACTGCACCAAAACACAAATGGAAACTAAACAAGAGGACAGCACAGAAATCAAGAAAGCATGAGATTAAATTTGGAATACTATTAAAAGAAATGTCAGAATGAAAAACGTGCATCAAATTTAGAAGAGATAGCAGCAGGTTCCAAGAAGATTTTTTTTTTAAGTTATTCCATTCAACATATTTTATTGATTAAGAAGCTGGATGACTTAGTTATCTGGCTAAGGAGGCAGACATTTCTTTTGTGAACAAGAAAATAAAGGTGGGAATTGAAGGAAGATGTTAAACTTTCAAGAGAAAACAAACAAGCTAACAAGAAATCTACCCAAAATAAATGGAACATATTGAGTAATTGAGAGTTTAAAATAAATAACTCATTTGAACACAAGCCTTTGATATCCTCCTTAAAGAAGCATAGCTTTCAGAATAAAATTACTTGTCTTTTTGTATTTGTCCAATTACTATACTTGGTTCTGTAGTGAATAATATTTACCTAATGATAATATTAATGGTTTTTAATCTTTAGAATGGAAACTTAATTTTAGTTATAAAACCATGAAAATTTGGTAATGAAAAGCAATGGTATATGATGGCATGTTGAGTGAAGTGTGGGAAGGACAACTGGAGAGTGGAGTAGCAGTGATAATATTTTCATTTTCCCGAGGAGAGAGCTAAACAAGTGTGTGTTAAATTCTATCCAGTTTCCAGGGCTAGCCTGGTCAATAACTACTTGTCTAATTCAATCAGGTGAAAAGTCACTGTCATATTTCAACTGTAAAATGAAGGTTTTGGAGTGTATGATATCAGTGGTCATTGAGATAATATCCCAGTTCTGAATGCATATTTCAAGTAGCAATCTGAGAAGGAGAAGAAAATGTCTACATAAAAATGTAAAACTAACAAGTTGTCCTGGACTCCTGAAAAAAAGGAAAAATACTTAAAACTTGATATGTATATAAAACAATGTGTATGAAATTGATAATAAAGTGTACTTGAAATATTTATTAAGGAAGATAATATAACCATAATAGCTAACATTTACTGAGCTTCTACTGTGTGCTAAATATGTTGTAATAATCTATAATGTGCAAAGTAAATGCAAATTCATAATTACCACCAGAATTTGAGAGGATAGAGGTGATAGCAGAAGCATGGTGGAAACACAGAGAAGAGAGTAACAGAAGAGAAGAGATACTGCAGAAGCTTCCCCGTGGCATGGAGGCCATGAGTGATGCTAGCATCAAGTTGTCATAGTGTTTGCATCCCGTCTGGCTATATTTTGAAGAGTGAATGTAACTCTTTTAAAAAATGTTTAAATTTTATTATTTATATTGTGCCAGAAATTACATCTTTGGTAATCATTTTAACTTAAGATGGAAAAATGTAGAAGTCAATTTAATATTTGAGGGAATACAAAACTATTCAGAATTATTTCTGATAATGCAAGCGAGTAAGTATGAAGAACAGTTTAATAGTCAACTTTTAATTTTCCTTCCAATTTTTAAATTCTGTGATTCAAGAAATGTGTATTTAAATATATAGAAACAAGTTCTTATTTAATAATTGGCAAATATTTTGGAATAGCAATATCACTCAGCTGAGGTTTTTTTTTCTTCTTTGAATTCGTATTTCCATTATATTTTTCCAGTGAATTTTACTCTAATACAATACGCTTTTATGTTTCTTAAAGTCTTTTATTGGTCACCTACCATATTTCTCTGCAACAAAAATAATTGTATAAATTTTTAATTACTTTTATTTTCTGGCCCTAACACTGTGTTAAAAAATTTGTTCCAGATTGAATTTCATGAAAATTATTGCTATCCAATTGATGAAAACAACATACTATAGATTTTGATACTTATTAAATATAAAAAATGAAGTATTGGGGTGCCTGAGTGGCTCAGTGGTTAATCGTCTGCCTTTGGCTCAGGTCATGATCTCAGGGTCCTGGGATGGAGCCCCGCATCGGGCTCTCTGCTCAGCGGGGAGCCTGCTTCCCCCTCTCTCTCTGCCTGCCTCTTTGCCTATTTGTGATCTCTTTCTCTCTGTCAAATAAATAAATGAATAAATAAAATCTTAAAAAAAAAAGAAGTATTATTGAAAGAATCTCTTAAGAATAATAGCTTGTTTGCGCCCAGATGAATATTAGTTATTATTTGATTAAGGGAGGGTTCAACATCAGTTTGTATTTTTGTATTCTATGTATGTGTAAGCTCAGAAAAAACTTATTATCATAAATAAGAAGATAAAAATGGAAGGAGTTTTGGGCGAACAATATCAATTCTTTGAACTCCTTCCAAGTTATGTGGCAAAAATTCATATAGCAATCTATCATCAAAAATATTCTTACTAATCTATCAGCTGAAAATTCAATTAGGTTCTCTTCAATTTTGGTTCTGACTCGCAAAAAGATTTGTCACCCTGTCATTAGTCATTTTATTTCTCAGTTTATAGGAAGTATACCAAAGTATGCCAAAAAGGCTTTTTTTATGGAGATGTGTTCAGTAGCTAATAACAACTGTATTCAGTTGTTATTAGTTTTGATACAGATTTAATAAGTAGTCTTGATAAAATGCTTTTTTTTCACACACTTTCAAGGCACTTTTGTTAAAATCTCAGAACTAGAGAATTAGCTAATTTATGGAGAATAAACTTGGCAAAGCCGTCCTCATGTCAAGCCAATCAGCCAAATCAGATTTACTGTCTGTCAAAACAAGTGACTTTGTTTCTTAATCCAGTTACATGTGTTAATATGTGTATTCATGAAACCCTCTCACATCTGAATTCTTAATCTGAGAGAGATAGTCACCGCATAGAGTCCTGCCATGACTTTATTGCTTGGATAGAAAAAAGCAATTTTGGAGTTGAGTTGTGTAAGTGATTGGAATCTTGGGTGAAAGTGTCTTAGGATGCATAAAAAGAAGTAAAGAAATATTAGTCCCAGTCAAGCATATTTCTAGATTTGACAGAAGCTGGGCTCCAAAAGTTGGGGGAAGAAAAGAGATATCACATCCTAAAACCAGTTACTCTTGAAATGAAAAACGTGAAAATCTGATGGTAATACTGCTAATGATTCTTAGGAAAAAAATAAAGGGGAACCAACAAACAAATCAGTGACACTTGACAGAAAATGCTGTGATGAATTCAGGTTCTAAAGTTCCCCAAATATGGAATGCATGTAAAACAGTGGCAGAAGTCTGGAAGAATATGAGAACCGGTAAAAGACTAGAACAGAAGAGAATTGTGACAGTGCTACCGAGGGCAGAGAGTGAACTGGACAAGGACAAGACCGGCCCACAGTGTCCCTAGAAGCTGTATTACTTTAAATGACAGGTACTTTTCTACTCAGCTATTTTTCTTCCATATTGAAGATCAATAAAATTAGTTTTCTAACTGAAAAGGTAAAATAAAGTCTGAAATACATGATGAAACAATAAAAGACACTAATCTCATTTAAACAAAATCACTTTAATTTTAATAAATTGCCCTGTCATTTATAGAAAGGACTTATAAACACAGTTGCAGAGTTTCCATCCATAATATTTAAGAAATCATGATGAACTGGGAGGCACCACATGAGGAGTATCACGATGAACTGGGAGGCACCACATGAGGAGATACTTTTTTCTTAAAAAAGTATCTGTCCTGAAAATTGGATGTTGATATATTCAATGTCAATGCTAAGAACTTTCTAGAACTAAAAACTAAAGTGATCAACTAATGATTTCTGAGAACATACCTCTTATCTCTCTCTTTCAAGGACCAGGCATAATCCCTAGGTGAAACCACAGGAGACGAGATCACAACTCAAGATAAGATAAATTTCATTAATATTTACAGTGACCCAAACTTGAGCCATCATCATATCTACATGTCTATTGAGAATGCATGCAAGGGACAGTCACTGAAGCAGAGTCACTGAAGCAGAGACTCAGTCTGAAGGGCAATTGAGGGGACTCTTTTTGGGTGGAATTGTATTTAGCAATCTCAGATTTCAGTCCCAATTCTTAGTTTCTGGAATTCTATGCAGCTCTCTTGGGTGAATGGAATAGACCCACTTAAAAAGCACGGATTTCTTTGAATACTTTCTAAGTTTCCCCCATCAGCCTTTGAGAGGAAATGGTGTCAGGTAGTAGTAGGTCCAGAGCAGCATGGCCGTTCACGCAGACATCATTGGTGAGGCTGGAGATAGAGAAAGAATTGCTCTCTGTAAACCTGGGCTGTGTGTATCATCGACATGGTCCACTGGGAAGACCAATGGGGTGTGGGGTTTGGATTCTCTTGGTGTTGAGATTTATCCTGCCTCACATTTAGTCGTTGCTATCATGGATTTGGAGGCTCTGAATCATTGACAAAATCTCCTGTTTGGTTTGTTGCTATTGTGTCTTCCCCTTGCTTCTCCTGAGGAGTCAGGTATGTGTTGTATTGATCATTCCACATGCAGAGACACCTGTATTGGCCTTATGACCACTGTATTCATGGCCTTCAGTTTCTGCCTTGTGGGAATAGAGGGACTATCCAACATTCTCCAAGATTTTGAATATATGCATTTTGTAGAAGTTCATTAGTTTTTGGTGGCAAAAATTATTTGAAAACTGCAGGCCTTATGAAGGCAGGAGTAGAATTACTTATAAGATAGCTCTAAGAGGTGTGTATATGTGTATGTGTGCATGAATATTGGGAGTGGTTTCAGGCATACGTTGAAGTGTAGTCGCATTTTTCTTTGTATGACAGACTCTACTCAGCAATCTCTTAGCTTCCTCTATTTACAAACCAGGAACTTCAGCTGTTCTATTAAAGACTGGATGTGAAAGCTAAGTGCTTTGCTGACACAGACATCAAAGGGACTTACGCGTACTTTCCCCCATATGTTTTAGCTAGTTTTTCCTTTCATGCCTGATATCAGTCAGAGAGAGTGCTAGAATGTAATACCTCACACCTCAGAGATTAAACACCTTCTCAGTTGGTATTTCTGTTTCGACTTCATTTCCTGCCACCTTCTATCATAAGCACCTTACACCATGTCATATAGGCTTTTGATTCTGTTTGAGCAATGAGACTGTGTTTTTCAAGAACATTATTCTGCAAGTAAGTAGACTCTGCCTTGTCTTTGACATGAGCTTAGTTGCTGAATGAATAGCTTGGTTGGACATCGAGATAAGATTATAATAGAGTCTATAATAACAATGCCAATCACGGATGGCAGAAAGGCTGTTATTCTTGGCCTGTTGTATTTGTAAATCATGCTAGATTTCCCATGGCTTAATCTAAAAATGCTACCCTGTCAGTGGTGGAGGCTTGCATTTTGAGTTCCCAAGAAAAATATTTCAGAAAGAACATCCTACTCTTCTTTACTGTGTAATAAATAAGTTCTAGGAAAGACTCATATCATCTAAGGAATTACTCAGATGGCATTTTCACTCCTGTACCTAACCCTGTAGGATCCAGGCAGTTACTACATTCATTTGTATGTAAAATTATTCTTATTTATACTGAAAGCTTATTTATACTGTATTTTTGTTGGTTTGTTTTAGTTTTCCTTTCGTTTGAATTAGAAGCCCATGTCTTGAGATGGGCGAGGAAGTCTGGATTTTGGAGCTCTGTGTGTAGGGCAGATCTACAACAAGGAAGAGGCAGGTTGGAGGACCAGGTAGGGGTGAGGAATCAACTCTTAGAAACAGGAAGACATGGAGTTAGGTATTAAAAGAAAAACAAAACATAAAAACAGGAAGTGTTTTCAAACATTCTACAGATCTTCATGGAATTGGTATATTTTTAAGGGTAAAATACCAAAATATACTGAAATAAGTCAAATTTTGTGTTTCATTTGACTTATATCTTCGGAGATGTTTTATTTTATTTATCTGGAGAAGGTGGCTTTTCATATAATTTTCTTCCTACTTTCATCTCCCTTCTCTGTACACCTCAGTCACTAAAAAGCAAAGTAATCATCATCATTTAGGTATAATAACAAAGGGGCTCTGGACTATTTTTCTCTAAGGAAAAGGCCTATTTCAAAGTATGTTCCTATGTAAAGGCCTATTGTGAGTTTAGGTATCTAAAATCCACAAATGGTAATAATATTTTATAAATAACCACTTAAATGAGTCAATACTTAAAGGGACTCTTTAGGAAAATTATAAGGAAATAGTCAATTTAGATTTAGAAAGAACATCAGATTATTTCACTCAATCATTGCAGTTGAAAGATAAGGAAAACGCGGCCCAGAGAAATTGAAAATTGTGTCATAAGTTTCTTTTTTTTTTTTAATGTGAGTTAGATGTGAAATCTTGATTTCTTCAATGTTATTCCTGCATTCAAACTCTCTCAGATATGTTTGGTATCATCTGTAATGGAAATGTTCATAACCAAACCGACCTACTTTGTAATATATACAAACTTTTTTCTAAACCAGAAAAATGTCTTGAATAATAAATTGTCAATTGTATGAAGTAGCAGTAAACATCCAAAATATGACCACTTCCCTCCATCAAAAAAGAAATTCTAAATATTGAGTAACTGAACAACCAATAAAACTCCAGTTCATTACATCTATACTATCCAAATTATAGCCACAACCTTAGATGAATGTCAGACACAAACAAAAATTAGATGTTAGCTTGAAACAAACCAGTTCCCTCACTTGTGAAAGTGGAAATTTGACTCACCCATAGTCGTTATATAGCTATTATGAGGTAGAGTTTTCTGACTCCAGGTTTATTAAATACTTAAATTTCTGAATAGTATATTGAAGGCATCCTCGTCTCCTATGTCTCAGTCATCTACTACCAAAAACTGCCTGTGTGAATTGATTAATTCTACAGTGGAAAAGAAATTGTCATTTCTGACATTTTTGCAACCTCCCTTATAGCCCCGCACAGACTGTGTGGGGTACCCGCTGCTAGCACTATTCAAGTCTGTAAATCAAGATGTATCTGAATCACCGTTTTCCCCAAATTCATTCTGCTGAATGTTCCAAAGGATATTAACTGATGTGGGTAAAGGATTTTATGGAACATACTTGGGAGAGGTAATATGCAGTTTCTCCAAATTCTAAACACTGAACATACTTTACTGTCTATCTTTTAGGACTAAAACACATGCTGGGCAATTTATTGAAGACCCAGGATTATTCAGATGTTGTCCAAGTACATTTCTTCTACACCAGCCACTACACACATTTAGGAAAGATCCTTCTTCATTAAAGTTCTGTAGAACTTTTCTCGGCCTTTGATAAAACTTTGGATGAGAGGGGGAACAAAATTTCATTTCATTTAATCCTCTTTGCTACAGATTTGGTAGATACACTTGTGGTTAAATTTTGGGTATTGAAACTTGCTTCCTCTCAGACATTTTAAAATACCAAATGTCAACAACGTCCTGAGACTAGAATGATGAAAATTAAACCTCTTCAAAACCTAGTACAGGAAAGGAACTCAGTGCACTGCCTTTACAAAAACAGGAACATGGAACCTGGGATGTATGGTTCTTAACCCAGAAGACTTGCTACCACATCCCGCTGCCTCGTCCTCTCCAGTCTCATCTTCAGGAGAGTGTCCTGAAACCAAAGCTATAAAGAGAATAACTGAGGTGAATACAGTGTTTTTAAAACATGTGCTGGTCAGTTTTATGAAAAATTATGCACAATTTGCTCTTCACCAGTCTGCTCTGGTATGCTTCTAATGATATTAGAATCATTTAGAAAAGAAAGCACAATCATTTCACAATTCAGTAAATAGAAATGTTATCATCAAATTAACAGTGGTTATCTTCAAAAGTTATTACACTAGCTGTGTTGCCATATCCCAAGATAGATCGAAAATACCAAGAGCCATAGACCCTTCTCACATGAGATGCATCATATAAATCAGGACTTGATTTTATCACCAGCAGTTTATAAAATCAGACCTAGGGAAAGAATTAGGTCTGGGAACACATGCATAGTCTTAATATAGCAAACGTTGAACTGATTGCTACAAAATCAGAACAGCAAGAATAATTTGCAGTATTTTATCAATTAATTAAAAATTCATAAGTTCAAAACTTAATATGATGTGTTATTTGTAGGCATTTCTATAAAAAAAGTTCTAAGAGATTAAACTCATTTGAAAAAATTGCATATTATAAAATGATTTATTTCACATCATAAATTTTAATTATAAAACACTTCCATAGATGTTTTCCTATGTATTTTTCATAAAAGACATATAAAATAAGTGGCTATGAACTGCACTTCACAGATAAGAATTCCGAAGCTCTGAATTGAAAAGGTTCATCTAAGATATCAGGACTGGATCTCAGGCCAGGGCTCCTGACTCCACACCCCAGAGCTCTTTGCCTTATCTCACAGCGTGTTCTTTAATGGTTAATTGACCCACCTTTCCTACCTTGGCTTCTCATTTCTTAGCTTTCATTCCAGTTCAGGAAATAATAATGAGAATTTTTAAAAACCAAGGAGGAACTATTAGGGAATTTGCAAAACAATTCTGCAACCGAGGCAATATACTTAGAAGAGAATCCTGGTAGTTAGGATTAAAGAGGCAGGGACATCCTGAAGCCAGTTATATCAGCTTGAAAGAGTCCATTGTTAAATTTGCAACAATTTTGCTCTTTGTTAAATAGCCATTATCAAAAATTAAATTACATAAACTTGTAATTGAACATTATGTTAAAGACAAAGGTACTCAACTTGTCGCTTCCTAGTTATTTTACTACAGTTTACTATTATCTAGGCTTTTGATGTTACTTACATCTATGGTGACTGTGTGGTAGAAATACTATGTCTGTTACCTGCTTTTCGCAGTTCTACCTGGTAGTTCAGAACCGACCATGATGGAAGTATTAGGCCATGAAAATCACAAATGCTACAATTATTGTTTTATTCATTATCTGGGCTTAAAAAATGGAGAAAAATATTAATAATGCAGATTAAATTGAAAATTGTCTTGTGTCTGTAGCTGTTAGATTGTGAATGGCTCATAAAATGGAGAAAGTATTTGTCTAGTATATGAAACCACTATCTGATTCAACAAAGAAATTGCTCATGTCAGTGAAAATTGAATGAAGTCTGACAAACGTCCTTGTTTTACTTTAGACTCACTCTGTAATATAAAAGGAAATATCAACTGACATTTATGTCAGAACTCCACTTATTTGTCAATGACATGAGAGACTTCTTTTTGGAGTAGGATCATAATCGAGCACTATACATAGTCTAACTTTGTGGCACTATTGGGGATAGAATGGAAGGAGATGCTGACAATAGATTTTATAAGAACCAAGTCACATTGAAGTCCTTAGTATGGAATTTACAATGATGGTTATTATATATTTATCATTGTTTGTAAATTGGGTGCTAATGTTCTTAAAGCAGTACGTTTTATATTAATTTTTTTCCCTTGGAGATCTAGTTGTTAAACACTTAGCAGACCACAGAATGGGGGGCATGCTTTGTTGGAAGATGAGCACTCTGCAAATGAGAGGGATACCAGAGAAATCTATGCTTGTTGCTTTGTAATTCTCTTTGAACAAGAGCTCTAATTATGTATAACGATGCCAGTTTTATGTAACAGACCTCTGTGACCTTTTCCTATATTGTACAGGGAGGGACTCTTTGCTACCTGTGAGGTATCATCTTCAAATGCCAGAATATATTTTCATTGTAAAAAGTTACCAACTTCCATAGACAATGGAGGACAAAACAAAACAAAACAAAACACAGCAACCAAAAAAACCCTCTTAACATTATCTTTTATTTCACTTTCCTAGTCCCTGGTACCATACAATGATGTTATCTTCTGGAACTAAGACCCTCAGCTCTGGCGTATCTTAGGTCCTACAGGACTTTACTCTGTTGATGTGACTTCTCCAGAATTAGTCATAATTTACCTTTCATTCTATCCCCCTGGGGCCCCATGTTATATTATGCTACTGCAGTGATAATCACAAGAGTTACTGCCATTGTCTCTCCAAGTAATACATGTTCACATTTACACATATTTGTTTTCTGGTCACGATTTAACCCCTGTTGATAGCTCAAGGGTTGGGATTCTAAGCATGTGGCATAATGGTAGTGGTGGAGAATATTCAATAAATAATTGTGCATTGATTGATAGGACGTCCTTCTAGAGTCCTTCAGTTATATCACTTCCAATTTCTGTACTGAAGCCCAAATTAGTTATATGTTCTCTCCCCCCATTATTTTGAATTTTGAATTAAAATTAATTTATATGAAATCCAAAATTGCAGATTGGTAATCCACTAGCTTTCTGGTAAAGCTACCTTGGGCTTTAGAGCTGGCTTGCTTTGTCATTCATACATGCCCTGTTGGTTTTTATTTGGGGTTTAACTTGTACTGTAGTTAATCATACTTAAGTTCCATTTGTAAAAGCCTTGATGAGACAGCAGAAATGTCAAAAGAGAAGAAGAAATCATGAGATGCCATGGTCCTTTGACTTCCAGTTGAAGAGTGGAGGTTAGTTATAGGTCAAAGTGGAGGAAGGGAAGTTTTGTTGTCACAGAGGCTGCTGAGGTAAAATAGGGGAATCTTACTGAGAATATATTCTTCCTTATAAACCTTCTGTGGCTACAGTATGATTTAAGTAGGAACATCGGGGTGTTATATATATATTTAATGTGTTAAATAGTTAACTGAATATGAGCATCACAGAGAGAGGTGGGTGAAGGAAAGTACTTTGTAATTAGGCAGGCTGGCTTCCAATCTTAGCTCTGCCTACTCAGAAAACTTAATCTCTCTCAACTTTATTTTATTATTTGTAAAGTTGGAGATTATTTATAATGTACCTATTTCATTGGGCTGCTTTAAATATTAAATATGATAATAAACATAAAATTCTTAGCAAAATTTCCGCTCACAGATGTTGATGGAAACATTTTGCAAGGAATATTTCCATGATGCAAAACCTTATGGAGAAGGCAAATTGGGGAAGTGTTTTCCTTTAGAAAATCCCTTATTTCATGGACTACATGATGACTTTCCCTGTTGTTATTCTAAAATGGTGCTACTTCCTAAAAATATTTTAATAAACTACAAACAGAGTTAGCTACTTTAAAGGTGATTTGTCGAGTTTTTGAAGGATTGCTCAAATCTGTGTGGTCTGTGCAATTTGTGAAGGTTAAGTTACATTGGGAATTCTTTTATTGTTACAGAGCATGAAGATCTAAGGACAGTGTGTCATATCGCGGGGAGGTTATGGACAACAGTAGTATGGTCTGCTGTCCTGGTGTGTTTAATTCCAAATCTAGCATAATAGTTTCCATTTTATATACATGTTCTCTGGGAATTTAAACTTTTATCTGATTAAATGTTTTTCATAGTAGTCTCTAGGTGTATTCAGTGGCAACTCCTGAAAGATGTCTATCCCTTTTATTTGAAGTAATTTTTCTGTATTATCGACAGTTCACACAAACATCAAGCTTTTTCAGAATTTATATTTTAATCTCTGTTATATTAACAAATTGTAAATGAGAAGTGAGTGCGAAGACTAAGACTATCAGGCCTCGCTTACCTGGACAGGTGAACGCCCTCCCCTAACTCCCGCCCCACTGGGACATTATTTCTATAGTTTGCTCTTTTGGAGCCTGAAGAGATCTGCTATTACAGAGGGTCATCGTGAGGTTCAAGTAGTTATGAAAAGGCTGCCTTTGGAGATTTATGAGGCACACTAGCATATTAAAATCTCCGAGGAGTCCTGCAGTAGAGCAAGTTGTTTGATCAATTGTTTTTCTCTTTTGTTGCATAATACCTGAACCTAGTATCTTTGTGTTTGATGAAACGTGTTTTAGGAAACTTGGCTCTGGATTACAATCCTTCAGTCAGGGGCAAGAAAAAACCCTGAAATTGCATTTAACAAAGTTCTTAGAATTGATTCAGAATGAGAAGAATTGAGTTTGAGTTTTTAATGCTGCCATTTGATAGCTAGATAACATTGGGCAAGTTATTTCATTTCTCTAAATCTCAGATTCCTTTTCTGTAATAGCATAAAATACCTAATACATATCTCTATGTTTTCGTAAGTATTATATCAACTAGTATCAGTGAAAATGATATATAATGCAATGGCTGATATTTACTGACTCCAATACTTCCTTCATAGATTTATTGGGCCTTACTTAACACATGCATGTTAATGAGCTTATGTCTCCAGTGTCTCAGCCCATGATAAATTAGAATTAGAAAAAACAGTTAAAAGGTAGTGAGGCAGTTAGAGAACAGAGGCAATAAGAGCAGCAACCCCAGAACTGAAGAGCAGACTCATTATATTGTTACATGGCAAGTAGTCATTGGTTATAGTTCATCAAGAAATGCTTAAATGATGATAGGAGGCTTCCATTTAAAAATGGATGGGGTATAATATTTTAGGGAAATACCACAAATGTTCCTTTAGATCAAGATCTCTTTCTTACACATATTTGAACATCTGCCTTTTGTACTAAGGTCAGGACATACTGAGATTCCTAAATTTCTGCTTAATATTTTCAGTGTTAATTGACTGGTACTTTATTTAGAGTAATTTTTTTCTTTAAAAATTCTAGATTAACTGTTGTAGTCTTCTTTGAAAAAATAATACTGTCAACTGAAAATCTGGTTTTTAAAATAAGACTTTATTTCTTTATTTGTGAGAGAGAACAAGAGAAAGCATAAGCAGGGGGAGGGGCAGAGGAAGAGGTAGAGGAACACTTCCCCGCTGAGCAGGGAACCTGATGCGGGACTCAATTCTAGGACCCTGGGATCATGACCTGAGCTGAAGGCAGATGCTTAACTGACTGAGCCACCCAGGCACCCCAATATCTAATTTTTATATAGGTTACAACTTGTGTAGTATATGAACAATGAATCTTGTAACACTGAAAAAATAAAATAAAAATATCTGGGAAAAAATTATATAACATACATATTTATTAACAATGAAAGTATAAGAATTATATTTATTTATATGGAATGTATATGTGATATCCTATTGAGAGAAAAGAGCAGGCTCTCAAATAATATAAAGACATATTTGTGTAAAAATATATACACAAATAAAAAATTTGGCCAAAAAGTGTCAATTTTGTCTAGAGAGTGAGATTATGGCTAGTTCTTCTCTGATTGTATTTGGTTATCTTTATGTTCCAGTTTTTCTGCCATCCATGTATAATCCAGTGTGGAACACTTCATACCAACATAACTAAAAGTAAGGTCTTTACACTGATATTTTTGATTATCTTAGTCCATTTGAGCTCCTGTAAAAAAGACACTATGGACTGGATAGCTTATTAGCAACAAAAGTGTATTTCTTGCTGTTCTGAAGACTAAGAAGTCCAAGGTCAAGGGGTTGGCAGATTCCATGTCTGTGGGGGCCCATCCTCTGTCTTATATATGGTACCTTCTCACTGTCTCCTCATGAGGTGGAAGAGGGATGAGTTAGGGATCTCTCTGGGGTCTCTTTTATCATTCATTCATTTATTTATTCTGGGGTCTCTTATTATCTATCTACCTATCTATCTATTTATTTATTCATTCATTCTGGGGTCTCTTTTATTATTTATTTATTTATTTATTCATTCATTCATTCATTCATTCATTCTGGGGTCTCTTTTAAAGAACACTAATCCATAGGGGTCCCTGGGTGGCTCAGTCTGTTTTTTGGTTGCTCACGTTCCTTTCAGGCCTCTGGCCTGCTCACCTCCCTGTGTGTCATAGTCTCTGAGGAGTTAGAGGACTGTTTCTTCTCCGGTCAATCAAGTTCTTAACCCAAACTGGATTTTCTAAAAGATGAAGCATATACATCAATGAAAATCTGAAACCCATTAACCTTAACACCCCACGGATTCTTCAAAAAAAAGTTCTAACTTCTATTTTAAATAGTTAAGCAAAATGAATAAAATGAATAGTGAGTAAGAAGGACCTTGTAAAAACTGTGAACAGTTTTGTAGATTGTCTTTCAACTGGAATCTGTAAGCAAACATGGCTCTAAGCTTTTTAATGATTATTCAGTATTGATGCCATGCCATTAGGGACATAGAAGGGATAGGAAATGTTCTTAGCATACCATCTCTTACAGATCTTAAAAGGTACCAAGAAGGACTCCTCAAATATTACCTGAGAGACACGAACTTGAAAGCCTAACCTGTGAATATAATCCATCTGGGACAGCACTTAACTCCAGATAAGAGATAAATGACATAGCCGATAATGCATACAGTTCTTGAGAAATTTTATTATTCTCCTTTATTGAAGCTTTCTTTTGTCAGAGACAAAGATCACAGGTTAAAAGTTACTTTCTCATAACTCCTCCATAGCACTCTGTTGTTGGTCATTGGGTTTATAGTTAATGATGAGGGGAGTGAGGAAGACTCTTGAGTTAATATCACTATCAGATTATTAATTCCTTTAAAGTCCTTGTGATTTGTTGCCTTTCAAAATTAATGAATTATTCATGTTACACTGGCATGAAGCAGTAAGCCTAGTAGGTTAGTTATTGGTTACAAGTGGAAGGATGACTATTCACTGAAAGCCACATATTTCAAAAGTTAGGTAGTTTCCAAATGCAAGCAAATCATATGATTGACTAATTTTAAAATAGATCTATTGATGCCTTTTTATTGATTATCAAGAGGGATAGTCTTAGGCTTCTATGTAGAGGTTTCTATTTCTCTCATTCTCTTTTATTTGTGTTTTGCTGATTAGCCAGATAAACTTGGATTTGCAACAGTAATCCTGGCCAGAGATGGCCAAAAGGATGCATAGTCCATATAGATTCTCCTCTTGTTCCTTTCCTTAGCTCACTTGCTTTGCTTTTGTTGTGCTTTTCTTATTGGTTCTGTTTCTTCCTGGCAGGACCTGGTAATTTCCTCCTTCTCTCTCATTATTGTTTCTTTTTGGTTCATTCTCTCCCTGCCTTCTGATCCCCAAGGAGCTACTTCTACACTTTCATCTCTGTGCACACTGAGACTCATTTAGATTTGTCTGGGATTGGCAGAAGAGGAGAGTCTTATCTAGGGCAGGGGACATGATAGTGAGTGTTTCTTTTGTCCTGCTTAGCTGAGATCTGGCATCTTGACAGAATCAGGAATCAGTGTGCAGGAGAGGTGGATTTCAATTGCAGGGTAAGGGCACTGTGTGCGGCCTGCCATGATGGACGCCAGGAAATGGACACGGGGCACATGTTTAGGTCCTGGGCTGATTGGTGTGTTTCAGTGATGAACACTTCCATGATGATTATAACAGGGCAAACTTAGAGTCCCTGGCCACTCCATTGTTCAGCTTATGCCATATATGCGCTCCAAATGAATTTGCCCAACTTGCTGCCTTACTCTCCCCCACTCTTGAAAATTCCTCTGACACTCCAATCACTGCTTTGTGCAAACTTCTACTCCTTAGCACTCCTTGCTTGCTGCTGAATAAAAGCCTGTTCCAACTTTTCTTCTTTTTCTCACTCATACTTTACCTTATATTTATTGATGTTTTCTCCCAAAGTGTCCTCATTTTTTGAGAAACTCAATCTAGCTTCTAGAAGGATGTACCTCAGTTAAGCAGCCCCATCCATAATCCCCAAATTTTCTGTGCCCTTGGTAAAGCTCAGCTTTATTTTATGCTTTCCTTCCATATTAATTTTAATCTCATCTTCCCTTCTGTCTAATATTATCAGCTCTGTGCATAAGCTTTATACCCATCTTACCTATGTCTAGTAAACATTAATTTTTTTAAGATTTTATTTATTTATTTATTTATTTGAGAGAGAGAGAGAGAGAGAGAATGAGAGAGAGGAAGAAGTCAGATGGAGAAGCAGACTCCCCGCTGAGGAGAAAGCCCGATGCGGGACTCAATCCAGGGACTCCAGGATCATGACCTGAGCCGAAGGCAGTTGCTTAACAACTGAGCCACCCAGGCGCCCCGTAAACATTAATTTTTAACAAGGGTATAATTTCACTTTAAAATATTTATGATTAAAGCAATCTTAGTGATTCTACTGATGTGTATAAAGAAAAGTACTACAAAAGGCAGTTCTTAGAAGAATTTTATAATATTATGTTAAATTTTTAAGGAGTAAGTAGTCTTATCCATGCTCTTTTCCCACAAAAAGTGCAAGGACAAAACACATTCTTTGGTGGTTAGGGTCTCTGTCCCAAGTCTTGTTGAAGTTCAGTTCTCCTCTTAAGTGCTTTAAGTGAGCGTCTTTAAGAGTGGTCTGTTGGTAGAACTTATAATAGTCCCTGTGGTTTGGACCATTCACCTCTTTCTAGGAGATGTCAGGGGCTCTTCTATATTTTTAAATGCCTTTTGTTTTTTTTTTTTTCTATGCTATAATTTCCCAGATTGGTTTTTGGACACTATTTTTAAAGTCAAAATCAACTGGGTACTCCAAGTGCCCTAATGAATAGTTGCAGGAGAAACTGATGTTTTGGATCCTTAATAGACACTTAAGAAGACATGTTCCCAATAATACCCGTGTCCTGTTTAGAGAGCGTGTTCTCACAACCTTGCTCCCACAGCTGTGTGGGCAGAAACCCATGTGGCATCCACTTCAAACCAACTGCAGCTTGACATCAGTAGTCTGTGTGACCAATCAGGTTTTTTCTCTTAGAAATTTGGAGTTGGGACTCTTCGGAGTCAGCATTTAAATTCATAAAGGCTGTTAGGCCAGAACAGGGAGTAGCAATCTTTGACTGACTTGTAAATGGGTAGGTAAATCTGGACAACACAGGGGGATGATAATAGAGACATTAAGACAGAAGCAGAAAAAAAGAGTTGGTGGTATAGGAGACAGAGACCAAAAGCAGGCAGTGACAGACACAGAGAAACAGACACACATATACAGAAATAGAGGCAGAAACATCTGTCATTTAGGGGGAGAGACAAGAAAAGAGAGAGGGGAGCAGAGAGAGATACACCCACATGGAATAGCTTTCCCAGATCCTAACTGTTCTCCAGTTCCTGATTGCACCCTCACCATGAGGACAGAGGTAGAGCCTCTAGTGCTGACGTGGGTTGGTTCTGTTCCTTGTATCCAAAAGATTCCAGCATAAGTAAAGCCTATCTCTAGGCTATGCACGTCTAATTCAGAATACCTCGCCTTGTGACAGTTCTACGTTCCTCCTGTGAATTAAGGGTTCATGAGTTCTGTCTCTGTATTTACTAAGTTGCCAAGTTCATTGGTAGTCATTATCATAGAAAATCCACCATGAGGACTTTTTTACTGAATGATATTGAAACATTGCTGCCCATTTTTGTAACTTGGAGTGCTTTATTTAATTCATTGGTTAATCAAAATAATACATCAGTGTTTAAAAATGAGTAACATGAACCATGACAAAGACTCAAATGATGGTCTATCATGTTCTAAATAACCTGTATAAAACATATCTTTTCCATGAAAATAACCTTACCAATTAATTTTAAATTAAAAAATATAAACCGAATAAACAATTGTGTGTCATATTTTCACACTAATCTTCTAAATTATAACTTAATTGGCTTTGTAGTTTTGCTATCTTTTTAAAAAATATTTATTTATTTATTTATTTGACAGAGAGAGAGAGAGAGACACCACAAGTAGGCAGAGAGGCAGGCAGAGAGAGAGGGGGAAGCAGGCTCCCCGCTGAGCAGAGAGCCTGACAACGGGGCTCGATCCCAGGACCCTGAGATCATGACCTGAGCCAAAGGCAGAAGCTTTAATGCCCTGAGCCAGCCAGGTGCCCCTAGTTTTGCTATCTTTTAACTTATAAAATTATTTAGATTTTTTAGCTCTGTAAGAATATAAACATAAGAACTTTATGCCTATTTTATGTAGGTACATATATATAGTTAATATTAGTAAATAAATAATATTGAGTTGTCTAATACTTTTCCCTTCAAAGAAGTCCCATACATGGTTTAAGTTTGAGAAACTTTTAATTAGGTGGTAGTTTTTAAAATGCAAGCTTGTTCTTTTAAATTTTTTTTAAGGTTTTATTTATTTATTTGACAGAGAGAGAGAGAGAGATCACAAGTAGGCAGAGGCAGGGAGAGAGAGAGAGGGAAGCAGGCTCCCCGCTGAGCAGAGAGCCCGATGCAGGGCTCGATCCCAGGACTCTGAGATCATGACCTGAGCCGAAGGCAGAGGCCCCAATCCACTGAGCCACCCAGGTGCCCCAAAAATGCGAGTTTGTTCTAAATTCACTTTACTTCTTCAGTTCTTTGGGTAACATTCCTAAAGTTATCCAAGTGTACTTAATATTTACTTATCCTGTGGTAGGCTTCTTAAGGGTTAAATACGTTTATTTTGGATAGTTCGGGGGAATTTCTCCCTCTCACCCCCCCCTTTCCCCCTTTCTGCATTTTCTTCAGTAGATTCAATCTCTTCTCTGAAAACCAAGAGGTAGTTGGTTAGTTCTCCTGCGTTGAACACTGTATCAGTGAGGCCAAGCCTGCAGTATGAAGATAGGAAGTTAAGTAATTTCTATTTATGGTTAGTCTGCCTGTTGTGGCTGGTCAGTCCCCCTTGAGAAATTGCCTTATGGTTCATTGGGGTACCCAGTGCAAATAACCCATTTCAGTTACAGGTAAAGCAACTCACTATTGGACCAAAGCATCATTTCTATATTTGCGATTCAGTGTGCCACTGTGACTTCATAGAAAAGAGATGCAAGCAGCGTAAGTAACATGAGAAATCATTGCACAGAATTTAGAAGCAGTGATAAGCAGTACTCTCCCTTTACATCCTTCCCAAGTCCCCATATAAATTAACTTAAAGAGACAAATATTTTGAGGTGGCCTAAAAATAGGCCCACTTCCCTATGGGCCTTTCCCTAGGAAAGTTCACCTTCACAGCTTGTCCCCATGTCAGTATAGTTCTCCAGAGACACAGAACAGAAACGACCAGTAACATATACATATATAGTATATATGTATTATGTATATATGTATAATATATACGTCATAATAATATGGCTATGTGACTGGACTGGCAAGTCAGAAATCTGAAAGGCAGGCAGGCAGGCTGGAAACTGTCAGGAGGAACTGATACTGTTGTCGTCCTGAGGCAGAGTTTCTTCCTCAGGGACATCTCAGTTTTGCTCTTAAGGCCTTTCCACTGATTGAGTGAGGTCCACCCACACAATCAAGGATAATTTCCTTTACTTAAAGTCAGCTAATTGTAGCTGTTCACCTGATCGAAAAAACACCACAGAAACACCTAAATTGTGTTTGTTTGGATACCTGAGTACTGAACCCTAGCTAAGTTGACAGAAAAAACTAACCATCAGTTCCTAAATCTTATCAGAATCTTACACATGCTGACTGGCAGGAGCCCAGATTTCCTCTTCTAAAATGCCCACAGAATCCCCAAGAGGGGAATATCTGATTCGCATTTATCTAAACTGCTATACCCAGCTGTTCTCATCTCCTGGTGGTCATAGCCTCTATGCCACAGCTGTTTTCAAGTATCTTATGCTTTAATGAAATTCTTGACCCTCTGCTCAGGCTGTCCTTCCAGTGGTGCTGAGGCCTTGATCTGTGGGACCTCCTTTCCCCACAACCCATTCTATATTCTCCTACCTCTGCCAGTGCTTTGGCTGGTTGGATCCTTTACCCAGTGGGGGTAACTCTAACCTCTATTCTCATAGAATTGAACCCGTCATAGCCACCTTTATTGAATTTCTGAAGATTACCATAAAAATTTATAATGGGATGAATAACCACTCTGGTGAATCTGTTGGACTCCCCTCATATCCGTTTTTGTTCCTCTTCAGTAGCAACAACACAATCCCCCTTGACAATGGTTAGATTACCCCAACTGTATTACAGGTTCCATCTCTACGTGTCAAGTCAGTGGCATAAGAGTCCTAAAGTAATAGGAAGAATTAACTTTCAGTATAATAGAATTGTGACTCCATTTCCATTTGGAAGCATCATTCTCTTAGGACCTTGTAATTCTAATTTTATGGAACCCAATGGTACAGGAATAGAAAAAAAATCTTAACACAGAGATTTCAGGTTTCATGTTGAAGGGCTACTCCCACTTCCATCCTTTGGTTCCTAGACCTGAACATGGGGTAGATTGGGGGCCAGTATCATATATTGGTCACTGGTTTACAGAACCATAATCCCACCATCCTCAGCTGATGCCATAGCTGAGCCTTCATTACGCCATCTGCTTTTAGATGATGGCACATGTGGTAAGGCCAGTGAATTTCATACACATAAGCCCATGGCTGCTTTTGTTTCTTTATAAAGTAAGTTGCTTGGTTGAGGGTGATGTTCTGTGGTATGTCAGTGAAAAGGGCATAGATGAGAGTATATGTAGACTCGTATAGTCACAGTAACAAAGTGCTACCAACTGGGTGGCTTAAAAGAACTTTATTCTTGCACTTCTGGAGGCCAGAAGCGTGAAGTCCAAATATTAGTGGAGCCACAGTCTCTCTAGGATCTAGGGGAGAATCAGCTTTTCATGATGTTCCATGAAAAGGAGATATATGTAAAATGGTCTCCAAAGGCTGAAGGATCTCTGAAGACTGACAAAAATGACTAACCAGTACAGCTTGATGAGAAAAGGTTTAAGGGGACCTATGGACGGAACTGTCTTGGGTGGCAGCAAGACCAGTAGATCTCCACAGACCCACCTCCTGTAAGACCTGGTTTTATAGTCCTAGAGCTGGGTAAAACATGCTTGGGACTGCCCTTGGGAGGTTACCCCAGGCAGACCACCTGGGAGGAAGTATTTGAGAATCACTCATATCTCCAGAATAGATCAAAGGTGTTAGGATTCAAGGGTGTACTTAAGGTTGTGTTTAAAAAATGTGGGAGTGGAGGGGTGCCTTGGTGGCCCAGTCAGTTAAACATCTGCCTTTGGTTTAGGTCATGATCCCAGAGTTCTGGGATTGAGCCCCATATTGGGTTCCCTGCTCAGTACAGTCTGCTTCTTCCTCTCTCTCTGCCCTTGCTTGTGCTTTCTCTATTTGTCTCTCTCAAATAAATAAAATCTTTAAAAAAATGTGGGAGTGCAAAGAGGACATCCAAATGGCCAACAGCCACATGAAAAAGTGCTCAACATCACTAGGCATCGGAGAAATACAAATCAAAACCACAGTGAGATACCACCTCACACCAGTCAGAATGGCTAAAATTAGCAAGTCAGGAAATGACAGATGTTGACGAGGATGCGGAGAAACGGGACCCCTCCTACACTGTTGGTGGGAATGCAAGCTGGTACAGCCACTCTGGAAAACAGTATGGAGGTTCTTCAAAATGTTGAAAATAGAGCTACCCTATGACCCAGCAATCACACTACTGGGTATTTAACCTAAAGATACAAATGTAGTGATCCAAAGGGGCACATGCACCCGAATGT
>CM052802.1:38034521-38051511 GCA_028533885.1 Nasua narica | reverse complement strand
TTTCTCTACCAGAATGTAAAAAACATGGCTAAGTAGAAGAGTAAACAGTATGTTGCACTAGGGTCTATTTTTGTTTTTGAATTAAAACTGAGTTGGTTTTATTGCATGTAAGAGCTCTTTTCATTTTATTTTTTTAAATCAAGTATTTTGACTGCTCTAAGCACAAACTGGAGAGCTTGTCAAGAGAGTAATGACCTGCAATACATGGTCTAAACAAAATAGACCCCTAGGAATGGTCATATATGATGATGCCACTGCCTCCATGTTTCTCTCCTGACCTTAGATGATCTATCTGCTCAGTGGGAGTTCAGTAAAAGGTTTAGGGTTAGAATTTCCTAGGCTGTCTATGAAGTTGTTGATTTGATGTACTGAAAATGATAATTTATCTCTTCATCTCAGTTCTGAACTTCTCCTGTTTAGCTCAGCAAACTGGTTCCATTTTGTTTTCTTCCCCTACACAGCTGAGAAAATAGGTTTAGAAATTACCTGAGTACTCTGGGCTATTTCAAAGATCAAGAAAGAGAATTTTATTTCCATTTCTCATGAGTGATATATAACACTTGGAAAGCAGGAAATGATAATTGAATATGGACATAACTAATTAAAATATTATATTCAGGACTGAGATTGAAATGTAGCTAAGGAGAAAAATCCTACAGATGCTTAAAATCTGTGAGACTTCTAAATTAGCTGAATCCCCAATGAATCTTCATTATCGACTAGAGGAAATTATATGGTATTCTCTTTCTTTGCAAGGCTTGAAAATTTATTGAATTGATACAAAAAGCTTGCCAAAGGTAAAGGAACTTTCTCAGAGGCAATTATGCTGCTTGTTGCTACTGAAATCTAAGTTTTTCCCATGTGTGACAGAGTTTTAAATGAAACTAAAGAAAACAAAATGTTAAAATAGATCATCATAGTCTTGTTTAGAATTAGTGCATACTCACAGGGTTTGAGAATGGTGGTTGAATATAGATGTCTCAGATTATGGCTTATCTGCCAAATGACAGATGGTCCAAAGTCAGAAGAGAAAGGATCAAGAAGATGTAGTCGAGGGTAAGGCTGGTTCTGGAAAGAGATGAGCAGCTGTTTAGTGGTTGTATTAACACTGATCATTAGTACAGCCTCTTCTTCATTCTGCCACATTCATTCGTTATTGTTTTCACTTTTGTGATGATTCATTGAGGCTCTTTATTAGAATGGATGGTATCTGCATAAAGGTTCACTGAGTGAAAATATTCTGGAAGATTTAGGCTGAATTAAATAGTGTTTTTATGTAGAGGGACACTAATACTTTGTATCACACATTAGTTAAAAAAACATTTGAAAATTGATTTTTTTTTGTTCTTCAAAATACTACTGAGACATGTCATTGTGCTTTGCTATTAGAATTCAATTAGAAGGGACTCCAGAGAGATAAGGAAGCCAAAGAAACTTCGTCATGTGGAGCTCATGAATTGTCAATTATGACCTTTTAATTTACCCTGTATTAATCTATTGTTTGTTTTAAGTCCACTTTATTAACTTAAACAACAAAATGCACTCTTTTAAAGTGTACATTAGTAGACTTGACAAATATAAAACCTCGTGTGAACACCATCATAATCAAGATACAAAGCATGTCCATCACCTTCCAAAGTTCTCTTATGTTCCTTCCCACTCAATCCATGGCACCTCGGTTTAGGTGACCACTGATTTGTTTCCTTTATTAGAGTTTCATATTAAATGGAATCACACAGTTTGTACACTTTTGTTTGTAGCTACTTTCACTTGGTGAACTGCTTTGTATATGCATTTAAGTTATGTGTTTCAATAGATCATTTCTTTTTATTGATGAATAATATTTTATATGCATATGCCACAATTTACCTACTTTAAAATTTGAGTTGATTTGCGCATTATGAATAAAGCTATTGGAATGTCTGTTTGTAGGTCTTTGAGCGTATGTTTTAATTTCTCTTGGGTGAATACCTAGGAGTAGCATTGTTGGGTTATATGGCAAGTGCATATTTTGGTTTATTCTAAACTGCTAAATTGTTTTCCCAAGAGACTACCATTTCCTCTAGAAATACATGTGATTTCTAGTTGTTTTATACCTTTGCAAAACTTGGCATTCTCAGTTTTTTTTAAATTGCCATTGAAATGGATGTGCAGTGTTTTTATGGTTTTAATTTGCATCATTCTGATGACTAATGACATTAAGCATATTTTTATGTCATATTAGTAACTATATAGTAATTATACATGCACACACACACACCTTTACGGTTCAGGCCTTTGCCATTTTCTTACTGGCTTGTCTTTCTGAATTGTAAAAGTTCTTTATACATGTTGGACACAAATCATTTTCAGGTATATGTATTATGTGAATGTTTTCTTCCAGTTAGCTTGATTTATTTTTAAGTGTTTTTTTAAAGAGCAGAAATTTTAAATTTTGACAGTGTTTATCGTTTTTTTCCTTTCATGGTTCATATTTTTGTATTGAGATACTGACTTTAGTTAATTCTACCACCATACATATGTGGTGATCCAAAACAGAAACTTGATCATCCTTGACTCATCTTTTCTCTTCATAGTCACTGTTGAATTTACCTTTTAAATATCTCCAGACCTGATCCACTTTTCTCAGTCTTCAGTTCTGTTCACCTAGTCCAGACAATCATCCAGACAATCATCCTCTCATGCCTGAATTGTTGTAATAGTGTTCGTAGGTGATCTTTCAGAAATTTTAACCTGACCACAATCTTTGCTGCTTAGAACCCACCAGTGGATCTCTAGTGTTTTTAGAATAGAGTATAAACTTTTAAATATGGCTCCTAATGATCTAGATCTAACTTGTATTTCCAGTTTCCTCTTTTCCCACTCTCTTTCTTCATCCCCATCCCTACCTGCAAATATTCAACTCTTTAGCCATGATGAACTATTATCATTTCCTCAACAACTCTGAGCTTTTTCTTAGTTGAGTATCTATTTCCTACTCACTCCAGGCTAGATAATATGGCTCTGTCTGTGTTTTCCAGTTAGTGGGGACTATATATAGACAAATAATGATGTATTTCAAGAAAGCGGGATTAGTCCTATTAAAAGTAGACCTCACAAAAAGAAGACTTTCAGGTGGGAAGTATATTTTATGCTTCAAAATCATCCGTTATGATAGAACTTTGTGATTTACTCCTGGATATACTCCATATACTGCACTCCATACACTAAAGTCAGAATAAAGATTATTAATCATTTCAAATAGTCTCAATCAAGGCCAGCGGGTAAAGTGAGCAGAGGCCCTTAGGGGGCAGCAGAGGACCACATACTAAGAAAGCCATGGGAGGGGCTGGTGTGTAAGCAAAGGGACCTCCTTGTGTCATTAGTCAGGAGGTTAAACTATGTCTTTCTGTTTGTCAATAGTAAATAAGGATAAAAGCTAAAGGAAATGAAATGTAAAAACTCACAAATTCAAATGCCTACAGGGGTGTGACAAGCAACATACTTCTGGGAATGAGATTAGTGTAAGACAAAGCCCGATTAAAGGTCTGCTCCCAATTTAGGAATATAAGCTTTACCTGGAAGCATGTAAATGCTAGCGAATGGATGAAAAACGTTTTGTTAACCAGTTGGCTTGCAGCATCTCTGCACATGTGCTGCAAATCTGTGACCCTAGAATGGCAAACTACGTCGAGCCACATAGGGAACTCCATTTGAAGATGGGAAAAGAAACAGGAGACATCAGGGAGAGCTAGAATCAGGGTTAGAACAAAGAGGAAATGAAGACTGAGCTGAGGTCATCGTACGGGTAAGTTAGGATTGTGTTTGGTGGTGTGATGAGGGAATGAATATTTGTTAGGTGTGTGTATTAAGAAATACCTACACAATATCATAATAGTAACGGTGTTGTTTACTGGGAACTTACGTTGGATCAGGCACTTTACTGGGTGTTTTACATGTTTTACACATTTTACACAGTTTAATTCTCAGAACATGTTGTAAGTATTATGTTTTTTCCCCATTTAACCAACAAGGCAATGGATGTTTGGAAAGGTTAAGTCAGTTGTTTGAAGTCAGGGCTATCTGAGAGAGAGAGAGGGAGAGAGAGAGAGAGAGAGAGAGAGAGAGAGAGAGAATGAGGAAGAGAGAATGGGGTAAATGTATTTTGCTGGGCCCGTCTATATAAACAATTTGAGACATCTCAAATCACTTGAGAGCAATCCACAAGCCAGGCCGCAGCCAGGCTTTTCATTGGCCCCTGAAGGAAATGTAGGAGTGAGAAACTTTTCTCTTCCTTTCTTCTAGGTTCTTTAGCCAGTCTAATGATTTAATTGAAATCAGACAGATTAACAGGAGATATACTTTGTATGTATGGGAGTCCCATTAAAAAATATGAAACTCCCCAGAAGTTAGAGAGTTATATTAATATAACCCCAGAAGTTATATTAATTGAGGCTTATATACCATCTTGAGATAAGGAGAAGAGGGTAGGGTTCTGGGGCTACAAAGGGGAGGAAGGGGAGGAAGACAATTCATAGGAAGATGAGAAGAGCAAATGTTTGGTAAACAAAATTTGCCATGCCACACAGATAAGTTTTTCTGATATTAAAAGTTATTTCTGGTAATAGCCCTTTCCTGGTACTGGCCTCCTATCCAAATTGTTTTAGGCAGTTAAGGGGGCAGTTAATATCTTTTTCTGAGTCTGCTGGGCCCTGATTGTCTTCAGTTCAAAATAACGCACTTGCCAACGTGGCACATTTTGGGGTGGTTCTGCTCCCCCTTAGAAATAATAGGCAGGAGTCCTGGAACTTTTCGTGCCATTTGGCCAGCCCCACATGTGAGAAATGGGATGAAGGTATATAGGTGGAGGATTGGAAATCTCCCTGAAAGAGAGGAACAGGCTGGAGGTCGGTGGTCTTGTGGTGGGAACTTCTGGTGAATAGAACCCATGTGGATGGGTCTAGATATAGGCCACCCTTCCTGGAAGGCTTTATCTCCAGGCACTCTATGGGAGCTTGGACATTTTAAAGAACACAGGTTTGAATTTCACAGGCCCTCTTACACTTGGCTTTTTCTGCAGTAAGGTAAATTATTTTCTGTAAATTATTTTCTCTACTTTATGATTTTCTTAATATTTTCTTTCCTCTAGCTAACTTTATAGTAAGAATAGTTTTTACTACATATAACATACAAAATATGTGTTAATTGACTGCTTATGTTACCAGTATGAATTCCTATCAACAGAAGATTACTAGTAATTAAGTTTTGGGAGATTCAAAAGTTATACATAGATTTTTGATTGCATGGGGGGGTCAGCACCCCTAATCCCTGCATTGTTCAGGGTCAACTGTACTCTGAAGAGTAGGGTCTCCTATGTGTGACTGAGGGGGAGGGTCCCTGCTTTCTGGATTTAAGGGCAGTATTGCCCAAAATTACACACCTAGGAAAGATTACAATCCAAGCCTTTACCCAGAAAAACATCATTCACAAGCCAGTGTTAGATTAGACTGTACAGATGATATAGATCATCTCTACCATGCCTCTATTTTCTCTTCTCTTCCGGCCAGGACATTAGTAGGACCTATATAGGCTAACCATGTTTCCTCCTCCTCCTCTTTCTTTTCCTCCTCCTTCTTCTCCTTCTTCCTTCTTCTCCTCCTTCTCCTTCTTCCTTCTCCTCCTTCTTCTCCTTCATCTTCGTTGTCATCATCGTCGCCGCCATAATCATCATCATCGTTATTTTAAATTTACAATATGTTGGGGATAGACACCTTTATAAAAAACTATAAAAATGTCCCAGCAATATCAAATTTCTGTAAAAGGTTTTAAACGTTATCTCTCAGTTTCTAGACTTTCTTTACTGGACCACATAGGTCCACCCTCCTGCTTTAAATAGCCTTGGTCTAACCCAGTGTCAGGAACTTCTCCCATTCACTTAGGACTCCTAATTGTCATATTCCCATAATTTACTATTGAAATAAATTAATCTATACATGTGCCTCGCAAAGAACTCAAAGTGACAACTTATTAATGCTACATCCAGATAGTTGAGAACTAGAGAAGCCATAACATTGGCTGGAACTGTCTACACTTCTTCATCTCTTCACCATTTAACTGAGACATTTTTTAGATTTTGGCTTAATATTTGTGGTAGAGGTAATTTAGATCTATAGAGGATTGAAGATTGATAGGCTCCTGTGATTTATGTTTTAAAGTTTGACTTCTTATCTTCCTATGCATTTCCAGATGTGGGTGGTTTAACTTCATCAGCTACATATAAGACTATTTTTGTAATTTTCATTTGAGTGACTTCTCCTGGCTACATTTCGTTGTAGGCGTATGAGATACCATTTATAGAAAAAAAAATTAATATTGTGATGGCTTTGTCTGTCAGATTTTACATTTCTCCATTCATGTAATCATTTATATGAAACTTCCTTTGGTGGACAACAGCTCACAGTTGAGGGAATTTGTCTATAATACACCACTTGGCTTATGTTACATCAGATTAGATCAGATAAATTTCCTTCATTCTTAATTCTATCCACATCACATCAGAATTTTCCTTAAATGAGATTCCTGTAAACAGATATGGCTCTTTAAGGGTGATAAAAAGATATGAACATGAATGTCAAACTATTTTTTTGGGAAAGGAGATTTTCCTTTTTGAATGATCAGTTGAGAAGTGATAGAATGTAGAGCTAGGTATAAAGGACTATCTGAAGAGCAAAAAATAAGATATCCAAGATACAATATTTCTATTTTTGCTAAATTAATTTATATATTTTTGAATCAGAAAGCTTGCTCGGTCCTTAACTTTTAAGAAAAAAATACTGCTATTTCATAGAAAGTATAGAAAACCATGTTTTATTTAGAAAAGAAACAAGAGTCTGAAGTGAGCATTACAATATTGGAAGGCCTCCTGGGGGTATACCACTCTATAACACTGATTTCCTGCAAGCATATATCAGTTCACATTAATGTGCATATAGATAGGTGTGCCATCTGTTAAAGTTTCCGATGCCAGAACGCATTTCTATGGGTTTTCTTGAATCATACTAATTCAGAGACTGTCTGTGATTCTTCATACACTTGCTGACCAAACAAGTTAAGAGATTGCATTTACCTCCTGACATACCATTTTTTTCCATTTCAGACATTACCTGAAATCTTCCTGTCCTTCAAATCCTCAGAGGATTTATTTCCTTCCTTCTCATTTGGAATTTTCATTATATTTCCTTTCATCTTAATGATCTTTCTTGTGTATGTGTGTTCTTTCTCTGTATAATTATCGAATAATAAAAACTAGGTGAAAACTCTGGATGTTGAATGGCTGAATCCATTTTTCTCTGGTCAGAGAAGTGAATGTAATCACCTGGGTAATAATGTAAAGTATGAGAAAGAGCAGATTATTTAAATTGATTTCCACCAAGGTAAAATTGCATGGTGAAATGTTACATGGTAATTGAATGCATAGAGGACCAAGTGACTGATTAGTAATTATAATTTGTGATGTCAGATGTTGACATACACTTGATATGTATGGTAAAAGGAGAAAGACAATGAAAGACTTGTAGCTCGGTAACCTGTGAAATCCTTAGACTAGCAGACTTGTCGAAACATACTAAATATTAAATAGCCCTCAAATAATTTTTTTTCAGACAACTCAGTGATCAACTCTGGAAAAGCAGAAAACATGAAAATTCTGTGGCTTAGGTCATATTGCACATCCTTGGAGGACCGTTCATATGTTTTATCATGGCTACCAGTCACAGGAAAACCCACAAGAAAAGAAAACTTGTGGTATGTGTGAACCAACTGATATTTTAAGCACAAATATTTTCTTTTTTAAAAAACAAGGTGAATATATTAATATTGATATTCATGCACAGAAATGGGTCAGCTGATATTTTTAAAAATCTTTTTTTTTTTTTGCTTTGTTTTGCTCTGTTCCTAAGGTCACTGGCCAGACACTGGCCAGATAGTATACCAAGACTCTAAATATCTATGAAGTAAGTCTTTATTTGTTTCATGTAGAAGGCTCTGAGTCTGATAGAATATGTAGCATGTGGTAAGCATTCAGTTAATAGATGGTAACAATGATGGATTTGGGGCCAAATATATTTTGAGAGGTAGAGCTTTATTAAGTATTTATTTCAGGCAAGATGCTAAACATTCTACATAGATTTTTAAAAGTTCATTGTTAGACTAGACCTATGAGATACATATTATTATCCTTTCAGAAATGAAAACGAAACAAAATGGGGGAAAAAACATAAAAAAAGGACCTGAGAGTTAGTGGTATCAAGCACCATGTGCAGCTATCAAGTGGAATCCTTGAGCTCTGGTTTGAACCAAGGCATTCTAACACTAGAGCGCACTCTCGGAAGTGACCGCTTCATTATTCTGCCTTGCCACCTAATGTTCCGGAGATGTGATAATTCCTTCGAAGAGGTAATGTAAAGGAAAGACTGACTTCAAGAAAGAGGACTATCAGAGAAAACACACATTTGTGGAACATTTTGCTCTGGTAGCAGGAAGTTTTGATTTCACAGAAGATGGCTTGCTTGCTGGATGCCAGTTTAATTAGCCAACATCCTCTTGGGTCTTGATGTAGTTGTTAACTCTCTCTACCATGGGATTGAAAATTGTATTTGTCTCATGCAGCTGTCAGTGCACCCTAACAAAATACTGTATAGCTGGTGAGTTGCTCCCTAAATGTTTTATGCCATTTTCGGAGCACAGAAATGAATCGAGTATGCCGAGAAGTGATGTGGTGTAAGAAGGCAGCAGATGGTTCTGTTTAGCCATAACCTAAATGACATGTACAGTATCAAAATGTATAAACGGATATGCTGAGACTGATTCTCTCTCATAATCTTTCTCTCCTCTCTATGAAACTGAGTGTGACTCGTTCTTAGCAACCAGCTAGAGAACAAGGAAACTCTAGTTTAGAGCCATGATTTCTCGTGGTGCTCATTTCAAGGTGAAATGTCTGCCTGGAGCAGGGAGCAGATTCTCCATATGTGTCACTGGCCTACGTTGCTGTTCCCCACACAGTCTTTAGCAGAGGTGGTATAGACTTTCAGGAGTTAAGGACCATGTTTGTCAGACAGCAAGTGTATGTCATACATTATTTCTTATAGGTAAAATTATTTCTTGTAGGTTAAAATATTTAGAGCTGCTATACAAATAACTATAGAATAACGCTGCAATGCATGCTTCCTAGAAAAGTGTGGAAAAGGAAATATCAGAATTCTTGAATTTTAGTTCATTTCTAGCCATTTTCAAGCAGAGATCCAACTCTTTATTTTAGTAAGCTCAATAAGTATCCTCAAATTTATATGATGTTTCTGTTTTTACAGTCTGGGAATACTCTAGCAGATTTGACATTCACCAGAATTCTTTTGATTTTTTTTTCCACCCAGTTTATATATTTTGTTATATTTTACTCTAAACTATTAATGCTCTCTAAATTGTAGGAATATTGTCATCTTGCCCTCACCTTGTTATTTTTATTATTGCAGTTCACAAATTAGTTGTATAATGTGTTGACAGTTTAATTATTATTATTGTGCCTTAAACGTTGGATTAAGCCCCAAAGATCAGAATATTCTTTTTTAAGAAATAGCATTCTGAGCTTCTTGTTATCTTGTTTGCTCTGTCACAGTGTGCATAGATGCAGAACCATGCTAACTAGAATGGGATCAAAGTCAGCCATGTCTGCAGAACAATTTCAGCTTTTGTGATACATTTTATTATTTATATGCTGTAATAACATCTGATATTTTCTTTAGGAAACAGGAAAAAAAAACCCATATCTCTTTATCTTAAGCAATAGCTGCCTTCCAAACCTATTTTTTTTTTATCAAATTTGTAGCATAGGTGTCAAACTAAATTGTTTTTTACTCCGCACTCCAGTGTTTCATATATTAGACGTAACCTCCATGCACTAGAAGCTCTTTACTTCAGTGACTTCTCTTTCTGACAAGCATCTATCTCTTTGCCACTTAGTGCCCACTGGTGAATTTTACTTGGTTTTGGATGAAGAAGTGGGAAAACCAGTTATCTCCGCCCTGTACATTTCCCCATCAAGGATCAGTCATGTGCTTTAATCGTAGCGTGATGTAACGCCCATGCTGCTTCTTGCTTTGAGCTGAATGGCTGCAACTGTCTATCTTACTTTGACTGCTCTTGAAAATGTACCTACATCTGTCTGTTTTTATTGCCTAATTCATGAGCATAAACTGCACATCGGTGACAGGGTAGTATTATGAAGAGAACATTTAAAAATTTTGTGTCAGAAAAAAAAGTTTGGTGCCAGAAAGTCTGACTTTGGTGCAGGCTCTACCAGTTATTAGATGCCCATTTGACGTTGGGCATGTTGCTGATCCTCTCTGAGTTCCATCAGCTTCAATGAAAAAGTGTGGTTTATTAAAGTAATATTTTTAGGGATGTTTATATCATTAACTTTATGTTATATTATACATTATATAGGCACATATAACTATATGTAAATATAGTTTTAATTATGTATCATGAATTAAATATTACATATCATACATTATGATATGTTTTATATATTTTATGTATATATTTTATGCTATAGATCTTTTTTTATCCTTTTAGTTTCATTCAGAGTTGAAAGTGCTTGATCCCACATGATTCAAGGTATTCACTCCTTTGTTTTTTTGTTTTATAGTCTCTGAAATCATTCCTCTTTTGCTATTAAAGCATGGACAAGGGACCTCAAAAATCCTTTGTTTGCTTAGTCACTGACCCGACCTACCAGTTGGTTTTAGAGAAAATATCCATATCCCCAAAACTAGTAGTTTCCTCAGACCTAGAAGATTTTCACATTAGATTCAAAATATCCCAAGAACATCCTCTGAACATTTTGTTCAGTATTCCTGGTGATATAGGTCTGAATGTCATATTGATACCCTGGTAACCCCAGAAAGGCAAAATTAATTATGTCTGGCCCATCAGCAAAAGCTCCTATTACACTTAGCTCTATTAGGTATGTAGGATTGTGTCAGCTGCAGCTGGGGTGAAAGTAGGAAATGGAAAAAAGACCATAGCAATAAAAGCATAGGATTCTTTCCGTGTTGAGCAAAAAAAGAAATTATCGGGGGAGGGGGGATCTGACTTTTTGATTTTGTAAGCTCAATATTATGATATTTTAAGTTTTATTTATTAACTGTGCCACCCAACAAAGATAATATTTTGATAAATGAATATAATTATTAGCAGAGATTATGGTGAAATATTAAAAATGGGAAAATAGAAAAAGATGTTCATTGAAATAATTCAAGTAAAGGCTGAACTAGGGTAATGAAGACCAAAGAGTCATTTTCCTTAAAGAATGGGTAAGATTTGAGAACAGATTTTTAGGGATTGAAGAGTTAGAGAAGTTGAGGAAAACTCTGAGGTGCCTGGCTTGGGTGATTGGCTAATGGTGATGCTATTAGCTTAGGTAGGGAAAAAAAGAATAAGCTGAAACCATCTGTTGAAAAATGAAGTGTATAAGGGTGAATTTAGGGATTGAGCAAAGTGGCAAAGATTTGGAATAGCCTCTCTGGTAAAATAGATGGTAGTAAAAATGATGGATCAAAATCATATGTAGCTTCGATGAGGTCACAGCTAAGGCTGGAATACACAGAGTGAATTGACATTCAAGTTTTCAATGCCTCCTTGTTGGCTATAACAAAAATTTTCAATATTTTCCCACCCTGAAACCCAAGAGTGGCAATATTCAAATCCTAAATATACTCCAGTGAAGCTTTGGCCTATACAAAACTGGCTTTATAAATGTAAAATTGTCCTTTAACTAGCTCTAATTCCACCACTTTGTTTCTAAGTATCTCAGTGAATGAATGTGATATTATAATAGCAATAACTTTATATGAGCTCTATTATAATTTTTGGTAATTTTTCTTCAGTTTTGATAGTTACCATTATTTGAGTAAATTACTTGTAATATGCCTCTCAACTAATCTTAGCACCGAAATTTAGAACTAGTCTATATAAGGGGTACCTGGGTGGCTCAGTGGGTTAAGCCTCTGCCTTCTGCTTGGGTCATGATCTCAGGGTCCTGGGATCAAGCCCCACATCGGGCTGGGCTCTCTGCTCATCAGGGACCCTGCTTCCCCCTCTCTCTGCCTGCCTCTCTGCCTACTTGTGATCTCTCTCTCTCTTTCTCTATCAAATAAATAAATAAATAAAATCTTTAAAAAACAAACAAACAAAAAAGAACTAGTCTATATAAGATAATTTTCAAATTTGTTGGTCCAGCAAATGAGATTCTTCACAGTTAAATCCTATCTCAGATTTTATTTTCTAGGGTAGTTATAAGAATACCTTTCACCCATATGAATTTCTAGAACTTTTTCACTAGAACTAGAGTTCATTTCTTCTCCTCTAGAATCTGAGCATATTTTTGACTTGCTGGTAGCCAATGGAATGCAGTAGAAACAACAATGCATGACTTCCAAGGCTACCTCAAAAAAAAAAAAAAAAAGACAATGCAGCTTCCACATTGTTCATCAGAACATTTGTTTTGGAACTCTAAGCCACCATATAAATAATATCAATTGCCCTGAAGTTGTCATGCTGTAGAGAAGTCCTAACTAGTTTATAAGTAGAGAATGTGGAGAAGCCCTAAGACCACGTAAAGAGAAAGATGTTTGGCTAGTCTCTGGCTGCAACAGCTCCTGGTATTCCAGCTCTGGAGGGTCTGATTGTGATCACAAGAGAGAATTCAGACCATAACTATCCAGCTGAGCCTTTTCCAAATTCAAATTCCTAACCTGTGGAAACCATGGCAGACAACAAAATGATTTTTGCTGTTTTAAAATTTTGAGGCCTTCACTATGCAACAATATGTACAATGTGAAATTTTCAATGCACAGAATTTTGGATATGAAGTGGGGCTCTATCAAAACAAAACACCAAAACTTGTATCATTAGATTTGGGACAAGTTATTAGTAGACATTAGAAGGGGCTTGAGGAGACTGTGAAGAAAGGGTGTAGGGTCTTGAGCAGGGTGTTAGTGAAGCCGGAGGAACTCAGGAGGGTGTCAGAGGAGGGCTAAAGGAGTGAGGAAGGTGTCCTTGAGTGCTGAGGAGAAGGAGACCCTCGTTGTATAATGAGAGAAAGTTAACAAGACTGTTGCCTGCATTAGCATAGAAAAGAAAAATTATACCAGATGAACAGCTAAGGATGTTTCTAGGCATGGTCCTAAAGGTGCCACGAAGCCTCTTCTAGCTACTAATAATGAAATGAGAGAGGAGAGAAACGTGTTAAAGAACACATTATTCAGGTTTAAAATGGAATTTAGAAGATACGTAAAGAGTCTAGAAGGTTTTTTTTTTTAGACACCAAAGTGTTCTCTAGGTAAGAAAGGATTTTAACACAAAGATGAAATCCAGGATAGAAATAAGAACTTTTGTTAAGACCTTTGAATGATTTAAGATAGAGCAACATTAGAATCTTTTGGATAGACACAATGACTTCTATGTATCTGAAGGGCATGCTTCATAGATCCTTGTAATTAAACAGTAGGGCTTCCAAGACCTTCAGGGTATTATCTCACAATTACAGGAAGGCCATGCTGGATCAGGAATTGTCTTGAAGAGATTACTGATGCTACTTGGCCAATAGTAACTCTCTTTTCAGACTGACCTCTTTATGCCTTTTAGCAATAATCTGTGTTACTCTGAGAGTGTACTTGCTTTGACGATATCATGTCTCAGGCTCATTTTGAATTGTCCTGCTTACATGGATTTAATCAGTTGTTCTACAAGAAGACTTGTAGAGAAGACTTCTACTGGAGAGTAAACAAAGAATGGAATCTGGAAGCTACTGATTGAGTACTATATGCATTGCCTTACATGAGGGTTTGAGATAGGAAAGGATGACACAAAAGGTACAAGTTTCCTTTTTGTCTTGCCAGAAACCTTTTTTTTTTTTCCAGAAACCAGAATCTTTAAAAAAAACCCATAAGTTTGCATTGATATATCTAATTGGACTCTTTCTTTTAGTCTTATCCTGCTAAACAAAGGCTTTCATTTTTTTCAATGCCACATTGCATTGTCATACCAGCTGTACATGTATAAACTAATCTTTATTCATTCATCTATCAGTAGATTCTTAGGTTGTTTTCATATCTTGACTATTCTAAATAATGCTGTGATAAACATAGGGATGCATGTATCTTTTTGAATTAGTGTTTTTGTTTTCTTTGGATAAATACCCAGTGGTGGAGCTCCTGGAATGTGTAGTATTTCTATTTTTAACTTTTTGGACAAAATTTCATGCTGGTTGCCACAGCGTTGCACCAATTTACATTCCCACCAAGAGTGATGGGAGTTTCTTTTTTTCCACATCCTCACCGACACTTGCTATTTCTCGTCTTTTTGATACTAGCTAGCTATTCTGCCAGGGGTGCGAGGATAACTCATTGTTATGGGTTAACATACTTACATTTGCTCAATGATTAGTGATGTTGAGCATGTTTTCATGTGCCTGTTGGCCATCTGTATGTCTTTGGAAAAATATTTCTTTTTAGGGCCCATTTTTAAATTAGATTGTTTGTTTTGAAGTTGAGTTGTACAGTTTTTTCTTTTTTATATATATTCTGAATGTTAACCCCGTATTGGATATGTCATTTGCAAATATCTTCTCCCATGCAGTAGGTTGCTTTTTTACTTTGTGATGGTTTCCTTTGCTGCGCAAAAAGCTTATTTTGCTGTAGTCCAAATAGTTTATTTTTGCTTTTGTTTCCCTTGCCTGAGGAAACATATCCATAAATATGTTGCTAAGACCAATATTCAAGAAATTACTGCCTGTATTTTCTTTTAGGAGTTTTATGGCTTCAGGTCTCACATTTAGGTCTTTAATCCATTTCGAGTTTACTTTTTTTTTTATTTTAAAGATTTTATTTATTTATTTGAGAGAGAGAGAATGAGAGGGGAGAAGGTCAGAGGGAGAAGCAGACCTCCCGCAGAGCCGGGAGCCTGATATGGGACTCGATCCCGGGACTCCGGGATCATGACGCGAGCCGAAGGCAGTCGCCCAACCAACTGAGTCACCCAGGCGCCCCTCGAGTTTACTTTTTGTATGGTGTAAGAAAGTGGTCCAATTTCATTTTTTTGCATGTAGCTGTCCAGTTTTCCTAGTACCATTTGTTGTAGAGACTATTTTTTACCCATTGTGTATTCTTTTCTCCTTTGTTGTAGATTAATTAACCATATAGGTGTGAGTTTATTTTTTTTTTTCTTTTCTTCTCTCTTCCTTTTTTTTTTTTTTTTTTTTGTAGATAGTATGTATGTGTGTGCATGGCAGGGAGGGACAGAGGGAGAGAGGTGAGAGAGAGTCTTAAGCAGGCTCCATGCCCAGTGCAGAGCCTGATGTGGGGCTTGATCTCATGACCCTGAGATCATTATCATGACCTGAGCTGAAATCAAGTTAGACGTTTAACTGACTGGCCACCCAGGCACCCCAGTTTGTTTATTTCTGAGCTCTCAATCCTGTTCCGTTAATCTACCTATTTTTGTGCCAGTACCATACTATTTTGATTATTATAGTTTTGTAGTATATCTCAGGCGCTGGTATTATGATACTTCCAGCTTTGCTTTTCTTTCTCAAGATTGCTTTGGCTTTTTGGGGTCTTTTGTGGTTCCATACAAACTTTAAGAGTATTTGTTTCAGTTCCATGAGAAATGGTATTGGTAGTTTGTTAGGGATTACATTGAATCTATACATTGCTCTGGGTTTTAATTCTCAGAGTTGTCCACACTGAGCTTCCAGCAATTCATCAGTTCCAATTCAGGTTTTTCTACCTTTGCAGTGGTTCCCATAATGTTTTCCACTCCTGTGTTTCTGTTCCCAGTAAGTAATGACTCCCTGCATTCACCTGTCTTTCTTTCCAAACTTTGGGGCAGTGTCTTGCGCTGTGTCCTCTCCTCTCTTAGGGATCCAAGAAAAGTTCATTTTTCAGTCTGTTCAATTTTTTACTCATTAGGATGGAGTAATGACTTCCAAGCTCCTTACATGTGGAACCAGAAGCTGGAAAGGTTTTTTTGTTTGTTTGTTTGTTTGTTTTTAATTAGTCTTATCATTGGATCAAAAGTCTAGGATTTATCAAATATTGCATTTGATTAAATGCAGCAACAAATTTCAGTTGCTATCTTTAAATATTGAGTCCTTCATAAATTGCTCTTGTTTTATTTTTTTTTAATCTTCTAATTTATCTTTCTTTCTTTATTGTACTGACTTTTTGACAATATCTGTACTGGTCAAAAAACACATCTCTGACCTGGGGGAAGATGTTTGTGGCTTCTCTCATCAAGCACAGGGCTATTATTTGTGTTGCAGGGGAGCTACTTGAGTGTACTGTGGATTTGTAAGAGCAAATTGAATAATTAGCACTGAAAGGAGTATCTATAAATTTTTAAACTAACCTAGACATTTGGTGATGGTTAATTTACCTCAAGGCTACCTAGAAGAATACAGGGCTCTGTGCATTAAGACCATACTTAATGCATTTCATATATATATATACATGTGTATATATATGAAATATATATGTGTGTGTGTGTGTGTGTGTGTGTGTAAATTAGCGTTCATTTCTAAAGATACCACTGAACTTACATTCTTTCATATAGAAATATTTTAACGTGTTACATGGACAAACATTGACCAGATTTCCAACTGACATCAGTTACATGTAATCCACACTACATGTATATTCATTAAGATCTCCCTTAAATAGTATTATAAGGATGCTAGTATAAAAATAAATGCAGAGAGAGACCATTCTTAGGAGGAAAAGGTTTTTGAGAAAAAGTATAATTATACTTTAAAGACCTTCTTTCCATGATAAAGATAGGGACAAAATTCTTACTGTGTTTTAGTTCGTAATTTTAAATATTTTATGTGTTGGGAGTGTGAACAGAGAAGTGAGGGACTGAAAGTTGTCAAGTTATGAGTCTTCTTATTTCAGGGAGA
>CM052802.1:37966952-38034021 GCA_028533885.1 Nasua narica | reverse complement strand
CAGACAACTGTCTTTAACGTGAGTTGCAGTAGTAAGAAGAGAACATGAAACAATCAGCGCATACCCATCTGCACTCTGGGAAAAAGAATTCCAAATCTGTGGACCAGTTGTGTTATATTACTTTCTAGAGGATGGCCCAAGGAATAGGACTCTCGGTATAAAAGTTCGTCTTCATTTCATGTTGAGACACAAGACCTAGTTTATGAGTATGAATTTTTACCGTGTTTATCTATTTAGAAAATACTTCCCTTTGTGTCATCCTTTGGTTCACGGAACAAGCGGCTGGGCAGACTGAAATGAGGACAATTAAATATATATTTTGTTGTTTGTTTTTAAAGATTTTATTTATTTATTTGATAGAGTGAGCGCATGCACACAAGCAGGGAGAGCAGCAGAGGGAAAGGGGGAAGCAGGCTCCCTGCTGAGCAGGGAACCTGATGTTGGGCTTGATCCAGGACCCTGAGATCACTACCTGGGCTGAAGGCAGACACTTAACCAACTGAGCCACCCAGGTGCCCCTAAATATTTGTTTCATACCTGAAGTGTAGCAGGAATTTTTCTGATGCTCCTATATATCACACTTTGCCTTGTATTATGATTATTTATGTGTTTCTCTCAGCAGGATGAGTTGAATGAAGAGATTTTATTTTTTTTTCATCTTTGCACCCCCTGAAATATATAGCATAGTATTTTTCAGTGTTGATTTTTAATGTTTGTTGATATAAACAGAATTATGTTTACAAATTATTTAGTCATTGGTGAAAATTGGCAAAGATGCCCAGAGTCTGGTTCTCCATAGAGCAATTAAGATGACCAGCATGTTCTGAGAACTTTTAATGTTGTTGTATCATGTAATACTCACAATGATTCTAGAAGACAGTCATTATCATTATTACCATTCTACCAATATGGAAATTGAGGTATAAACAGATTAAGCAGCTCTCTTAAGGTTACGCAGGTAGAAAACAACATAGCCAAGATGCCAGGGGCTAGGCTCTTAAGCACTCTGCTGTTGCTCCTGTTGTTTTTCTACCTGCAGGCCTTTTGTAAGTGTAAAAAAAAATCCCCGTTTGTTTGTGAGGTGTTTTCTATGACATGGAGTCTCTATATGTTATCTGACTACCACTGTGGAACAATAGTGTGAACAACTGTGGAAGTTTAGCAGGGCAAATTTCATCTTTATACTACATGAGAAGAAACTAAAGCTCAGAGAGGTTGTGATTTTCCCCAGAGCCACAGAATTCATAACTGGAACTCTGCCCTAGGATCATATGATTCTAGGTCAACCTACTTTCCTCATTTGTATTCTGGGCATAATAATACCTATACTGCCATATTGTATGAGTAATCAAAGTAAAATACCTTACCACAAAATATGCATCCAATAAATGTTTTCTTCCCAGCTGTGTGTGTGTGTGTGTGTGTGTGTATACATATATATGCATATCATGTTACCTTTGTATTACATGATGACTAATATTGATAGCATCTCTCAAAACAAAAGCAAATTTCTCTCTCAAGATTGAGTTTAGAATTCTGTAATACTTCTACTTTGATAAAGCTTGAATTTTCTTGATCGTGTTGTCTATTTTTTCTTCTTCTATGATCAAGCTTTACCATTAATGATTCCGCTTGATCATTGCTTACACTGGGAATATAAATATAAATTATGAAAATTATACTTCTACTTCCCAATTCATGTTCTTCCCCTGTAATGTCCTGAAATTAACATTTGTAATAACTGTTACACCTTCCGTAATTTATTTTGCTGATGTAATTCTCAGATTCTTTGCTTCTGTTGTTTTTATATTTGGTCATCAAGTTACCAAATCATTGAAAACTTCCCTTGAACTTTATTCCAGATTTGTAATGTCTATCTGTGGAATTTCACCAAGCTTATCTAGAGTGTCATCTTTGAGTCTTTGTCAAATACTGGGGTCAAATTCTCAAAATTTTGGTTGACTTAATGTGTTTGCTGCATCTTTTTGAGATTGTTGACCATATTAAAACCACGAAAAATGAGGATGAATTTTGTCCTGAAAGAGTGAATATTAAGAGGAGATAATGTCATTAATTTTATTAAGGTATAATTGCTCAAATTTTCCTTGACTCTAAACACTGTGAACCTACTTCTTCATTTTAAAATAGGATGTATCCATTTATTCATTTTTCAATAGATAGCTATTGTGTGCGTTTTATGAAGGCAGTCATTGGATAATAATGATAATAGCAAAAACATTAACAGCAAAAACAACCCATCTACAATTACTGATGAAATTAAATTATATGAAATGTTTGATAGTGCATAACATAGGTGCATCATAAATATCTCATCAGTTTCATATTTTTTATGAATACATTTAAATTTTCTAAAAAGGGATTTCACTCATAACTGTTTCAAATTTCAGTGAATTCTTGCCTTAGGTTTTAATTTTTTTAGATGTGCATGATAATTACATACACATACGCTTCTTGAATTATAACTTACCTGTAGATTCTAATCCAGTGCAGTGACTCAGTGCTGCATTTGACTGCAAGAACTGCACCAAATCCTGATCGACAGTAAATGAACATCTGTTGTAAAATGCACATGCATATCAGACTGAAGAATAATAAGAACCAAATTGTTTTTGAAGTTTGAATTTTATTTCTTGACTCTTACTTAGTGAAACTTCAATTGTATCATTGTTTTTTAAGTACTCCTATAACTTTTTAAAAAAATTTTTGTTTATTTATTAGAGAGGGAGCATGAGCACGAGCAGGGAGGGAGGGAGAGGGAGAAGCAGGGTCCCTGCTGAACACAGAGCCTCATGCAGGACTCAGTCCCAGGATTCTGGGATCATGACCTGAGCTAAATTAAAGGCAGACGCTTAACTGACTGAGCCACCCAGGCACCCCAAGTACTCCTATAACTCTTGAGAATATTTTTCCATAGTTAGCTTTGCAGATTTATTGTCATTTAGCTAATATTTTAACTTTTCTAAGTTAGTGAAATGTATTTACTCCTTTAAAGACTTGCATAAATATTATATATTTTATGATCTTTGGCATAAGTGGTAGAGTCAAATTTCAAGTGATTTTTGGGTTGCATTTGATACCTAAAGTATTGGACAAATGTTAAATAAATATTTGACGTAATCTGTTAGTGATTGCTACATTACATTTATATAAGGGTCACTGTCAAAGCCTGGTTAATTTATCCTGATTTGTGTTGAAGATAAAAATAAATTATAAGATCAATGTGAAATTTCATTAACACAGAGGAATAATATTCAGCCTTCAAAAAAGAGAGTTAAGTCTTTGTGTACTAATATGGGAAAAAGTAGCTACTACACACTTTAAAAAAAAAACTTTTTTTTTATTTATTTGACAGAGAGAGAGAGATCAAAAGTAGGCAAAGAGGCAGACAGAGGGAGAGGGGTAAGCAGGCTCCCTGCTGAGCAGAGAGCCTGATATGGGGCTTGATCCTAAGACCCTGGGATCATAACCTGAGCTGAAGGCAGAAGCTTTAACCCACTGAGCCACCCAGGCGCCTCTGCTACTACACATTTAAGTATAAAAAGTACATTTAATAACACTATAGTATTTTCCAGTTTGTTTAAAGTTATACATCTAAAATGTAGGGAGAACACATAGAAATTCCTGTAGAGGAGAATCTTTGGCCTGTGAAGGAAGTTTACTCCTGGGATTTTAATTTTTTACCATGTGCAGGTATTACTTTTTCAATTAAAAAGAAAATAAAAAAGGAATAAAATACTAACAAGCTCATAAAAAACAAGAGCACAATAAAAACATTGTTTGCTTCATTGATTGATCTCTCTTATTTAACTTATGGTTTTAGAACCAATATATCCCACAGATAGTGATTCCTGGAAGTTATCCAGTCTAATTCCCAGTTTTGTAGCCATTGAAACAGGTTGAATGACAGTTTAAGGTTATTTAGATTAAAGGCAGTGTAAGGAGAAAGAGCTCAGTCCAGTGCTATTTGCTGGTTAAGTGGAACTTCCATTTCATGGTATATGCTCTCTTATGCTGTATTTTTTCCTTCTTTCATATTCAGTTTTGATTTTTTTTCTAATGCCTATAAGGAGATATCATGTCCAACCATATGTTTCGATAGACCTTTTGTAAATAAAGAAGAAACACAAATCCAGAAGATAGTCCTGTAGTTGAGAAAAGGATGAAGGTCTGAGGAGTTTGAATAGATTGGGAGAAAGGAGAGGCCACAGAGGGAGTTGCATGGGCATGTAGGAAATTTTGAAGGTGCAGTGACAGTGGGTATGTGATATGAAAGAAAAATTTACATATGAAAATGAATGTTGGCATTGAGCTATTTAGGACCTGAGTAACTGCACCAGAAGACAATAACTGATTCAAGTTGATCAGTAGAAATTGAGAGGTAGGGTTAGCATCTGATTCTTCTGTAGAACAACATCATCATAATTATTGCTTAAACACAGTATCTTTCTTTTTGTTTTCTAAACTTTGTATGGGGGCATAGGAGTCCTGTATTTAAGCAGGTGTTTAAAAACACATCGATGCAAAATATGTAAAAGATATTTATGAGAAAAATTTCAAAACTCTAATGAATGAAATCAAAGAACTAAATACATGGAGAGATATTCCATATTCACTTGTAGGGAGACTCAATATTTGCAAAATATCAGTTCTTCCCAACTTAATCTATACATTCAGTGCAATTTTCAGTAAAATCCCCAGCACATTATCTTGTGGATCTCTATACACTGATTCTACAATTCATGTGGAGCATCACAGACTCAGAATAGTCAGAGAATTATTGGAGAACAAAATCGGAAGACTGACACTACCCATCTTCAAGATTGACTATAAAGCTACAGTAATCAGGAGTGTAGTATTGACAAAAGAATAGACATATAGATAAATGGGACAGAATGGAGAGTCGAAAAAGAGGTCCATATAGATACAGTCGATTGAACTTTGACAAAGGAGCAAGGACAATACAATGGAGCAAATTTTGTCTTTTCAGCAAATGGTGCTGACACAATTGGACATTCACATGCCAAAAAAAAAAAAAAAAAAAGAATCTAGGTGCAGATCTTACATCCTTCACAAAATGAACTCAAAACGGATCACAGAGTATAACAAAAAATGCAAAGCTATAAAAACCCTAGAAGATAGCTTAGAAGAAACTCTAGATTATCTTGGGTATGATGATGGCTTTTTAGATGGAATATCAAAGGCACAGTCCGTGAAAGAAATAATTGATAAGCTAGACTTCATTACAATTAAAAACTCCTGCTCTGTGAAAGACAATGTCAAGAGAATGAGAAGACAAACCACCGACTGGGAGGAAATATTTACAAGATACAGTCCACTAAAGGACTGTTATCCAACATATATAATGAACTCTTAAAATTCAACAGCAAGAAAACAAACAACCTGATTAACAAATGGACAAAAGGCCTTAACAAGTTGCTCACTGAAGAAGATATACAGGTGGCAAATAAGCATATGAAAAGATGTTCCACATCATATAACATCAGGGAAATGCAAATTTAAGCAACAAAGAGATACAGTTATATAATGGCCAAAATATTGAACAATGATAATACCAAATGATGTCAAAGATGTGAAACAACAGGGACTCTCATTCATTGCTGGTAGGAATGCAAAATGGTACAGACACTTTAGAAAACAGTTTGGAGGTTTCTTAAAAAACTAAATATACTATTAACCATGTAATTGAGCAGTTGTGTTTTTGGTATTTACCCAAAGGAGCGAACACTTATGTTCACACAAAATTCTGAACATGGTTGTTTATACCAGCTTTATTCATAAATGGCAAAATTTAGATGAAACCAACGTGTACTTCAGTAGGTGAATGGATAAATAAATTGTGATACATCCATACAATGGACTGTTATTCAGCTCTAAAAAGAAATGGGCTATCAAGCCATGAAAAGACATGGAGTCACCTTGAATGCATATTAATAAGTGAAAGGAGTCCATGTGAATAAAACTACATACTGTATGATTCCAAATATGTGATATTCTGCAAAAGGCAAAACTATGGAGACAATAAAAAGATCAATGGTGGCCAGGGATTGGGGTTGGTGGGAGTGATGAATAGGTAGAACACAGAAGATTTTCAGAGCAATGAAAATACTTCGTATGATACTAAAATAATAGATAAATGTCATTATACATTTCCGAACCCATCAAATGTACAACATCAAGAATGAACCCTAACATAAATTGGACTTTAGATGGTTATTATGTGTTAATATAGTTCATCAGTTGTAACAAATGTACCACTTTGGTGGATGTATGTTGATAATAAGGTAGACTATGAATGTATCGGGGATGGAGGTTGATGGGAAATCTTTGTACCTTCCCATCAATTTTACTGTGAACTTTAAGTTCTTTTAGAAAATAAAGCCTTAATAAACAAAACAAAACAACAACAACAAAACACCACATTGGTGATATATCTTTCAATATCTTCTGTTTTACCAAGTAACAGAGGTAAGATTCATTCTTAGTGTAACTGGCCATTCTTATAAAAAAGGAAGCTTCCAGAAATAAATAAAATAGCTCCAAAACATAAAATGCTATTTCTACATTTAGATGCCAGATGCTTTTCATCTTCATGATGCCAGTAACAGGTTGACCAATATTTTAATTCTCCTGTGGTTTATTTTGGTACTATGAAATTCACACAAACACATGCATGTGCTTCCCCCTCCCCTCCCCCCACACACATTTCACTATATTAAGAGGCCATTGAAATTAAAAATACTCTCTGATTTGGGTTGAAACATATGAGATGGACATATAGCAAGTCCATTTAAAAAAGGGATTTCTCATGAATCACTGGTGCTGAACGATATTTTTCTCAAATTTAATATTACTTAAGTTTTTACAGACATACAAACCTAATAAGCTCCAATACATAAACTTTATATGTATATAATATTTATATTATTATTTATATTATATATTATATATATTATGTTATATATATAATATAAATATAAAACAAGTTTGATAATCAAATGCAAACAATGTTGATACTAACAGTGTTAACTAATTTACTGATTACTGATCTGTAAATTATTACTGATAACTAATTAACTAATTTACTAATTTACTGATTTACTAATCAGTAAAAACTAACAATATAATTTTAATGTGACTGAAGCCTGAATTTATACTATTATTGAAACCATTGTTGTGGTTGTAGAAGTGACTATCATGTGTAGATTTTGTTAAATTCTGTGTAACTAGGTTCTCCCATTTTATGCCATGATATCACTTGGAGCAAATGCTTTCTTTTTCCTTTTTTTTTTCTTCTCTAAGTCCACCCTTTCCTAATGGTCTTCAACTCAAGTAGTGCTTTTTGCTGACATTTGAATTGATAATATAGACCTTAATGAGGGCACATGTGTTACCTGTCAGCACAATCTAGATGACTTAAATGTGCTTATTTTAAATCATTTAGGTTATCATAGAAATAAGGGACCTAAATTAGAAACAAAAATTTCAGAGTATTTTGAAAATATAACTTTTGATTTTTCTGAAGATAAATGATAGGATGATTAATAGAAAATTATTACATTTTTTAGAGGTGTCTGGGTGGCTCAGTGGGTTAAAGCCTCTGCTTTCAGCTCAGGTCATGATCCCAGGGTCCTGGGATTGAGCATCACATCGGGCTCTCTGCTCAGCGGGGAGCCTGCCTCCTCCTCTCTCTCTGCCTGCTGCTCTGCCCACTTGTGATAGCTTTCTGTCAAATAAATAAATAAAATCTTAAAAAAAAAAGAAAATTATTATATTTTTCTTATGTCTCCATACATCATTTATTTCTTATTATTTCATTTGAATATAAATTCCTTTAATTACCTTTAGAAAGTTGTTAAGTTAATGTAAACAGGAGCTTTGACTTCTTTTCATAATTTCTAGGAAAAAATATTAAAAGTTGTGTATTGATATTATGAATTCATCATAAATTTATTCCTCCATCAATGTATCTATAGTATATAAAATGTACTCTAGTCAGTAATAATGTGACAGAACTAGTTACTAAATATTTTGAGGTCTAATTTATTTATGGATTTAAATTTAAATAAAATTTGTTATATTATATAATGTCCTTTTTTATTATTTTATGTTTGCAGTTTAGTGTGATAAGGACATGAGCTAAATTTGATTATTTCTAACCTTCCCTATTATTCTGAATATTATGTTTGTATTATGAACAAAAAGCCATTTGAATCATTGGTCTATTATTAAAATGTTTAATTCCATTTTTACCTTTGCTTGTATCACCACAGTAACCTCTCAGTGGCAGCCTTTTAATCTTTTTGTATTTTTACCATTTGAACATCCAAGTGATAAGAAATATGTAGATAAGCCCTGATTATTTATGTTAAAGACAGTATGTGTCCTCTATAGTTTTGTGCAGAAAATTGAGAATTATTTCCTACTTTTGGTCTTATTATTTTGATAAATGGTAACATGCTTTTTAATTCACACTAAGCAGTTTTACAACTACACAGCTGTAGTCTATGGTATAATATATTTGCCTTTATTTCTGTAGTAAGTTAGTTGGCAAATGCAAATAAAATAAATATTGTGAGTCTAATAAGTGCATAGTTTTTGCCTCAAATCTTGGCCAGGTCCAGTTTTATAGGTCTTCCAGGGCATCTGACATGGATTACACTGATTTATTACCCCTAGAAAGTAAACTGATTCCTTATGGTGGGCTCATTCTATAGGGATAAGGAGCAGGTACTACATATGGATATATTTACTGAAGATCACTTATAGATATTCAAGCCTGCAAATTTGTACATTTTTAAAGGAAAATGGGCAATATTTTTTCCCTTAATGTGGTCTTCTATGCTGGTAATCAGTAAACATATATGATCATTATTGAAATGAGAATCTTGTTTATAGTAATACAAGTTCCTGATAGAGGCCAAAATACTATTATTTTCCTACTTTTTATAGCAAATGCTATGTCTAGAAATTATATATTTTTCTTTTTTTCCCTTTCTATTATTTTCCTACATGGATTCTGTTTGGAGGCTCTTACCGGCTTTTTTCAAGTGAAATGTTTCACACCTAACAAGAAACAGCAACCAAATAAGAACATAATGTCCTTGTGGTTACCTTGTATACATAGCATCTCAGGTCACCTGGGGAGGTGTCACTGGTAACTTCACATTTTAAAAATGAACAATAGGATGAATTTGAGATATATTTTTAAATTTTATTAATCATATTTTTGTTCTTCGCTTTTGCTTACTGTTTTTGTTATGATGTTTCTCAGGGCTTCCTCTTATTTTCTACAAGACAGGTTTTCCTTTTTATAAGATAACCTGTGTGTGTGTGTGTGTGTGTGTGCGTGTGTGCGTGCACACACACTTTCGTATGTCTGCATTTTTACCGTGAGTGAATTTTTGCCTGTCAGAGGAACCTGGTGTTAACAGCTCCTTCCTGAGCCAAAGGGAAATTAGAGTTGTATTCAAGACCTCCTAATCAGAGGAAAGAGTTTATGAGCTCCTCCAGCTGACTTGGGTTCCATTGTCTTGAACTTTATAAAAGTTCCTGGAGAAAATGATGAGATACTGCACTACTTTTCACTCTCGAGGAATTGAAAGCCCCTGATGGCAATAAGGAACTGGGGAGATATAAGTCATTCATTCCCTGGGCATCTAAGTGCACCATTTTCTTGACATCACAATATATCACTCTGTACATTACACTGCCAAACTTCACATTTCTTGGTCTCTCTTCAGAGTCTTTTTGATTGGCCATCAGGAAGCAAAGGGAATAGAAAGACTTCTTAAATTTCCATAGCTACACCCAACCTTCTTTTTAGTCCTGACATTGTCTTTGAAAACAAAATGATGAATTCAGGCATTACAATGTCCTGAATCCCAAACATTCCTGTAAATTTCCTTTCTTGCTCTGTTCCAAGTGCCCATATTTTGTGTCTGTTGTTGTGCTACATTAAGGAGTCCCAATGCATTTTCTTTTTGTATTTCTTTGTGCTAGCTCTTGTATTTCATCTCCTTTTGTTAAGCTTTGTTTTATTTTTGAGATTGAATTCTCAACCTTATAAAGAGGGATGGCCTCACACTTATTTTCCTTTGTTCTCTTTCAAGAGTGGTTACAGGATGCATTTTAGCTGTGTTATACTTGGCAACTGAGTTCTGAATGGCAGATGAGTTGTTGCTTTCTAATTGCATTATATTGTATAGCTTAGTTTTATCTTCAGTTAAAAACCTCAAAAGCTATGCTTTTGCAAGTAAATTCAAGTCTGTTTATTTTGAGTTAGATTACCCTTTGCTGCAATATCTCTTAGAAACTGGTATTTTACTAAAATGTAGATTACGTTCACTTAGCATATTCTACTGATCTTTAATTATATACATCTAATATTAAAGTCCTGAAGCATATGGCCCAAATCTTTGCCTAAACAAGATCTTGTAGGATTGTTGGGCAAAAAATATAAGGACCTTGGAAAACAAAACAAAACAAAACCTAATAATACCAATGTTCTGTTTTATATTACCAAGAATACCATGACTCTATTTTAAGAGTCATGATAGACCGCACATGTACCAAATATAGTGTGTAAGAGTAACTCTGCCTCTATAATCATATGATAAGTGAGATTATAGTTAAGCTTTTTTGAGCTTATAAAACTATAATAATTATAAATTCCAGTTGGCTTGCGGGAGGAAAAGAGAGATAACTACAAATTCAGAGTCAGAAGTTTGGGACCAGAATTGACTCCAGAGACAGGAATGACTACAGAGCTGAAGAACACCACAAGAGACACAGAGGGCAGTCTGAGGGTGGAGATTCTACAAGAGAGGACTAGATAGTATATCTCGGGGGGAGGCGATTCTCGTAAACCTGGTGATAAGTCCAAACCAAATTCATCTCATGTTCAAGGCCAGCTTGCTCAGTTTATTATAAGTGCTACAGGGGAAAGAGAACAGACTTTGGCAAAAGAGACCTGAGTTTGTACCATGGCTCCAGCCACTTCTCAGCTATGTGACCATGACCTGTTTTTTTCTCAACTATGAAACAAGGGTGATAACCATGCAGTAATGTCATAGGGATCAGGGCCCCTGATAAGACTCCAGGTGCAAGAAGATGCTCACTAAATGGTGACTACCATTCTTGTTGTAGCTCAGGTAAAGAAATTGGGTCTTGTGTATTCTGGAGCCTATCATTGCAAGCCAATCTTTAATTAAACTATTTGTGTTTTAAATATTTTGCATTTTGGTATTTTTGTTTTTTAGTATTTTAGCTTTCTTTTTCAAGTTCCCATTGTTAATTTTCCTAATAAGGTTACAATAAAAAAATACAGAATTATTTCTTAGCTGAAAATAGGGAGAAAAATAATTTGCTGTCAGAGCCAGAGAGTTAAGTGATTTTAGAGGACATATGTAGGGGAGGCATCTGCTATCTGGTTGGAAAGTGGGGAAATGGAGGGAATAAAACATAACAGTGGTGCAGAGAGGGGTCAAGTCAGGTGCAGTGGGATTTCCAATCCATGTCCACTTGAGCCATTTGCTTCCTTATTTTTTTCTTTTTTTTTTCTGATTCTCTTTGCTGTTTGGAAAAGTCAAAGTGGGGCAAGTTGGTTTTGCTCTTGGGGGTGCTAGAAGTTACATTTGCCCAATGCATTGGATGACAGATACACTCAAGAGAACCGTTAAGTCAAGAATTGGGCAAATGGGGCAAATTTGGAGGAAGTCATGTGAGGGCATGATAGGAGAGGGAAGAAAAGCCAGAGAAAGGAAGTTCAAAGCAGTGCTTTTAGCCCTGGGTGTGTATTAGCATCACTTATGGTCCTTTGAAAAAATATTGGGACTTGAGCTCCGCATTAAGAGATTTTGATATAATAGGTCTTGGTGGGACCTGGGTATTGGTATTTCTCAAATATTTCTAAAGCCCAGTCAGGACTAAGAACTTTGGTGTAAACTAAGGGTGAAAGGGGAAGGTGCTTTTCATACGTGGTACAAAATGCTTTCGAGTCCTATAGTAACAGAAAATATTAAGATACTTATGAAATGATTCCAGAACTTCCACCACTGGTTATTTCGATCATTCATCATTCATTCATTCATTTTTATTTTCATTCATTCATTCATTCATTCATTCATTCATTCACTTATTTTGAATGCCTATTATGTGGGAGACATACAGACTTTGGCTTTTCCTTCTCTAGGCATTGGAACTTCCTTTTGTTTTCCCAATAGATGCAATATATTGATTTTGATACTCAGATTACTTACTATTTGTTTTCCAACCATTTTCTATTTTCTGTTAGTTTTTAACTTTTAAACTGCACATGCATAGCCTATATGTCACATGGTACATTTATAAAGAATATTTCCCCTCATCCCTAAGTCTTTATGTGAATCTGGGAATATGATGTACCTTCTATGAGCTATGATAATCTATGAGTTTTATTTTGATCTTAGTGACCTTGGACATTCAACGTTTCCTGACAGCTCTTCCCTGCTCACCCTTACCCCACAACCCTCGTATCTCCAGTTTTTTAATTCTGGTCTAGATTATGCATTTCGTTTTACCTTTCCCTTCAAGAAAACGTCCTGGTTTTCTTAAGCTTGACCTCATTGCCTACTGGCCCCAGTTTCATGTCATATAACTAGTTAATAGTGGTAGAATTGGGTGCCATGTGTCTGTCTGAAAGTGTCTTTATTGTAAAGCTACTGAGGGTAAATCTTCACAGATCTTCAAATGATTCCTTGAAAATTACTTCAGTATAACTCACAACACTAAAGAAATTAATATTATCTATGTATGTGTGTGTTTCAATGCCATTACTATACAATGTACTTCAGCAATAATACTAGATGTTTGTATTTTCTTAAGTCTTACCGGAAAAATGAACTTGGAACTCACGATATTTTTCTCAGGAGAAGTCACTTTTCTATAATCTGGAATTCTTTGATAGCACAATGGGTAATGGTAATAATAATAAAAACAAATAATTATATATAACATTTATTGAGAGCTTATCATGTGACAGGTCTGGTTCGAAATGTCTAACACATTTTATCTGATTCAATTCTCATGATATGACATATAATGTATATATTAAATTACTTGAGGTTATACAGTTAGTAAGAAGAACTATGATGCACTGCTTAAACATACATTTAATATCTTATACATAAAAAGGAAAATCCTTGATTATCTGAGTGCAACCCACATTTAATTAAATTTTCTTTGGTGTGAGGAATGCCTGGGTGGCTCAGTGGGTTAAACATCTGCCTTTGGCTCAGGTCATGATCCCTGGGTCCTGGGATGGAGTTTTGCATCAGGCTCCTTGCTCAGCAGGGAGCCTGCTTCCTCTGCCTGCCACTCCCCCTGCTTGTGTTCTCTCTTTGTCTCTCCCTCTCTCATTTCTCTCTGACAGAAAAACAAACAAACAAATAAATAAATAAAATATTTTTAAAAATCTCTTTGGTTTGATACCTCCAAGTTATCTCCATATTTAGTCTAAACTTAAAATAATTCATAATTTTAAAATATTAATAGTTCAGTGTTGTCCATACTGAATGCAGAATTTTATATCATAAACTGTTGTTTTAGGGAAATGCTTCTAATCTAGAACAACATATTATGTATACTTACTACACATGGCTTAACGTGCTGTACAGAATAGAGAGCCAGAAACTCGACTTGGAGTTTTGAAATGTTGGAGTAGTCTTACATAACTCAGCAGGGTACCAGTTTTCTCTGGTAAAAAGAATGAAAGTAATAGGCTTAATATTTGGCATAACATTTGGATAAAATGAAGATTTCCTGGAAATATAATTTGCTTATCGAAGTTACTCTTTGAAATAGAGAAATAATTCTTTTCTTATACATAACCATGTATATATTCTCTGTGAAGATGCATATTAAAGATGCATATCATGTATATATATGCTCTATGAAGATAGATATTTGAGGACTTCCAGTGTCTCAAGATGCCCACGAGAGTGTTCTGAGACTTATCTGTAGGACATTGTATAGTTCTTTTAAGATGACCTTCCTTGAGGGTCATATTTTTTCAGTGTTTGGAAGTTTTTTATTTTATTTTTTATTGTTTTTGGCCATTTGAGTTTTAGAGTTTATAGTGGTCTTGTGAGTGATAGCTTCTACATGATCTTTAAACATAATAATAATTCATACTGGTTAAATGACAGAACATGAAATCAAGGAATAAGAGAAAATCTGATAAACAAATACTGTTTATAGTAGATGGTATAGATATTTTGGGGGTGTCGCTGAGGAATAAAAAGGTATTGAGTCCATATCAGTGAAATAAACAAACATTTAGTAAGACTTAGAACAAGATGATGGACTGAGTACATTTATCTGCCTCTACTCTTGCTCTAAGTTCCCTGAGCTGAAAAGAAAGATCTAAAATCAAATACTAATACTTAAATATGCTGAAAAATAAAAATAGCTTTCTTCAGTATATATTTTTCAGAAGACTTGAAAGGCAAAAATGAGCCTGAATTTGAGCAAAAGAGAACAAATGGCTAACAGTACTTGCAGGAGGAAACTGCTTTAAAGAAGAGTTTCATCTGGAATAGGGTTTTTAGAGTGAACATTCTCACAGGGCATAAGGAGAGAAATGGTACAGTAATATAGGGTTGCCAAACCTATTTCCCAAAAAGATTGGGGCGTATACACTTTTTTTTTTGTCTTGAACCATTTAAAAGCTTTTTAAATGTATAATTTACATGTACTAACCTGCAAATATTTAAAGTGTACAATTTGATAAGTTTTGACATAGGAATGAATGTCTGAAACCATCATCATAGTCCTGATCATGGCTCTATTTCTCACAGTATATTTACTTCATATTCTTCTATAATTTTCCTTGTCTTTCCCACCTCTCCAGGTAACTATTGATTTACTTTCCCGTATAGTGGATTGGTATCTTTGCATTTTTTCTTGAATTTGCAGGTTTGGAATCATAAGACATTTGTTGTATTTTTTTCTGGTTTTCCGTATGTGTCATAATTACTTTGAGATTCATCATGGATTTTATATAAGTAGCTCATCTTTTTTTGTTAAGTAACATTATTTTTGGTTATACCACAACTAGTTTATCCATTCATCTTTTTGGGGGCATTTGGGTTATTTTTAGATTTTGACTATTAAAACTAAAGCTAGTATAGATATTTTTAGAAAAGAGAATATTTTCAACTAAATATAATGAATAATTTCAGATAAATTCAAGAGGACTCTACATCCATGAAATTCTTGGAAATTAAAAATTAGGTGAAATTTAAAACTCTCTAAAGATGGAATGAATGAGGGTTAAAGATGGACTGGAAGATAATGTGGACGATCTCTCCAAAGAGAGATTTTCAGGGGCGCCTGGGTGGCTCAGTCAGTTAAGTGGCTTGCCTTCTGCTCAGGTCATGATCCCAGAGTCCTGGGATTGAGCCCTACATTGGGCTCCCTGTTCAGCAGAGACCCTGCTTCTCTCCCTCTGCCTGCCACTCTGCCTACTTGTGCTCTCTATTCCTCTGTCAAATAAAGAAATAAAATCTTGAAAAAAAAAAAAGACTTTGCACAGAATGTGCACTAAAGGACAAAAGGTATTAAAAGGTATTAAAAAATCCAGTAAAATTGAGATATAAAGAAAAAATTTGATGTTCAAACATGCATTTAATAAGATGTAGAGAACAAAGATAAAGAGAAGAAATAATTGGAGGAATAATGAAAGGACTTGCTGAACATGAAATAAAATGAATGAGAGAAAACAGATCCTGACAGAACATGGTGAAATGTCAAAATATTAAGGATAAAAATAAAACCTAAAGATGTCTAGAGAGGTAAAATAGGCTTCTGTAGGGGTCAAAGGCAGGCCACCCTAAGATGGGCACTTTGGCATTAAGATTATTTTGAGTTAAACAGCAGTCAAACCCAGTGGATTCAGGGAAAGCTCTTCACGTCCACTCAACTGCCTAAAAGAATTTAGATAAAGGATCTGCTCTAGGAAGAGAGCAATCATCACAGATAACTACATTAAACCACAAACTAGGTGTGGTAGAGAGGGAGGAAACTGGCATGGCCTGTTTGATCAAAGTCTTCTATGTCCCATTGTTCCTGAGGGGCCCAGCAAACATTGGTTTGCCAAACATTTACTCTTTTTCATCTTCTTGTGAATTTCACTCCTTCCCTTTGAAGTCCCAGACTCCTACCCCCTTCTCCTTAGTTCAGAATGACATATATGCCTCATTTGCCTGATTGTTTTTGGAATTTCCCTATCTGTGTGGATTTTCCTTATGCATGAAATTAAATTTTATTTTCTCCTGTTAATCTGTTCTCATGCAATTTGATTCTTAGTCCAGCTAGAGGTAATTGAAGGAGATAGGAAATTCTTTCTCCCTGACAACTCCTGCAAATGGACATCACTTGTTTGGTACAATGAAGATTTTTAAAAATAAGAAAACTATAGGCTAATTCCATTAACAAACAAATGCAAAATTCTAAAAAAAAAAGAAAAGAAAAAGATAAAATCCAGCAATCTAGTAAAATATTATGACTAATAATACATCGTGACTTACATATTTCTTTTAAATGCAAAAACAATTTGAATTAGGAAATATATTAAAGCAATTTACGGCATTAAATTTTATAAGAAGAAAAATAGAAGAAAAAAGAAGAAAAATAGAATATCTCTCTGGAAAAAATAGGAAAAAAAATAACACACCAATTCTTAATGTGAATTTCTGGCAGAATAGGACTAATCTGATGTGCCCTTAATCTGATAAATGTGGCCCTAAAGTAAAGCATACCTGTCATAGATCTGCAAATATGTTCACAAGAGATTAGAAACACTTCCATTAAAGTCAAGAAGAAGGTAAAGATGTCATTTATTGTAACTACTATTCAATGTACATTGGGCTTAGCTGCTATAAGATAACCAAATGAACTAAAAAGTTTACATACTGGAGTACCTTTCTATACTTTGTGCTCATTTTTCTTTTTCCTGTAAACCTAAAACTGCTCTAAAAAGTGGCTTTCAAGGTGTTTCTACTAATTTAAACTTCCACTATCAATAATTAGTATTCCTATTACCTCAAATCATTAATGACATTTGGTATTGCCCGTCCATAATTTTAGCCAATTTGGTATGTGTAATGTTATCTTACTGTGATTTTAACTAGAGTTTCCCTGACCACTCATGAGCTGTAGCAACTTTTAGTATGTCTATTTGCCGATTGAATATCCTTTATGATATTCCTATTCAGGTATCTTGTCTTTTTTTTTTTTTAAGTTTACTTATTTGTTTTAGGGGCGCCTGGGTGGCTCAGTGGGTTAAGGCCTCTGCCTTCTGCTCAGGTTATTATCTCAGGGTCCTGGGATCAAGCCCCCCATCGGGCTCTCTGCTCAGCAGGGAACCTGCTTCCCCCTCTCTCTCTGCCTGCCTCTCTACTTGTGATCTCTCTCGCTGTCAAATAAATAAATAAAATCTTAAAAAAAAATAAAGTCTACTTATTTGTTTTAGAGAGAGAGAGTTTGAGCAGGGGGGCAAAGGGGGATCAGAGGGAGAGAGAGAATCCTGAAGCAGACTTCCCACTGAGCATGGAGGCTGGCACAGGGCTCCATCCACCCGCCCCCCCATCATGACCTGAGCTGAAATCAGGAGTCTCTGCTTAACCAAATGAGCCATCCAGGTGCCCTTCAAGTATCTTGTCTATTTTTAAGATTTGTATTAACTTCAATTTTTCTTATTAATGTGTGTAAGTTCTTTATAATATTCTGAATAAAACTCTATTGACTATTTGTGTTGCAAATATCTTGTTCTACCCTGATGCTTGCCTTTGCACTCTCTTAATGTTATCATTTGATAACAGGAATTCTTATTCTAATTTTAATATAGGCTGATGTATCAGTGTTTCCATTTATACTTAGTACATTTTGTGTTCTGCTTAAATCTTTTACATCATATTCTCCAACTTTATCATTTAGAAACATCATATTGGTTATATCTACATCACATTTATGCACATCATAGCTATGTTACATTTATATCTACAATCCATTCAGAATTAATTTTTGTGTGTGGTATAAAGAAAGGTCAAATTTCTTTTTTGTACATAAATCCAGCAACCTAACACCATTTACTGAAAAGATCAGCTTTACCATTTTGCACTCGAGAGGCATCTTTGCTTTAAATGAAGTGTTCGCATTTATACTGGAAAGGTTCCAGACCGGGTACTGTCTGTGCCTTCTGTTCTATTTAATTGGCCTATTTATCTTTCTTTACTCCAACACCAAAGATCTAAATTGATGAAGATTTTAAATTGTCTTGATAATAAGTAGGCTAAATTCACTCTGTTCTTCTTTAAGAATGTTATGCCTATTCTTTGCCTTTTAGATTCCCATATACATTTTAGAATCAGATTGTTAATTTCCTATAAAAATCTCTTGATATTTTGATTGCAATTATGTTATAATTCTATAACATATCTATAAATATAAAATCTATAGATCTATTTAGGGAAATATGACACTGAATTATCTAATAAGGAACCTGTATATTGTTACTTTATTTAGGTCTCTCATTTCTCCCAATAAATTTATATTTTGTGGATGGGGCTTTGTATATCTTTTTAAAGATTTATTACTTGGAATTTGATATTTTTTATACAATGAAATGGTGTCTCCTTTTTTTTGTTTGTTTTTATAACTTTAGTTTTCTTGTTTGCTAATGTGTGTGGAAAATGTAAATGCATCCTATGTAATTATAAAGATTGTATATTTGGTAGCTTTGGGGTCTAATTAGTAATGATTCCTGAAGGAATGATGGTCATTATGTCTAATTGTAGTATTTAGATAATGATAAAGAAAAAAGCCTTTATAGAGCCTTGTTTTTATGTTTTAAAATTTATTTATTGGGACGCATGGTGGCTCAGTTGGCTAAGTATCTGCCTTTGGCTCAGGTCATGATCCCAGGACCCTGGGATCCAGTCCCATATCAGGCTCCTTGCTTAGCGGGGAACCTGCTTCTTCCTCTGCCTGCTTCTCCCCCTGCTTGTGCTCTCCCTCTGTGTCTCTCTCTCTGACAAATAAATGAATAAAATCTTTAAAAAAAATTAATTTATTTTGTAGTGATATCTATTCTTTTTTCTTGCTTTGCAGAGCCTACAATTATATTCTGTCCCTGCTTGGGCATTAGCACTCAACTCTAGTGAGCTGTGCATTTGTAAGGTTCCAGGAAGCCAAAAGACCACTGTGGGGCCTATTCATACTCTTAGGGCTCTGGGTTTAAGTTGTCTCTTTTTTATGGCACTTTTATGTTGTCCTTTATTTTATTTATTCTTGGTGATGTAGTAGCTTTTGTTACATTGTATCCAGCATCCTTTTTGTTTGAAGCAGGATATAAAATTGCATCCACTCAATATACCTTGTTGCCAGAAGTCTTCTGCAATCATATTGTCAAAATATGCTAGTATTTCCTTTCTCTATCTTTTTAAGAGTCTACATAACATGGTTTTCTCAGGAGTGAAAAAAAATCTTTACATAAGCCATTGTTCTTGATCCATGTCAAGTTCACTGAACCACATTGGTGTCAACAATTTTTATTTTATTAAAAGTAAATTAAATATATATCTTTTTTCTTCATAAGTCTGCTATGCATTAAATTAAACTAACTCTGTAAAAGCAGTGTCAAATAAACAAAGAGTGGCATTTTGTATAGTATGACTAATATTTGTGTTGTCTATTTTTCTTTGCATTATTTTGATGTAAAGTGTCATCAGAAAAGAGAGAACTAGGGGCTCCTGGGTGGCTCAGTCTGTTGGGCACCTCCTTTCAGCTAAGGTCATGATCTCAGGGTCCTGGGATCAAGCCCCTCACCAGGTTCCCTGCTTGGTGGGGAGTCTGCTTTTCCCTCTGCCTATGTCTCTACCCCTACTTGTGTTCTCTGTCTCTCTCAAATAAATAAACTAAAAAAAAAGCATGAACTGAATTAATCCCTTAGGTACATGGTTTATTTATCTCAACGCTTTTTCTTTGAAAGGTATAAGAGTTTTTGTTGGGGGTAGAAATCAATTTTCTTTCTTATACTTTAAACTCTAGAAAAGTTAGGATTATATACCAAACATTCTAGTTTTGTCAATAACCTATTATGCATTTATCATCTAAAAATGTATGGAAAGCTATATTTTTGGGTTGTTTCACCAGCTGGGGGGATAAGTTTCATGAGCTTACTGCCTGCTGTATAAATTAGAATGTTACTTTTGTTGTTTTATAACTATAGCTTTTAGGCTACCTAGGGTGCCCTTTAGTTCTACTATTATAGAATTTGGTGAAGCAGATTGTAGTGGATGAACATGATTTTTTCCGACTCCCAACTATGTGAGGAAACTGCCATATAACTGTTCAAAAAATATTATTCAATTGCATTTAAGCCTATACTTAAAATGTTGAAAAAAGGTGTGACTACTTTGAAATTTTTATTTTTCTGCCAGAAAAAATCCAGTTTTGCTAATCAAAAGTAAATTAGGCTGATAGTTATGGAAGGAGTAGAACTCTTTTAACTGTGAAATGCATTTACTGAACTCAATGCCTGAGAGAAGCAGAATCCAAGAGAGAAGGGCTTGAAGAGGTGAAGCAAGAGACCCCGTCCTGTGCTCTCTCAGGGTCTTCCGAAGCGGCTGAGAAGACTAATGAGAATAAGAAAAAAAATAATAATTTATGTTTACTTAGCATATGTTGTTTCACTGCACCTGCACTACATATCCCCAGCATTTCATCAGATCAACCTATTGATTCTAGTATTTTGGACAGTGAGGACTTCCTGAGAAACTACTGCACTTGTGAATATCTTGTGCCAGCTTACCCTGAGACCTCCAACCTCAGCTGGGCCCTCATGCTACCCAGCTGCCTTCCGAGCATCCACAGTTAGCTCGGCCCCATCTCTCTATGCAGTCGTCCTACCTCGCCGCTCTCACTCTTACTTCTGGACCAGGAGCTTCTGCTCTGCGGCTACAGATTCTGTCTCCCAGTTTCCTTCTATTCTTTTCTCCTTCCGTCTGGACTCTGTGTAATCTGCATTGCTTTTCCAATCCAAAATATTATCTCTTGGAATGATGCCCCATGCAAGTTACACAGCACCATCACTGCTCTCACTTCCTTCCATATCCAATTTAGCTTCTGTATTTTCTTTTTATGAATTTCTCCTTATGGATACTCTCGGCAACTTTGCCCCACTCTTTCCTGTCATAGGCACTTGTAAAAGCGCTACCTTTATTTGTCCCAGTCATCCATCTTTTCCATGTGCACGACAGAACCACCCAGAACTTCTGGGGGAGAAAAGAATCACCCACCTGGAATAACTCCTTTTTCTTTAATTACCACAAACTTGAACAACACTTAATAATGCCTGGCGATACTTTAGGATTTCCACGGTAAGTTGCTTTGCCATGCTTTGAAAGAATGTTTTAAAACATTCCCTTTCCCTTAACCTTCCTGCACCATATAGACTCTCCACATCCTGAGCTGATAGCCTTCCTCATACCTCATTCATCAAGGAAGAGCAGATGGCAAATGCCTCATTCTCCCTTCGCCAAGTCAACAAACTTATCTGCCTCTTCACGCATCCTCTTTCCTACCTTCTCCTTTCACAGTTGAAAAGATGTCCTTACTCCTATCAAGGACCAGCTCCTTCATTTGGACTTGCTGGCTCGAGTGTTTTCCATTTTAATTTCAAAACTCTGCCTTTGACCTAACATCCTCTGCTTAGCTGTCATCCAGCTTTCTGTTGTTTTTCAAAGCAAAAGTGTATACCTTACTCCTACTCCTATTTACTCTTCAACCCACTCCAATTTGGTTTCTTTCCATACTGTTCCACTGCCACAGTGTGGGAGTCATCAATTGCCATATTATGAAACATAAAGGGCAAACTTCTGTCTTCATCTCACAATACTTTTTGACTTTTTAGAAATATTTAACTCAGCCAACTAGTCACTCATTTTGGAAAAACTTTCCTTTTTGGGCCCCTATGAAGCAACTTTCTCCTGAAATGACTTTCTCTCTCCTCTCCTCCTACCTAACTGGCAACAGTTTCCAGTCTCTGTAATTGTGTCCTTTTCCATTTATCCCCACCTCTAGCAGTGCGAGCACTCCTCTCATGGGCCCTCTTCTTTTCCTGTGCTCTCCTTAAGTGGCCTATGCCACTTGAATATAACCTATAAACTGGTAAGTCCCACCTTTTTGTCTTAAACTCTGATTTCTGTTTTAAGCTGCAGACTCAAATATTGAATCACCAACTTGACATCTCCTTTGGAGATCTAATAGGCATCCCTAGCTTCACCTATCACAAATACTACTTCATGTCTCCCCGAACCCCGAAATTTTTTCCATATGACTTTCACATAATGATTAAAAGCAGTACTCTCCTCACAGTATTTCAAGGAGAAACTCTTCCTTGGTTACATTTTCTAGTTTATCCTCTTTATACAATCCACCTATAATTCTTATTGATGGAAATATTTTTATGATTAGAACTACCCGTGGTATCCTTTTAAATGCAATATACAAATCCTGCATGCAATATACAAATGCACAATCATCGTTATTCCACTTACCAAAATATATCTTGAAGTGGATTTCTCTGTTACCCTTACTGCCACCATACTAGAAAAAAAAAACATGAGTTTTCACTTGGACTGCTGCTGTGGCTTCCCAGATGGTCCTACTATGTTTTCTTTCATTTTATTTTATATGCAACTGTCAGGATGACTTTTTAAAGATTATTTATTTGACAGAGAGAAAGAGAGAGAGAGATCACAAGTAGGCAGAGGCAGGCAGAGAGAGGGGGAAGCAGGCTCCCTGCTGAGCAGAGAACCTGATGCACTCCATCCAAGGACCCTGAGATCATGACCTGAGCCAAAGGCGGAGGCTTTAACCCACTGAGCCACCCAGGCGCCCCATCAGGATGATTTTTTAAAAATACAAATTGCATTATGTTTCTTCCCCAATTAAACACTATTTTTTAAAGCATTTATTTATTTATTTATTTATTTATTTATGACAGGGAGAGAAAGAGAGAGCAAGAGCAGGGGGGAGGGGCAGAAGCAGACTCCCAAGCGAGTGGGGAGCCCGATGAGGAGGGCTTGGACAGAGCAATGACTATCCCCTTCATAACATTTATCACAATCTCTTGTTTATCTGAATATCATGCATCCTTTTTTTTACTTCATATCTTCTTTTACTGTGTAAGATCATAAAGATAAGGATGTTATCTTCTTACCTCCTATTCTTAACTCCTAGGATATCATCTAAGACAGCTCCTCACCAAATATTTATTGAATAAAATATTTGTTGAGTAGATAATTGACACTGTGAAATAGTTGTGTCTATTTTAAAGTTTAGGCTTAGTGAAATTAGATCACTTGCCCAAGGATATGTAATTGGGCCATGATTGACCCAGATTTCCAAGAGTCAAATCCTGTTTCTACTGGGCTGCGCTGGATGACACAATTTCCATAATAGTTCAGGGAAATCATGTTCAGACATTGTAGAACTATCCGGGATTTGTGTTGCGCAGGAAGATGATAGGAAAAAGATCAGAAACACTGTTCCTTCGGACACATGGCATCCTGAAGAAAAATGTAACACCTACTTTTGATGTGGCGTGGTACTGATGAAACAGCTCATTTAGTTTAGGCAGAGTATCTTCCAGGAGTGGCAAGCTCTGTAGGAAACAACCAATAAACGGATTGATGGGGAAATAGCTAGAAAACTACATTAAGGTGGGTGACAGTTGGCTATGTCATGAGATTGTGTGGATAGAAAGAGGAAAGACAAAGCCATTTGGGGCCAGGACTAAGAGTCAAGTAAACTTAAGAGGACTTGGCAGTTACTCAGGAGCAGAAAATTAGTTATTATAAGCAGGGACATTCCAGAAGCTTGTAAATCCAAGCAGAAAATCAGAGTTTGGAGTTAAGATTTCCTTGATGCTGTGGAGAAAAGAAGCTCTGGTATTCTTGATAGCTGATTTAGAAAATTAAGTGAATCAAATAATTTCAGATATCAACTGAGGCAATGCAAATTAAGTGGATATAATAGAAACAGTAATGGAAAATAGAGCCATGACCTCATTTCCCTTGGCAGAGGGATTTTGCCTATTTTGAAAACCTTGGTTTGTGTGAGAAGACAGAGAGAGCCCCAGGTGTCAAGAGATCCTGATAGATCTTTACAGGGACACAAAATTATTCCTTTCAGTCTCAGCTATTAGGAGAAAACAGCACAGCGTTCTTGGCAATATCAGTATATTCTTTCTAACTTTAAATGAATGCTATCTTTACAGCAAATTTTCTTAATAATGTTTCTTATTTATTCTGTTGTGTTAGTAATTGCTTTTGTGTAGCAAAAGAAAAACTGATTGGAAATCATTGATCCCAGTCTTATCACCAGTGTTTTAGGATATCTTGACTATCTGATAGATTTCTCAGATAATAGCAATTTCCTAAAATTATAGATATACAGTTCTCCAAAATCATATTGAAACTGATGCAACATACTTTATCTTTCCAGATCTCCCCTGTCCTTTTTGCTTGTCTTCACAAAGGATACCCTTAATTATTTTTGCTCCCTATAGTGGTTAGTTTTATCTGTCAACTTGGTGAGATCCTGGTGTCCATTTATTTAGTCAAACACTAATATAGATGCTGCTGTGAAGGTATTTTTGGATGTGTGATTAACATTTACAATTAGTTGACTTTAAGAAAAGATTGTCCTCCAAAATGTGGGTGGCCTTCATCCAATCAGTTGAAGTCCGTAAGACCAAAAACTGGTTTCCCAGAGAAAGAGGAATGCTGTCTTATTTCTATAACATAGAAATATTGGTATTTCCTGCCCGAGTTTCCTGTCTGCCAACTTGCCCAGTGGATTTCAGACTTGCTAGCTCCTACAGTTGTGTGAGGTTATTCCTTAAAATAAATCTGCGTATGTCGGCATCTGTGTGTGTGTGTATGTGTGTCTTATTGGTGTTTCTCTGTAGAACTCTGATATACTTTCCATGTGTGGATCTTACCAGGTACCTGTGTTTCAGGTTGGACTTCTGCTTTAGGTATGAGTGCATCATAGATTCCTATAAGAGTAATTTTTTTTTCTCTGTTGGTTTTTAATAACTTTCCTGAGGATAACGTACATTTTCTGACCCTTTGGTGGTAATATTACATTAAATCATCCTTTTTGAGAATCAGTCTTGTAGTAAATTTTTGGTAGTTCTCTAGGAGTATAACTGATGTCATTTTCAAAGCTGTTCCCAGGCATTTGTGCTTGGTCTTGCCTTACAGACTAATTATCCTCAATGGGCCTCCCTGAAGTATTTCAAAGAACAGTAAAGCTTTCCAAGAGTTGCGATGAATGTACAATGCAACAAATCATGCACCTAATCAACATTGGATCATAGTGGATAGCTCATAAACTTTCACTGTAGGTGGTTTACGTGATTTTTGCTTATATTGAAACTTCACCTGCCACTTTCTTTATCTCACACACATAAAAAAATACTTTTGTAAGTTTCCCTATTGGGCTGACATTTTACTGTCTGGAAAAGCACATCTGCAAACTTATGGAGTTTACTATATGTTGTTTCATCCTGTTTATGTAAGAAGTTTTCATCCCTTATGGACCCACCTGGTGGCTTGTATCTCACTCTCCAAAGGAGCTGCTGCTTTTCTCCACATTGTTGTCTCTTTAAAACTCAGTTGTTCATCTATGACTAAAACAGATCTCTCTAAATTTCTGGTATGCTTCAACTGCATTTTTATTGGTGTAGTCTATTCAATTTTATGACCATCTTTTGAGTATACAACAAATAATAATTACTAAGGTAACCACCGAGTGCAGAAAGATAAATAGATACAACAAGATTAAAGTCTAGTATTAAAGGATTTTTGGAACTAAATAAATCACCTCTATGTGTTTTCAACATGCTTATTTTTTTTTAATTTTTTTTCAACATGCTTATTTTATGTTTCAAAATAGTCAGACCTGATTTCTTGCCATGTTTCTTTTCCTTTAGAGATTATGCCTGCTTCAGCATATACTGAATTTACATTTATTAGGAATCCAGCTAGCTTTCTTAGTATGAAAGTAAGATTCATTGATCTGTACTTCTTTGGTAGTTCCTGAAATTCTTGTAGATAGAGATATCATTACTGTTTCAACAAACTTCCACATAACAAATTGTCTGATTTAGGAAGCAAGTAAACTGATGATTTTTTAAATATGTAAAGAAGATACTTTGTTTCTCCAATCTGGAAAAGTTATTTGTTAGTTCAGACAAATGTTTGCTGCTAGTGTTAATATTATAAAAGTCAAAGAGAGCATATTTTAAATATTAAAGGAAAAACTTAAAGGAATCATGAAGTAACACTAAGATATATAATACTACATAGTATAATATGCATTTATGTGTATAATTACATATATGCAGCATACATATTATTTATTTATGAAACAATTCACCAATGCTGGCTGGTGGTTTGGCCTGAATGTATGGGTTAAGGTATGAAAATGTTCTTTCTTGAATAGGGTTTTATACATTAATGAAAAAAGTTAGGAACATAAGCAAGGGAGGATAATGGAGAAAATACATTGTATTTTAATGCACATAACTGAAATGTAGTGGGATGATTCTTATAAGGAATGTCAAAATTAATAGGTGCAGTCTGTGTGGGAGAGAATAAAAGAAAAGAAGGGTGGCAGTTTGTGCCAAAAACATTTACTAAGCAATTGAGAGTCCTTTTGAAATATGCAAAAGGAGAAGATAGTTTGAATAAACCCATAAGCAAAGAAAAGGTGAGCCCTCCTCAGATATTCTTGTATTGAGTTTAAATTTCATTGGTTTTGTGAGTCCACAAAGAGTGTTCCTAAGAGATGTTTTTTTCTACTTTTCTTCTACTTCTTAGAGCTCTGGAAAGGACTGGTTGCGGTAGTAATAGACCATCTATTTTTTTCACTCTGTGCAAAGAGGCCTATGCAAAAATGGATTCTAAGACAATTTTGCCATGCTGTGTAGTTTCCAGTATGTTTCTACCATTGGCTATATTAGTTATGGCTGGCGTAAGCTACTTCAGGCCTTTATCACTTATCTCTCAAATACTCAAAAAATATCCCTCCAGCAGACTGGTCTCTCTACATCCTTTAACCTACCTCATTGATCAGCCTGTTAGCCTGCCTGAGCTCAACACTCTTGTATGTCTGAGATATCTTTAGCTATAATTGCACCTTTAAAAATCCTACTCACCTTGCAAGCACCCACTATCTACATCTTCCCTTGTGAACTCACTGCAACCCCATAATGACTCCCCTCTCTTTTCTCCTGTAAAAAAATCTTGCAAAATTTATTGTCTATATTACTCATCTGTTGTTAATCTGGGTGTTAGGAAGCAACAGGCTAAGGAAACAGGTTGGGAATTAAGAAACGGAGTATAAAATATGGAGGTAAGATCAGATAAGCAAGCAAACACACACACACGGAAAAGCAAGATAGTAAGATCAAAGTGTATGTGTACCACCAGAAGATCAGCAGGGCTTGAAGGAGGGTGTCAGTGTAGCTGTGGAAAGTCTAAGAAGAGATTGTCTAGGAAAATCTCAGCTTTTCATACTTCTTTCTAAAGCTAATATTTAGTGAATTTTAGGCCATAATTTTTTGCAGCCACAAAGCTCCCAGCACCAGGGTTTACTTAGTAGGTACTCAGTAAATCTTTTTTGAATAAATGAATGAATAAATAACATGATTCTTCCTGTATGTTTACAAAAGGATGCATATCATTCAGGATAACTGAATGCAAGACCAGTTCAATTCTCTTTGGGATTCTAAGTTTTCTGGCTGGCTTATTTTGGGGTGGGGGAGAACTTTTCATAAAATCATGAATATTAGAGGTTGAATAAAATCATATTTCCTCATTCAACTTTTATTATACAAATTAATCTTTTAGGGCTGGTGATGAAAGATTTCTGTTTCCTTAACCTGAATGTATATTTCTCACACATGCCTGTAGATCTGCATGGTTCCATATACTATGGTCAGACTCTCAACTCCTTGGGATTCTGTTTCTCATCACATCATTTGAAAAATTATTAAATATTTCAAACAGACAAAATGTTTAAAAAGTGATACAACCATCAGCTACCCACTTTAAAAATAAATAAATCCTTGAGAATACATTAAAATCTTCCTATATGTTTGCTACAGAAGACTAATTAACACAACAACATGAGAAAAACTAAAAGTCAATCCACTGCTAAAAGCTATTGTAGTAAAAAGCATCAAACATTACTAAGGCCTAATTTGTCTTAGGTACTGGGGATATAAAAGGAATTGGTATATGCCCTCTGGCCCCTTTTAATTTATTTTGGTGGGCATACCTATAGAAGGTCTATTAAAAATTCAAGGATGTGAAATAGGTTTCACATCATGCTTCAATAATGATGGGTTGATAATAGTTGTCTGCACAACTGTGTTAAAAGGATTCCACCCACTGGCTTAGCCAGAAAGAGGATCACGAGTGACTAGTGATGTTCAGCATGGGCACAACAGGCAGGACTGAAGCACTGGCATTGTCTTTGGAGTATTGGTCATTGTCTAAGAGGCTACCAAGTGGTACAGTCGCTGAAGCACAAACCGAAATGAGTAGCTATCATGGGAGAGGTGACATTTGAGCTGGCCTTTGGAGAAAGAAGCAGTCCTAAAATGAACTAAGACTTAATTTCAGTGAGTAGAAAAAAGGTAAGCAGAGATGAGAAGCTAGCAATATGTGGGACATTTTAGGAGTTTTAAGCAGTTGTGTTAGGCTAGGGTAGGAACTATAATAGGTGACTGTTTAAAACAGAAGGGTAAGTAGGCTTTTATCTAAATTCTGCTTAGGTCCTAAGACCGAGAACCAAACAGTTACATAGCAGGTATTCCCATACTCCAAATTAAGCTGTTAGACCACCTAAGCAAATGAAGTGTCTAATAATTTCCACAAATAGCCAGATAGCACTTAGGGAGGCTAACGGAGTGTTTGGTTGGAATTGTTGAGGTGCTCTCCTCAATCTCATTCCTGCCCTCCTGGGGTAAGGAGGCATACTGCTTTGACTCTTTTCAGTCAACCAGGGAGCTTGGAATGAGGTTGGACATACCTCTTGGATGCTATCATTCAAGCTGTGCAACATTCAGACATGATTCTATGTCCCTCTCAGAGATTCTTTTCAGCTGTTTGGGGACTAGAGGAGACAGGTGTTACGGACACTTGAAAAGTACAAAGATGAGAGAAAAAGGCTCTGACAGTAGAAAAAGAATTGGTTTTATATTTATTTAACCTGCACTTGCACAATTTGATGGGTATGAAGTTTGCGGAAATGTTTACCAGTAACCAAAAGGGAGCTAATTGAAAGGTTTCCAGCCTGACATTCCCTTAGATCTTTTCCAGGAAGCCTGAGTGAGTAGGAGAGGAGACCTTAGCGGAGACAGGTGGATGATGCACGGAGTAATTCCCAAGAGCTAAGGGAAGACTGAAGTAGCCATTCTGAGGGCCTGCATTCACTTCTCATGCAGAAATGCAATTGTGGGTTCCTAGAGATGAAGGGAAGGGAGGTCTCTGAAAAATGCCCAGAGCTTCATATCTTGGTCAGGATTCTTCACTGCAAGATTAAGAAAACAGGGATTTGTTATGAGTTATTTTTATAGCCTACGCAATCTGGTCTGGGAGTTCCAAGAAACCAGTCTTGAATACTATAAGGCTTGAAATATCAGCAACCAGGAGAAATAACCAACCTCATCACAGAACTGTCCTTTGTATCAGAAAAATTACTGTTGCTGTTCACATAGATGCTAACAATGTCACACCAAGTTCTCAAACCTACACTGGAGTTATCCTGAAGAATCAAACACGTCTGCCTGCAAGAAGAGCCCATTTTCTCATTCATGACTGCTACCTCCTATTTCTCATGTTCTCTGGCTGGCATAGAATTTAGGATCCATCTAGTACCCTGGCTATAAGCTAATGGTAATGTAACTGTTAGTGTTCTAATCTGGTTAGTATAGGAAAGATACTAAAAATAAATAAATAAATAAATGTTTGTTGCATGTGCTAAACTCCATGTTTGAAACTCCAGTATCTACCACATACTTAAAGAAAGACAGCTTTAGACGTTTTAACAACCAGAGGAAGCCAATGGCAAATCACAGTATGATTGTGTAGGAAGACAAGTAAGCATTTCTGTTATTTATTTCTAATTTAATTACATTTGAGCCAGAGAATATACTCTGTATGATTTTGATCCTTTTCTATTTTTCCATTTTTGTTTAATGGCCCTGTATGTTATTTGGAGTTTTGAAATCTTTTGTATTTAATATAATTGGTTGGGTTTAAATCTAACACTTTGATATTTGTTTTCTATTTGTCCCATATCTACTTTTCTTTTTTTTGCCCTCTTGTTCTGAACTCTCTTTTGGATTAATTGAATTTTTTTTTGAATTTTAAATATTTTTTTTTAGTATTCCACTTGTCTCCACTGCTGGCATATAGGTGTTGCTTTTTGTTTTATTCAATTATAGTGTTCTAGAAATTCCTCTATGGCTTACAGTATAAATTTTAACTTTTAACAGTCTACTTTTAAGTAATATTATGCCAATTATATCTAATGTAAGAATCTTGCAACAGCACAGATCCATGCCCTGATTTTATCCTTTATTGTTTTGTGAAATAATTTACTTCTACATGTTGTAAACCCCAGAATACATTGTCATTATTTTTGCTTTAAAGAGTAGACATCTTTTTAACTTTTTATTTCAAACTAATTTTAAACTTACAGAAGTGTTGCAAAAATGGTATAGAGATTTATCATATAACCTTTTTTTTTTTAACAATTTTATTTATTTATTTATTAGGAAAGAGAGAGAGTGAGAGAGAGCATGAGAAGGGAGAAGGTCAGAGTGAGAAGCGGACTCCCCGTGGAGCAGGGAGCCCGATGTGGGACTCGATCCTGGGACTCCGCAATCATGACCTGAGCCGAAGGCAGTCGCCCAACCACCCAGGCGCCCAAACCTTTTTTTTTTTTTTTTAAAGATTTTATTTATTTATTTGAGAGAGAGAGTGCATAAGAGAGGGGAGAGTCAGAGGGAGAAGCAGACTCCCTCCTGAGCTGGGAGCCTGATGCGGGACTCCCCGGGACTTGATCTGATCCTGGGATTCCAGGGTCATGACCTGAGCTGAAGGCACTTACTTAACCAGTTGAGCCACCCAGGCACCCTCTTGTATAACCTTCTTTTAGTTTCCCTGAATGATAACATCTTCCATGATACAGCACATTTTTTAAAAGACCAGGAACTTTACATTGGCATGATACTCTTAATTACAGATATTATTAGAATTTTCCCAGTTTTAGAAAAATTCAAAACAATAAAAAAAAGACATATTCACCCATAGATGCAAATTTTTTTTTAAAGATTTATTTATTTGAGAGAGAGAGAGAAAGAGCAAGCAGGAGGCGCAGAGAGAGAGAGAGAGAGAACCTCAAACAAACTCCTCACTGAGTTCAGGGCCTAATGCAGGGCTATATCTCACAACCCTGAGATCATGAGCTGAGTCAAAACTAATGCTCTACCAACTGAGCTACCCAGGCACTCCTAGATACAAATTTCCACCTGATACCATTTCCTTTTGCCTGAAGGGCTTCCTTTATCATTTTTTATAGTACAGATCTGTTAAGTGATGAATTCTCTCAGCTTTTATTTGTCTGAAAAGTTTTTTTTAATATTTAGTACATTTTTATTTATTATTTTTATATTTAGTACATTTTTAAAGGATGCTTCATTTTATATTGATTTCTAGGTTGACAGGTTTTTCTTTCATTCCTTTAAAAATGTCATTCCACAGTTTTCTGGCTTTCACGTTTTTGTTTTTGTATTTGACATGAAGTGAGTGATTACTATTTCCTTGTTTCTCTTATGTAATGTGTCTTTTTCCTCTGTTTGTTTTAAGAGTTTCTCTTTATTACTGCTTCTCAGCAATTTCATTATAATGTGTCTTTTGGTTTTCATTGTGTTCATTGTGCTTACGGTTTGTGTAGTCTCTTAAATTTGAGAGTATATAGTTTGCATGGAATTTGGAACATTTTAGTCATTATTTTTCAAAAAATTTTTTTTCTGACAACCTCTCTTTTCTCCTTCTAGATCTTCAAATATTAATTGATAATTTTTCTCATAGGTCACTGAGGCACCGTTTCCATTTTAGTATTTATTTACTGCTTTATTTTGGAAAATTTTCTTAGGTCTTCAAGTTGATACTTGTTTCTGCAATGTCTAATCAGCTATTAATCCCATTCAATGAGTCTTTCATTTCAGATACAGTTTTCATATTTAGAAATTCTATATGATTATTTATATATCTTCTGCTTCTCTCTTTATTTTATTCATGATTTCCTTTAAATTCCATAATCTACTTCCATCATCTCTCTTGTTTCTGAGTCTGGTTCTCCTCACTGCTAGTTTTAGATCTAATCTTCTATATTTTCCTGCCTTTTTTTTCATATCTAGTAATTTTATTAAATACTGTACTTTATGAATTTTACATTACTGAGTGCTGAATTTTTTTAGAGTGTTATATTTTGTTCTGACAGATAGTTATGGTATATGTATATGACTTTAATCTACTTAGGCTTAAAAAAAAAAGAATTTTAGGTTATATTTGGAATGGCCTTTGGTCCAAGGATAGTTTAGTCCTACTGCTAAGATATAGATCTTCTGTATTTCTACTTCATAACTCAGGAATTAACACAACCACCATTCTGGCTAATAGGAACTTGAATGTCTCCCAGCCCTGTGTGAGCTCTGAGAATTGTTGCTTATTGTTTCCAGTATTATTTTCTATCTTGTTAAGTTTTATCCTGTTCATGCACAAATTAATATTTTTTATTTAAATTTTACTTAGTTAACATACAGTGTAATATGATCCATCACTTATATACAACACTCAGAGCTTATCACAACAGGTGTCTTCCTTAATACCCTTCACCCATCTAGCCTGTCCCTGCACCCAGGTCCCTCCACCAACCCTCAGTTTGTTCTTTATTGTTGAGAGTCTCCTATGGTTTATTTCCCTCTCTCCTTTTTTTTTTTTTTAAAGATTTTATTTATTTATTTGAGAGACAGAGAAAGTGAGAGAGAGCATGAGAGGAGAGAAGGTCAGAGTGAGAAGCAGACTCCCCGTGGAGCTGGGAGCCCAATGTGGGACTCGATCCCGGAACTCAAGGATCATGACCTGAGCCAATGGCAGTTGCTCAACCAACTGAGCCACCCAGGTGCCCTCCCTCTCTCCTTTTATCCCACCTTTCCCATATGTTCATCTGTTTCATTCCTTAGATTCCACATAGGAATGAGATCATATGGTATTTGTATTTCTCTGACTTATTTCGCTTAGCATAATACACTCTAGTTCCATCCACATAATTGGAAATGGCAAGATTTCATTCTTCTTGATGGCTAAGTAATATACCACTTCTTTATCCATTCATCAGTCAGTGGACATTTGGGCTCTAACACAAGTTAATGTTTAACACTAGGCTTAAAGGCAGCCCTAAGAAAATTTTTGGAGCCCTTTTACTGCATATATCCCTCTGTTCTAGAAATGTGCCCTATGATATAATTCTCCTGTATTTCCCTAAATTAGAATTCCCTAAATTCTAATCTTTGTATCCTAAACTCAGTATGACTACTTCCTCTGCTTGTTCAGAAAGTACCTTCAGGCAGAAAGAACATTTGTGTTATTCTCTTGTGTTAATTTCAATTCTGTATTCCCTGTGCAAACATTATCCACTGTCTAAAAATGGTTGTTTCACCTTTTTTGACCAGTTTTATATTTGTTTATGGTGGGAAGTTTAGCCTGGTTCCAGTTACTACCTGATGAACAGAAGCAGAAATTCACTGGATAATTTCTTTGGGCAAAGTAACATGGTATGTTTTGTGTTTTTAAAGTGTTATTCTAGTTCTTTATGGAGAATAGACTTTTGATGGTCAGGGCGGATGCAGAGATCTTTAGAAGGCTCTTATAGTTGTGCAAGAGTGTGATGATGATTATTTGGGCTGGCATATTTTCAGTATATTTTATAAGAAGTGATTGGTTGCTTTTAGGACATGTTCATGAGATGGGATTGATAGTTTGCTGAAAATTTGGTTGTGTTCGGGAGGAGTAGGAAAGGAATCAAGAATAATCTCTAAGTTCTTGTTATCAAGCAGTTGAGAAAGTGGGGATGTAGCAATAGGAGTGGATTTAAGGGAAATAGAAGAGTTAAGAGTTTTTTTCTGAACAGATTAATCCTAATGAGCGAATGTATCAAAAATCCAAATTAGAAATGCAAGTTAGCGATCTTATGTAAAGATAGATTCTGAGAACAAAATTTTTGGAAAGTAAGGACATAAGATTTTTGCAGGCTTTGTGATACTGACTTTCATTGTGAATTTTCAATAAGGAGATAAGTGTGCTATGTTTTCCAATATATTTTTGGACTCCTGATTCTAAGAGATATCTTGTGGGATGAATATTCTGTGGAATATATTTTGGAAATTTTGCTCTGGACAAAGGGAAGCCAGTGAATGTTTTAAGGTGGGTTACATGGTCAAGAACGTTTTAGAAGGGTTATTTTGTCAGGACTATGATTTAATGAGAAAGGGGCTGGAGGTCTAAAAAACAGATGGAAGCCCATTGATATCAACACTTACACATTTGAGTATGAGGGTCCAGATGAGGGATGACAGTGGGAGTCAAAATGAATATGTAAATGCAAGAGAGCATGTGAAGGACAAAGAAACATAAGATAATGATGCTTAGTTTTAAAACATAGGTGACTCAGATCATGCCATAGCAAGTTTAAATGAAAAAACTGAATATAGGTGCCATTTAATGAGAACCTTTTATATGACTGATTATGTTTACGTATCACCTGTCTGTATTTATATTCCATAGGCTAAGATAAATGAAGCAATTTACCAAGCAGTTGAGCTGTTTAAAGTTGGAATAATAATGTAGTGTTATAATTAAGATTTTCTGGACTTTACACATGAATTAAAAGAATATAAGCAATTAAAAATATTTACTGTTAGATATGCATGTAACATCAAGGTCTGCTAGAAGGGGAATTACATGAAGTAATTTAAACGTGACACTTAAGCATAAGAAGGTATTTTGCTGATAAAAATAGATGATAGGTAATATGATATTATATAATACATAGTTATATATAATAAAATATAAATTGATAGGAGATAAATTAGAGACTTCAAGTACAGCTAAAAGTTCTTTAACCTCCTAAGTTTTACTTCTAAAGGCTGAGACTGCTGGCATTAGATGGACTTTTGGAAACAAAGTGATGGCACAAATGACTAATATAAAATTAACTGAAACTCATTTTAGTAGACCATGCATATAATAACAACAAAAGCAAATGATTGAAATACAAGTGCCAAACACAGTAGGTAATTTTCTATATTAATTAAACAGATAATGCTTTAGTGACGTGTGCTAGGCACTGTATAAATTACTTTGTCTACATTATTTTTTGCACCTCACAACAACTTTGTGAAGATGGGCACATTACCTCCATTTTATCCATAATGAAACTAGGAGTCAGAGGTTAACTCATCAAAGATTCACATTCAATTATCTGCAGAATTGAAATGGAACATGGACTTCTGTGACTTTTGTGTTGCTTCACTTCACAAGAATTTAAAGAAACATTAGTCTCTAAGTTTTGTGACTTTTAAAAATCATTCTTCAGTGTCGTATAAATATATCCCTTCTTGTTGATGTCAGACTGTTTACAATAAAAGATTGTTCTTCCTTACTGAACATTACATACTTACCTTCCAAGTATGAAGCATAAGTGTTCATTCTTGAGCTTTGTATTTTATGACATTTTGATTTATTTAACTAGATTTGTTCATCTGAATAATTTTCCTGATTAAGGAAGGAAACCTCAAATGGAAATTAGGAGAGGTTTGAGACAACCTAAAGTCTTTACAGTTATGTACAGTATTAAACCAAAATGGTGGAATAGTGATAAATCACTAGACACAGCTCAGGATTGGTGAGTTTGCTTTAATGATATGATAAAAGAAGGGAATCAAAAATGAATGGAACTATTTCACAAATATTCCTATAAATAAGAGCAATACAAACACTGAGGAGTACAAAAAATATGAACATGGAATTCTTATGACAGAAGACATATGGACAAAGAATAAGAAGATGAATTCTGTGTGGGAAGGAGGAGGCTCCCATGTCTTGGAAAAATAATTAAAATCAAGGTGTTCGGAGGGGAAGAAGAACCTGGAAACAGTACTGTCAGAAAGACCTATGATAGTAGAGAGAAACAAATTAGTAATGAACTGAAATGTGATGGTACACAGGACCTGTAATAATGATGTTAGACCTGCTATGGAGCATCCCGTCACCCAGCAGGAGGGAGCTGTGCCTCTTCACAGGGCAGAGACGCAATCGCTCTTGGAATCATAAATAATACTTCGGTCTGGGAGATCTCATTACTAGAAAATTATAGTCAAAATGGAAGAAGTTACAACAGTGGTGAGGGAACTACCGGGTTTACATCTGGAAGAGAGTGACAAAAGAATTAAATACCTCTGAGGGGCGACCAAGAGGGCGGCAGCATTGACAGTCACACGAGCATGTTAACCCTGAGAGAGAGACATGTCAATTATTTAGCACCGTAGTAAGGGCCATAATCAGAAGCAATTGAGTGAGATTAGGGAAAGGAAGATTGAGGCAACAGTCAGAAGAGCCATCGGTCACTGCCTGAGGAGTGGGCTTTGGAACACAGCCTGGGTCGACAGTTTGCAGTTTTAGCTTCTGTGATCCCGAACATTTCTGAGGATCTCAAGTGCTCTTTTTCCCTCTTTATTCTTTTTCTTCCTAGTTTTTATCCCTCTCATTTGAACCGTAAGTTCTGTGTTCGTTCGTGTCAATATATTTTATGGATCATCTGTGGATTCCTGCGGACTTAAATACACTAGCTTTTAGAATTTATGCTTCAGCCTTGAGCTAGCAATCATTTTGCAAGTACTGGAAGCAACCTTTTCCTCACACATTTACCTTCCTTTCATCCACAATATCATATTTTTTGGGTGCTATATAATACATTTCTGTAACCAGAACTTCTCAGAGTTCTAATAAAAGGTGTAAAAAAGGCATGACTATTGGCAACTCATTTTAAATGTTATATTATAGCATTCAGTGTTTCCAGGCCACCAAGTTTGTCTCAATGTGAACTTTAAACAGGCTAGGTTTTCAGTTGTGATTATAGCGAAATGTGACAAAATATATAAGGAGTTCCACAGAAATGTAAATTAAGGGACAATATTCCTTTGTTGTGGAAGACAATATTCTTTTGTTGTAGAAGAGCTGCTTTTTAAAAGAATGATATCACTTGTAAAGTCCTATTATTTAAGCTTTATAGAGAAGCAACTAGAAGAAGCAAAAATGAAGAGTTGCTTTAGAAAAACAAACATCATCTTCAGTGGTACACAGAAATAGATCTCAAAAGAAGATGGAAATGAGAGCAATCCAGTCATAAGTCCTCAAGGAAGGCTGAAATACCTTTACAGACTCCTCTGTTCATGGCTCTTCAGTTCCCTTAGGAAGCATGTTCCCTTAATCACAAATTAAAATATCCCATGTTAAATCCAGTGCTATTTCTAGGATGTCTGAAGGGTGATGTGGGAGAATTCATCTCACAACTACAAACAACCAAGAAACATATCTTCATTGCTCTTATGCTTTGGGAAAATATTAAATTTATATCTAGAGAAATTCTTTCTTCCCTCTTTTCTTCCTCCTTTCTCTCTTTCCCTTTTCCTTCCTTTCTCTTTTCTTCTTCAATGAATGTTACTAAAAGTGCTGTATTAAATTGTTTTCTCAAGTTGAAATGTTACAGCCTATGTGAGTCGTAAGAAAACTGAGGGGTTGGCCTTTCTTTTGTTCAGATGATGTGCCTGACATGGATGGTGCCTGTGGCCTCTTCTGCAATTGGACATGAGGACTGTGTTCAGAGTGGGAGCCAGAGCTTCCTCTTGTTCTTGTGGTAAGTACCACTGGGATCTGCCCTTGTGCCTGGGAAAATCCTCTCAAGAGAACTGTGTACCTCTAAGTGCTCTAGAGCCTGGTTGTGAGATAGTACCTGAGAGATAACCAATTGTTTCTGACTTTAGAGAAAAAAAAAATCATCTCTAATCTGTGCAGTTACTTTTTATTTTTATCTCTGGATTCCAAACCAGTTCAAAGAAAGAGGTAGGTTGAACATATGTCTTGAAACCTTTGCTCAGTACTGCTTGGTAAAAGAGACCAGCATTATTGATTAACCCTGACTTAATATTTTTAGTTTGGAAATAGGAGAGACATTTGCAGCCCTTGACCTACCTCTCTTACTAGATAATAGGGAAAAGTATGGAATTAAAAGGGGCCCATTTATATTAGATACATACCGTGATTGTACATCTTTCTTAGTGAGCCTAAATGAAATGGAAGCTTGGATCCAAGAACAGCACTAGTGAAGAACATGATGAACAGTGCCCTGGAGTGTACTGTATCCAGGTGCTAACGCAGGACTTAGATGCCAAGGGTCATTGGTTTCCAGTCCTTTCTGGTAAAACCACGTTTAATATGTATTCATCATATAAACATACACGTATGCATACATGAAAGTATGTGTATATAAATGTTGTATGTGCACACATGCATACAGATATAGTTTATTTAGAAAATTGACAACTACAGGAAAACCAGGAAGTTGGAAAAATGAATATTTCTATAACCCAAAGGTAATTGGAATATTACTGCTAATAACTTTTTGGTTTTTTCCCCAGGCTTCTACTTAATGTAGTTGTGATTATCTTATATTTCGTATCATTTTTTAATTTAAAATGATAATGAGCATTTCATGGGCTTCTATAAACTCTTTATAGACATCATTTAAAATATATTTTAAGAGTCCACCGAATGGATAATAATTCCATATTTTATTTAATCATTTCCCATATTTGGGGCTTTTGGTTTCTCTCACTCTTCCTACCTTTTTCATTTTTTTCCTTCTTTTCCCTCCCTTCTCCCTCCCTCCCTCTCCCCTCTTTCTCCTTCTCTTTTTTTCCTTCTCTTTGTAGTAGGGACTCTGTGCCAAAACTTTGAGATATGACTCGAGTTTAAAAATGGGTGACAGTCCTTGCTTCAGGGAAATATTTATATCCATTAATTTTGGACTTTAGGGAACCTCATGACGGGAAAAACAAACAAATATGATGGCAGTCACATTCCTCCAAAAGAAAACCTTGAATCATGTTTGCATATGAGCGAGTATATGTATGTGCACATGTGAGTTTGTATGTCTGCATGTGTGTGTATGTGTGTGTGTGTGTGTGTTGTGCATCAGTTGGAAGTATGGCATATCAACCAGTCAACAAGTTGGGCTTCAGAGAGAGATGAGTAGCTTTATCAAACAAAATTTCTAAAATATATTTGCAATTCAGCAGGCTAGGCAACATGGCCTCATGGTTTTGGATTTAAGGTGACGGTCTAAACACCTACCCCCCTCCCCAATTTTATTGAGATATAATTGACATTTAACATTGTATAAGTATAAGATATATATGTGATGATTTCATACACATGTATATTATGAAATAACACCGTTTACAGTCCAGATGCTCTAATATATTAGTCTGTGTGCCTTGGAGAGGAGGGGAAGAGCCATGTGTTTAAACTGAAGAGCTCCATTGATAATTCTTTGATAGCCAGGTAATACCTAAGAAAATCTTCTGCATAACCCCACATTGAGCATAAGTCAGGAGGGGAGCGTTAGCTTTCTGGTTTCAAGAGACTACTGAGAAGAAACATCAGCATCACTGTGAGCATTGGTGGTGAGATAAGTGCAGCAGCTTCAGCTCAGGACAGTGGAAACTGGTGAAATTGTAGAAGCAGAGGCCTCAGATGGTAACAGCCCTGAACTCTTTAGAAGCAAAAATAAAGTGCAATGTGTGGACTTTCAAAAAGTACTTTACAAGAGTGAAGAGCCAGTGAGGTAAGTATTGGGATTCAGATATCAATGTTAATGTAACCTTTCTGATAGATTTGGGGTCACATGACTAGCATCACAGTGATCAGTCTTTGTTCATAAGCGTCTCTTTACCCAATTTGCCAATTTTTTTTATAAAGATAGATTCCCAGATGACAACTAACCAGGTTTTTCAGTTTCAGCTTGCCCAGAAACAAACTTTGAGACAAGTTATTTGTGTGCAAGGCATTTATTTGGAAGCTCCCAGGGTGCCCAAGGGAGGAATTGGAGAAAATGAGGTGAGGAAAGAGGAATAGCCAATAGCACATGCAGTAATGACCCCCGTGCTGTGAGGAGTGGGTCGCCCATGTGGGCAACTGGGCTTGATCCCACTGAGGACCCTCTGAGCAATCAGTCAGTCCACAGACACCAGTGAGCATGGGGGCATTTACTAGAACCTCCTTTCTGTGAGGGTTGCTTAGGCTTATTAAATTCCCCATGCCTCCGGGAAATGCCTCTTTGCAACTGAACAGGATGATAAGACAGGTGTGGGCACTTGAGGTGTGACGTTGTCAAAGGATGAAAATTGTGTATTACCACTGCCTGACTCCTCAGGTAAGCCAAGGCGTAGAGAAGGAGTCATCAGCAGCACCTGGCACACTGGTTTACTGTGTCTCTCCATTTCAGTGTACTGTTCTTGTGTTTATGTGCCACATATTTGGGATGGTCATTCCCTTGCTTTCTGGGTTTCTAAGTATCAGAGATAAACTATGCCTCCAAAGCTTTCTCAATCTCTGTGCCACAGTTTTTTTAAACAACCAAGCCACAGGGGCCATTCTACTTTGAAGGTCAGCTGTGATGTTAATTTCTCATAGCAAAGAAGAACTATTGAGACAAAAACTGGCTTGAAATATGGAAAATAAATGTGTTACCATAGGTAGCCTTACTGTGAAAGTGGCCTAACTGACTTAGTGTTTTGGCCCATACCTTTGAAAATTCTCTTTATTTTCACCCCAAATTCAATTTGTCTTCCCTTACCTTACCAATGTCAGTACCTATTTCTTTCTATAGCATTTCTTTCATTTTCCAGTTCTCTCTCATTCTGTTTATAATAAATCAACCAAGAAACATTGTTGACCTTTCCTGTGTCTTATCTTTCTTTACTCTTTCTTAGTTAAGAATTTTGAAGAAGAAGAAGAAAAGAAAAATGGGGGGAACCTGGGTGGCTCAGTGGGTTAAAGCCTCTGCCTTTGGCTCAGGTCATGATCTCGGGGTCCTGGGGTTGAGCCCCGCATTGGGCTTTCTGCTCAGCAGGGAGCCTACTCCTCTCTCTCTCTCTGCCTGCCTCTCTGCCTCCTTGTGATCTCTTTCTCTCTGTTAAATAAATAAAATCTTTAAAAAAAAAGAAAAGGAAAAAAAAAGAAAAATGAAAGTAGTCTATACTTCCTCACCAAGGCGTCATACCTCAACACATAAAAATCCAGCTCTATCTCCACCACTCCACTAAGAATGTTCTTATCATATTCACCAAGTATATATTAGAAAAGTCAATTAGTACTTTTGGTTTTATTCTGTTTGAACTTACTGATTGGTCTGCTGAGACCAACACTGTTACATACAACAGAATGAATGTCTCCACTTGTACAATCCACAGAGCTCACGTTAAAAGCTAAATTCATCACCTCTTAAACCAGCCACACCCCTTTATCCTGCCCCAAATTTACTTCTTCTATGGTGTGTTTTACCTCGGTGACTAGTATCACCATCTACCTATAGCCGAAGGGGATTTGGAGTCATTTTGGACAATCTTCCATCACTTATTTTCTATATCCAATCAGTCTTACTGTTTTTGCTTCCTAGATAAAATATGTTTCTGAGGCTACACAATAAGTTATAAAGCAATATTTCTTTGACACTGAACCTGTCTAATCTTTGGAAATTCTGATCTCTCTCAAGATCTTCCTTAACTTTTCCTGGTATTTCCAGTGGGTATCTCATGTTTATTTCAAGAACTTATCACCCTGTTGAGATCTGTTATTTAGAATCTTTACCTTATATCTTCAGTTGCTTCTGAGATCAACAGTAAATTATGCCATAGTATCATATTACAGAAGTCCCCAGGGTCACTGCTGCTGCCTTACAAAAATGTTGCTACTGCTACTGATGTTCATGTGATTTACATTAAGGCTGCGGAAACTCAAAACTAAATGTTCTACAAATGCTGATCCTTGGTGTCTGGGACACTGGAGAGATCATGACCCCTAGTCTCTGTTGCTGCTGCTGTCCATTGCTGTCACAGCATGCTTGGTGATTTTTGTCTCCTAAAGTATTTTTCTTCCTCACTATATTCCTCAATCATTTATTTAATTAGACTCTTAGCCAACTATCGCAGCCTCTTTTCCAGACAAACCTGCATATAGCTGAATCCTAGGGTAAATAGAACTTAGCCTTAATAAAAATGGACCTCTACTTCATTCTGTTTCCAGTAAAATATTTGAAATTTCTCTGCGTGCCTCACCTGAGAACCCAACTTGGAATGATATGAATATAAAAGTTCTTTGACCAGCTACTCCCACATTTCTTCCAGGGACAAACTCTCAGATAGAGGAACAGTCTGTGGATGTGACATCTTCTCCTGGCACACCAGGGCTGTAAAAGAAAAAACAAAAAAACAATGCCCTGGTAGCACCTCATCTACTTTGCATGCTTGGGCAACCATCGATTCTTCCTAGACATGACAGTCTTCACTTACATCATGTGTCTTTCTCACATCTGGCAGTGAAACCTCCATTCACCTCTTTGATCCTTCACTCATCTCTGGGCTCTGACTTGGAGGAGCAACACAAGTAGAAGATACTCTACATGTTTTCCGTCCTATGCATATGGAATGACTTGGCTGTTTAGACAAGTGCATCAATTATTCTTTTCCAATCCTTTATGCACCTTTGATGCTAGAGTTATCTGAGAGAATGGATATGTCCTGCAAAGCCTAAATGAATGAGCTCTTTTCCCCCTGGCTTTTATACACACCTCCTGGTCTAGGGGTGAGGAAGTTACAATCCTTCGTGACTGTTTTGGTAGATTCACTCTGTACTATGGCACACTTCGTGTTCAGGCAGAGTCCCAAATGATTTTCCTCTAGCTAGGGAACAGCTCTCCATCAGTCACCAGCAATCTTACTGCAGTCTTTCACAAGGCCGCTTAGGTCAGCACTGTTTCGGGGGATCTGCACCCCAGCTTCTCTCACCTACTCTGCTGCTTGTACTACCTCATGCGGGCCAGTGGGGTCCATATCTGCAATCTGCATATTCTAAGAAGACGAAGAGGAAGACATGTTGTTTTCCTATATGTCCTTAGGAAGTTGATGAGAGAAAAATTTAAATGGTAAGTACCTAATGGTTTTCCCAACCAACTAGTACGGACTCTGTTGATTGAGTCTGTTAGCCTTAAGTCAAAGTTACCCCTGAACTTTCTATTCTCCTATGGTTAGCTCTTTTTTTTTTTGAAGGTCCTCAATTTTTTATGTAAATAGACCTTTGAGGAGTCTGTTTCATTCATTATTTTTTGTATGTCTAATCATCCCAGATTCCTAATATTACAATTCCAATATTACATCTCCAGTGTTATTCTCCAAGGTCAGACACATGATAATGAAATCACAGGGTAGGCAAACTGAGTCCCAGTCCCAACTCTGCTGTTTACAAATTATGTGCATGTTGTCATAATTGACCATGGCATGTTACTTATCATCCTCTTGTATCCTAAGTTGACTCATCCTCAAAATAAAAATAAAAGCAGTTTATGCCTTGTAGGGATGATAGTGGGACTGAATGATCTAACGCATATGAAGCACTGAGAACAGAAGTCAGCACATAATGCATGCTCCATAAAGGTTAGTGCGATTATTGTTACTACTTTTGCCTGGATTACCACAGAATTGTCTTAACTGGTCTCCTAATCTTTATTGGAGCTCTTCCAGTCCATTCTTCACACTGCCGTAAGATCAATCTTTCTGAAACTTAACTGTGATTATGTCATCCAGACTGTTTAAGGCCTTTAAGTGATTTTCATAGCTTTTATCCTGATGTTTAGACTTCTGAGCCTGGCATGCAGGCCTGCTGTAATCCCATGCTGTCTCCCTAGTCTTGTCTCCTGCCAGTCTTCCCAGAGTTCCCTTGCTCTTAGCATGAGCACATGCTCAGAATTCTCTGAAAGTAGCATATGCTTTTATGTCTCCTTTATGTTATGCATGTTCCTATTCATGGAACATCTTTGTCCTCATTTTCCTCTCTTAAATTTCTACTCATTCTTCAAAATTTAGCTAAAACATCACATCCCCCATGAAACCTTCTGGTTCTCAGGGTGTGATTGAGAAGGCCTCATTCTTGGCCTGTTAGCCCCTTCTATCCTAGTACTGCTCACGCGGTGCTATAATTATCCTTTTTCTATCTGTGACCCTTTTAAATTGAGCTCTCTCAGGGCAAAGAGCATGTATTGTCATGTATCTTTAATGTATAAGCCATCTAGGAAATAGTAGATACTTAATGTTTGCTGAATAACATGCCTGAAAAGAAAAGAAATGAAAAACCAAGGTATGAGTGGGAAGAGAGGCACAGAGGCACACATGCAGAGGAGGGGCCAAAGATTTTATCTCCCATTCCTGGATTCCACCAGGCACTGCTAGGAGGCTCAGGGCTTTTCTAAGATCTTAGAAGGAAGGGTTTGGAATTCTCAGATATTGCTGGAATATACTTATATTTGGGCTGAGATGTAGAAACTATCTAATGGTCTGAAACTGCCTCTCCTCCAGGGTGTAGAAAATAGCTGGGTCACTTATTTATACTCAAGAACTTCTTTGAGAACAAATCTCAGATACCTAATATGGTGATATTCCAATTTTCTTTATTCTATTAGTTTCTCAGGGTCATACTCTGGGTCTCCTTTTCTAGGCCCAGTAAGAAATGAATGGGATTGCCTAATACATATTTACATATGAAATGATAGCCACATTACATAATATAGTGGTAGTGAAAAAAACAAATGACTGAAGTCTGAACTGAATTTCTATGAAAAGAGGCTTTAAATTCTTATTTAGAAGGGGGGGTTGGGAGGTTGGGTGAGCCTGGTGGTGGGTATTGAGGAGGGCACGTATTGCATGGAGCACTGGGTGTGATGCATGAACAATTAATCTTATAACACTGAAAAAATAAAATAAACGTATTTGGGGGGAAAATAAATAAATTCTTATTTGTGTGAAAGTTGCTTAGATACTACAATATTGTTTCTCTTCCTACAAAATTTTCTCATAGTGCATAGTTTATTCCTAAAAATGCAAACAAATGCTAGAGACTATATTATTCAGTAGGTAAAAGTCTTTATTAAGAAAATGTGATTTTTAAAGCATACATTAGAAGTAGAATTTCCCATGGTCATATTTGACCTAAAGACCATATTATTTGAAAAAACTTAAAAACTATCCAATAATAAAAAAATAATTTTCTACATGGCAAAAAGGTTTTAAACAACTTTATGCCCTTATCATAAATGTAATACTGTATTTCAGAATCTCTGCTGCTGAGATTCAATTATTGAGTTTTTAATAAACCACATCATCAGTAAATTGAAAAAATGGTTTAAGGCAAAAAAAAAATTGAAAGAGCATCATAAACATTTGAAACCATAAAATTGTAAGCATTCAAAGCTTATAAATAGGGCTTTACAGGAAGTCCATTTGGCTTCTTAACACTTGTTAAAATAGGGATATTTGATGCTGGTCTTACAAATCATAAAAAAACCAAATATTTGAAATTACCTATATTTTAATTTGGAGTAACATATGTTGATATTATCACATTAAATTAAAAATAAAGCATGATGAATTTAGAAGACAATATATAGTTGTTAATTTATAGATGAGTTATTTTCCTGAAGTTCCTTTACATATTCATTGGATAGGAGCTTGAGAGCATGATGATTAAAGTCCTTTTATGTAGTTGGATTCCTAGACCAGGAAATGAAATTTACTTCTGTAAAAGTATAGTACTTAAATATTATGACACCATTCCACTGGGAAATGTACATTAAGCATTTTGGCTGGGATTTCGGGAATACATCTTGTTTTGTTCCTGTGGGAGTGAGAATTACCAACTCTAAATCACAGGATTCTTTGAGTTGCAGTGACCGTATGTCTTAGATTTTCTGAGTTGGTTCTGACAGTGTGTGATGTTGACAAGCAACCACTCTATAGTGTGAGCTCCCTAAGGCTGTTACCATGTTCACTCAACACCCCAGCTTGATGCTCAGAACACGATAAAGAACAAGGCAATGCTATCCCTGCCTTCAGAGAACTTTCTGGGTTTTATTCTGAAGAACTCACCAAGTTCCATAGAAGTTATTTTATGGAACTTAATTGAACTCGAGATTGGTGAAAAAAATCATAAAGGGAGACTTCTCATGTCATCTTGGGATCTTAGAGATCCTTTAATTCAAAAACAATTGATTTAAAACTGAGGAAAATGAAACTAAAAAATGCATAAAGGGCTTCTCTGAGATCATGTGGTTAATAGTTAATGAAACTGGAACTATGACGTCGGTAGATCTCCTTACTGAAATCCTAGTGTAATGCATATTCAAAGATGTATATTCGTACGTGTTTTCATTTTGTCATTTTTATCTATTTATGTAAGAGTGCTATTAGAATTGCAAAGTTAGAAAATCTCTACTAATCATTAAATGTCAGTATTTAAAAACAAATCACCCGTGATCCTTTCAGTTTAACATACTCTGCTAAACAGAAATGTCGATGACTAAGATCATGACTAATCCACTGAGAGTGTTTCACATTTCACATTCACCGGGTAACCAAGCTGTGTAGCGAAGGTTAAAGACACTGAGTGCCACCCAGAGAAGAGACCAGTCCATGATTCAAGTTCCCTCAGGACAGGCAATCTGCACAGCAGGCTTATACGGTGGAGCATTTACTTACCACAGGGGAAGAAAAAAAGTGTGGGATACCCAGTCCCTTACACTACGTTGGTCCACTGTGGCCAGTGCATCCACTCTGCAACCAACTGTCCACGGCCATGGAACTGCACGCCCCCATTTCATACTGCACCGCAAGGATCCCATCACTTTCCACTTTCCACCTCCCCGAGAGTTTGAAATACAGAAAATGAGGATGGTGCCTGAGGGCCATTGACTCAAGTGCTTCAGCAGAACAGAGAACAAGAGTCTGAAAGAGGAAGAGATATTCCATCCAAGGAGATAAATCCACCACAGGCTGTGATAATGCTTTATCTCTTGGTAAAAGTTTTCCAGGCCCAAGGCCCATTCTTGTGTGTCTGGAGTCCAGAGTCAGCATGCACCCCTGATGGAGAGACTAGCCTTCTCTTAACTACCAGGTGCAGGAGCTAGGTTGACCACTAGGTGAGGGTCTTAAGAACACCTAATCCCACATTTCCTATCTCTTGGACTGGGGTTTCTCGGGGGTACCCCGATTACTTCTGGCTAACTTTTAACAAAGTCTTATCAAGACTGTAGGCAAGTATCAGCCCGCTCCCAGCAGTGCGGAGTCCTCAGCCCATCTAGGCCATAGTGACATCTCCCAGACCGTTGGCTTCTCATGACAGCAAGCCTCTGAGAACACCTGAGGCTTCAGACAGTCACAGCCTCAAAGCTACTGCATCCACTTCAGAAACTTGCATCCACTTCACTCTGTTGTTCGTGACCTCTACTCAGAATGCTGGTTATTTATTTTTCTCTTACACACTTACTATTTCCTTTCCCACATTTTGCTTCTCCATCTCTTCTATTATAAATAATCTCTACAAATATTCTCAGGCTATTGAGGGAATCCTTCTTCTTCCTCCTCTTTGCCTCAAATGGAAGCTGATTACACACAGCCATGTGGAGGGTGCTCTTGTAGTTTTCCCCAGTCTATATGCGTGGGTCATGGAAGTATGTGCAGAGTTCCCCTTGCTCTCCAGTGCTTCGCTCTCCTATGTTCTACTATAAAAATCCCTTTTATTTTGACACTCAGGTCATCAAAGTATCCATCATATGCCTTGGCTCCCCATGGCCACTTCCACACCTTTGTAGCGAATGCTGCCACTCAGCTTATGGCCTCTCTCTATCTACCTTACTTTCCCCTACTGAGCTCCATTTATGAAGGTCAAGACTTACCAAATCCAATGCATACTTTTAGTCTCCACTTATTTGACCTCTATGAATCATGTCTTCTCACCCAAAACTAGGAAGCCCTTCTCCTGGGCCGTTTTCCGTGAGTGGCGGTGGGTGGGATTGATTCCATAGCACCCATTATGCCACCTCTCAGCCATAAGGAAAAAGTTTATAAAAGACAAGGTATTTCTTAATTTTTATGAGTTAATTGCATTTTATCCATGTAAGCATCATGTGAGGTGTGCAAGGAAGGTATTGATGTAACCGTATTAAAGAAGAGAACATGAGGCACAAAGAGAATAAGTAGTTTGTCCCCAGTTGCACGAGATGGCAGAAGCCAAAAACTAGCATTTAGATCCTTTTCTGATGCATTGTGCCAAGGAGTATTAGTGAAAGATTAAGGGTATAAAAAAATGCCCTCATGGATAGATTTTAAATTCAAATTCTTATATTTGTATTTATGATTCAGTAGCATATGATAGGAGCAACATTAAAGTATAAATTCCGAGGTAGATTTCCTAGGTGATCTTGCATTCAGAACAGTGTTTCAGACCTTATTTAAATGAATTTAGATTGGGTGACATGACTTTCCATCTGCAATTTCTATGTGTTTTGGTATTAAAGAAGTACTCTGTGAAACTTGCAATTAAAAGAAAGCAGAATAATAATTTTTCTGTAACCTCTGTAGCAGAAGAATCTTAATGGTGGGTAATAAAATGTTGAAATGAGATATATTTTAATTAGGTAATAATACCAAGCTTTGTTTATTAACTACTCTGAAGGTTCTAATGAGCTGTGAATTTCTGAGGGCTCTTTGGCAAGGAAATGAGAACATTTAACAATTTCCCAAACTAATCTCATTATGGGGAAGTCAGCCTTGCACATGTTTATTTAAAAATGAAGAAGAAATGGAAAACTTCTCTACTTGCTCTGCATGAGACATCTTGGATACAACTGCCTTTGTTCTTTTATATTTCTGAAAAATACTATTTTTTTTTTAAAGATTTTATTTATTTATTTGTCAGAGAGAGAGAGAGAGCACAAGCTGGCAGAGTGACAGGCAGAGGCAGAGGGAGAAGCAGGCTCCCTGCTGAGCAAGGAGCCCGATGTGGGACTCGATCCCAGGACCCTGGGATCATGACCTGAGCCGAAGGCAGCTGCTTAACCAACGGAGCCACCCAGGTGTCCCTGAAAAATACTATTTTTATACCTAAAATCTTAGAAGTCAAGTTTCTTGCCCCAGGATGAACATAATCAAGTTGAATAATCTTTGCAGGGTAGGGTTTCAGAAAGACTTTTTGAGTTTGAGGTCTTCTCAAATCTCTTTCTGTCCTTACGTTACTCAGGGGAAATATGCCGTAGCTGAGATATCTTTTTTTAAATCTCCAGAGAGCTGTGACCAAAGCTCCATCACTCCTAGATCCAAGAGAAAAACTCAGGCTACTTGAGCAGAAGGTGACCAAAACCCTGTAAGTTACGGAGCTAGTTAGAGCAGGAACATGATTTCAACCCAGGTGGGTCAGGATCTGAAATGTATAGCTTTTCAGCCATATAAGTTGAAATTAATATTAATTCATCCTGATTACCCTGTATTGCCACATTATTATAAGGTTAATTCTTCAAATGTAACTTCATTGATATGTCCTCAAGGTATAATGTAATCTTCTTTAAGAAGGTTAATTTTCCAAAATTCTGAAAGACAAATAAATAGCTGTATATTCTCTTTGTATGTGGACTGTTGAAATACACCTTTGTGTAAAGATTTTCTCTCCTTGATTGTTGTAAGTGGGTATAGCAAACTAAACAAAACAAAACCCCCCCAAAGCTTGTATTTTTAACCTCTTTTTTTTTTTTTTTTTTAGGTTTTATTTATTAGTCAGAGAGAGAGGGAATAAGAGCACAAGCAAGGGGAGCATCAGGCAGAGGGAGAGGGAGAAGTGGGCTTCCTGCTGAACAGGGATCCCAATGTGGGACTTGGTCCAGGACCCTGGGATCATGACCCTAGCTGAAGGCAGATGCTTGACCCACTGAGCCACCCAGATGTCCCTAACCTCTTCTTTTATTTGAATATTTATTTCTGAGAAAGCTTCATTTGGCAAATGCATTTCCTATTTTTGCCAAGGTTAAGCCTTTTCTTTACTGGCAATAACACAAAGTAATTTTGTTAGAAATAAAAGAGCTTTAACTGGTAATCTTAGAAGAATGTTTTCATGAATGCAAGGCATATATAATAATAAGATAATATTTGTGATGATTGTGATGCTGATACTTTATACAGCCAAACTGGACTTACCTCTTCCATTTCTCCTGCCAAAATGTATATCAATTCTCTATACATTTATATATACAATAGATTTTATTTCATACATATATCTTTTGCTTTAAAGGACTTTCAGCTGCTATAATTTATAATGTTCTACTAATATTTTATCATTAGAAAATCACTGCAGGGCAGATTCTTCATGGAATATTTTTCTGGAAATAGTTGCCAAGGTCATAAAAGAAAGTAGCTAAATTCATCTGTAAGCACACTTGATATTATTAGACTGAATTTTAATTTTGTCTCAAGCAGTGGTGGCAGCGTTATTGGCTACTTACCTGTTAGTACAAATTTTTGCTTATTTGAAATGTATGCTTTAGCTTGTACTGAAAGCTATCACTTTTCTACTTTATTTTCTTTGGTATAGCTATTCAGAGTCTATTTTTGCTTCATAAGAATTTTAAGAAGCTGAGTTAGAATGAGAGTTCTAGCTTTATAAGCAAACTGATATTAATCATACACCAATAAGTTATAAACTTTTAAGCAGGCTTCACTCTCAAAGACACACCAGGTAGGTACTGTGTCTATGATATCTGCCCCAGATATGATGCGCTGATCTTAACATCAGTCTGTTCTGGTCATTCTAGGTTGCTTAATTGCTTCATTGGTTTGATTCCAGAGAGTAATCCAACCTAGGTGAAGCTTAATTCTGTCAGTCTTCTCATAAGGTCATGTAAGTGATATACCAGCATACTTCATTTAATTGGCATTTCTAGATTTTTTTAGGCTAGTATCTGGATGTTTAGAGCAACCACTGCCAAGAGTATCCTAGGGCTCTGCAAAGTTCATGGGAGTATTACTGGCTTGTAATATTATGATAAAAAATTAGTGTGGACCAACACGTAAAAATTAAGAATAGATTTCAGACTTTTTGCAAAGACCTAAAAATAAGTACATGGTAGTGCTAGTATATGGTTATACTAGTTTAAATGGGTAATAATAATTTCCCTGGTAGGCTGCTCTCCATTTGAATCATGTGTAAAAATGAATGTTTCCATTCCAGTTTATTTAACATATTTAAAATAACTGAATATTTTAACGGCTTTAAAAATGAGATCATGCCCATATGCTATCAAAATGGCATGAACATTATATTCTTCACTGATGATACTGTTTTTAGAATTGGACACCAGGAATGGGTACAAAAAAGCATTGTAACTTATATAGTTATCATTGGAAAGTTGAATTCAGTATTAATAGTACCAAGTCAGAAAAGTTTAGCTTTGGCGGGCCTTTTCAAATTTTGAATCTTCTATATTAAAAACCCTGTCCATCAAATGAATTTATTCTGTATCCTGTGTATTTTGCTCCTAATTTCACCATGGAAAGACCATTGGAGGTTCATGCTGCTCAAAACTGACTAATGCACATATGTAATACTGAGTTTCTTTAATGGTTGATAGATGACTAATAGTATCTTCTTGATTGTTACTTTTTAAAAATTTTTATCTATCTAAAAATTGCAATAATAGTACAATGACAACTCATGTACATTTCACCTCTATGTTGCAGTTGCTAACATTTGCTGCTTTTACTGATGTAACTCTAAACATTTCTTTTTTCCCCCATATTAATTCCTATCTCTCTATTCCTCCCTTCTTTCCATTCTTTCCTCCCCTCTTCCTGCCTTCTTTTCCTTTCTCTCTTTTCTTTTTTTGCTTTTATCTTATTTTAGAACCATTTTAAATTAGTCTCAGAAGTAAGCCAATTCTTTAACTAATATACTTCAGCATGTATTTCACCTAAGAACAGACATTCCCCTAAATACCTACAACTTATTTATCACCCTAAGGGAATTGAGGAGTTTTCCCTAATTGTTCTCATAATGTTTTATGAGGCTCTCCCCATATGTTACATTTATTCATGTCTTTTTGGTCTCTCTGCCTCTAGAATAATTCACCTGCCTTCTGTATCTTTCATGACATTGACCTTTTTGAAGAGTCCAGGCCAGTTGTTTTGTAGAATTTCCCTTGGTTTGGATTGTGTGATTATTTCCACATCCGCACTTTAAATGTTATAAGATTACGTAATCTCTGCTAAGATCTGTGGTATCATTTATAGTCTTTCTAAGCACTTAAGGTATTTTTTCCTTGAAAATAGGAGATTTTTTTTAGACTTATAAGTATTAGATGATGTGCCAACTCTTTATTTTTATCTTTAGGTTTGAGGAAATTTTCAGATTTTAAATTTCTTCCAAAAATATTTTGTTCACTCTATCACTACTTTTAGATGAGAGATGGTCCCAAGTATTGATAACATCTCATTCCCTTGATCACAAGAACGTGGATATAGAAATATGAAAATCAGGACCCTGGCCATTTTTTGTTCAAAAATCAAATTTGCATCAATTCAAAATCAAATAATAACACACTATATTACTATAAGAGGGCCTGTAGACATTTATTAAATGCCAGACAGATGAGCCAGAAATAGCAATTGGCACACTCCTAACCTTCTAGTAGTTTACAGTAAGGTAGGAGAGGAGACCCACATAAAGTACTCAGATATATAGACCTGTGAACAAAGTGCTAAAAAACACCGGGCAGATAACTTCTCACTCTATCTGGGAAGGAATGGGGTGGGGCCTGGGACATCAAGACAAGCTTTGCATTTGAAAGGGTGCTTGAGGTGTGGAAGCAGTTCAGTGGGTGGTAACAGGCCCAAGTTTTGAGTTACTAAGGCTTGGCTTTGAATTCAACTCTGTGACTTTGGTAAAATAGGAAAACTTTCTGACAGACGGTTAACTTTTCTGTATATTGAGGATAATAATACCTACCCTGTAATGCTGCTTGAGCGTTGAGTAAGTTAATGAACATGTGTCACCCAAAGTAAGTTTAATAATTTGTAGTCCTTTCTAGGATTACTTAAATACGATTCATAGTTTTTTTCATAAAGAAGTAGAAAATGACACCAGTGTGTGCCATGAATAGTGCACTAGAGGAAAGGGTGTTTTCTGTGTAGTCAGCAGGCCTGCCAGGAAAGTAAGGCTGCAAAGTTTGGCCCCAGATTTTGTAGAATTATGTTCACTAACCAAAGAAGAAAGGATATAATCTTTTAAACAGTCACAGATTTTTGGAAAGGGAAGGTAGTATCAGAATAAGATCTGTGTTTTAGTAAAACCAATCTGGGAGCAGTGTAAGTGATGTAGTCTCTGAATCCTAACCTAAGAGGTCATAGATGACTTGAATGCCATATATGCACATAGAAAATGTAGGAATTTATAGACTTTTGAAAGGCATCTAATCACCACTCTGGGGCAGAAGGATATGATTCACTGGGTTTCAGTTAAAAAAAAATTAGAACTTCTATTTATTTCTCTAAAAAAAGATTTTATTTATTTGAGAGAGAGGGAGAGAGAGAGAGGACACAACCCCATGAGCAGGAGTCAGGGGGGGAGGGGCAAAGGGAGAGGGAGAAGCAGATTCCCTGCTGAGCAGAGAGCTAGACTTCCTCTGGCTCCATCTCAGGACCTGAGATCAGATAGGAGCCAAAGGCAGACGCTTAACTCACTGAGCTACCCAGGCACCCCTATAGCTTCTATTTATTTATACTTCATCTTTTAAAATTTCTTTTTATATGTTTAAAAATGTATATTGTGCACTAGCAAAATGAAATAGACACATAATTTATGAATAAATAAATGCACATATGCTGTGAGTGCATAAAAGATTTTTTTTACTGAGAAGCAAATGATCTGAAATCTTTGAGACCTCCTCTCCAGAGATGTAGTTCAAAGTTTAAGGAGTTCCAAGCTCAAAGTAGAAAAGCCAGTTAACATAGCAGTTCAATCGTCCTGATGAGTTTTAATAAGGATTTGACCTCGGTAACTAAAGCTGGAATTGAGAAAGGAGATAGATTTGAAAGAATAAAAGTAAGTTCATCAGCAACTTGAAAGCTATATTATCACCATGGATATCTTTGCTAATCAAGGATGTGAAGATTAGTCAGTGATCAGTTGAGAGGTGGCTGAAAATACATTTTACACTCATCCTAGGCAATCCTAGGAACAGGGATTTATTTTAGAGACAAACTTAAATTCTTTGATATCAGGTTGCCTAATTGGATTATGGAATTCTGTTGACTAGTGAGAAGCAAAGGACAATAATGTGTTTTCAGTTTTCAGTTTAGATGTGATCCCTTGAGGAAGAATTGATTAGAGTAGAATTTTCTACCTTGTTACATGAATTGAATGGTGATAAGTCAATTAAACTGATTAAAGTATCAATTACCTACATGACTTTATGGAGAACAAAGTTTGCATGCTTTATTAATACAAAGTCAGTAGGTTAAGGTTAATTTTGAGGAATGTCCTTATATACTATATCTGAAAGAATAAAGTTTGCTGAATTACAAGCTGCTAAAATGAGCAAGGAAATAAAGTTTTTTGTGATAAAAGTCAAACACGAATAAAGGGTACATATTATTTCTAAAAAATGACAGTAATATGTTACCCTCAATCTTGTCAATACAGAAGTATTCTTTGATTTTGTCATACTCCTCTGTGAAAATATGGACTGTTATTTTTTTTTTCAAACAAAATGGAGGGAGCACGAGCATTTTTAAAGAACCCTTAAAAACAACCTTTATACTAATGTAATTCGAATAAAGGCAGGCTTGGGAAGTTATATTGTACATAACAGAGCAACATTTTCTAGAAAGCCCTGTTCATTCATTTATCATTTATTCGATCAGTCTTTCAGTCAGTAATTCTTTCATGAAATATTTATTGGCCATCTACTGTGGACCAAAAATGTGGTAGGTTTATGAATAGTGTGATCAAGACAGAAAAGGATTTTTTGGAACTCAAATCCTAATCGGAGAGAAAGGCAATAAATAAATAAATAAATATGTAAATGAGGTTAATTGCAATGTGATAACCAGTGTAGCGAAGTTTGTAAACAAATGATATGATGGCGAGTACCCAAAAGGAAGTGTGGTGTATATGGCTACTTTATACAGAAGGGGCAGGGAAGGTCTCTGAAAATAGGTGACATTTGACACTTAAAATATGAAGAGGAATCTTATCTCTCTCCCCAAGTTTCTGCTCTTCATGGAAACTTAAAAAAAATTCTTATCCTATCATGATTTTCTATCTCTCAAGCAAAAATAGATAAAACGAAAATGCAAAATCATCCCTTTCTCAATCAGCCCATGATGACCCTCCTTAAAATATAACTCTACTTCTTCTAGAAACCTCCTCTAATTGATCTTTTCTGATTATTTCCAGAGATTTTCTTCAGTCACTATCATGTCCCTTCTAGGATTATATTGCACAATTTATTGTCATTTGCTACTTTTCTGTCTTTATGTTTACCACAGTTTAATTCGGCATGGCCAAGGGCCTATTGCTGAACAGCTTAGCAAGAGTTCAGTAAGTAAAAGATCTTTTCAGATATTAAGGGGAAGGATGGGATATGAGATAAATTTTAATAAAGTATTTGTGTTGTAATTTAACTTTTATCAAAAAGGCTACAATAGATACTTTGACAACCAGTGTTACTTTTCATCCACATCTCAATCATTTGGTCTTCTGCTCCTCCTAGTGCGTTGAGTGTTATGCCTTTCTATTCCTCTTGCTTTTGTCCTTCTTCCTTCTGATTTAAACAGGCTGTGCTCAGCAAAGTATTTTTTATTCAACCAGAAAAGAGGATTGGTGTTTTCTTTTAATCCTTTTTTTTATAAGTAGAATCTCTAACATAACTGAAAGAAACACGGGGTGTTGCTATGTTGCTATGTCCCAAAGTCCTTAGCTGACATACATCTCTTAGAGTATGTCCCAATATCTGGGTTCTGATACATTTCAGGAAATTAGTGCTCAGTTGCTGGAGAGATGCTGTCATTCACCAATTCTTATGAACTAAAGGTAGATTTGGACACATAATCCATAAAAGTTGTGCTAGGCTAGTTGTGAGGGATTCTTGACAGAAAATGAGGAAATGTTTCTATCTATGCCCATGAGGACCTATCCATTTAAGAATTCATTTCTTATATATGCTGTCTTGCCTACATTAGTTTTTCTAGCTCCCCATGACCATCCTGAGACTTCTAGTCTGAAATCCAGTATTTGGCCCTATCCTTAAAGACTGCCACGGTAATGTCTTTTTCCTCTTCTTTAAGTAAGTTTACTAACATTGATAATGCAGATGGCCTCTTGGGATTCTGAAGAAAGTCTATTCAGCAAATCGGTTTTACACTTCTTCTGCACTGGTTTGACATAGCCATCTTCTTCAAACAATGCTCTAGCACAACTATGAATCTACTGTTAAAGGCTCTTGTATCTCATCACTATTCAGAAAACTTCTCTTTCTCTTGACACATACATTTTTATAAATTGGGGCCATTACCTCCGTGTCTTGCTCTGTATTCTTTTTAGGGCTACTAGGCATTTAGTTTTTGAAATGGAAGTCTGTATCTTCAAATCCCCAAACTATTCTCGATGCAAGACCTATTATATTCCTCTTAATCTCTGTTGATTCTCATTTTCTGAGACCTGACATTACTGTAGTATTCCAAAAGCATATTCTATTCCCCAGCCCTGGAATGTAATTTCTGAAAACTTCTCTAGTTTCTTAAAAGAAGGATTTTTCAGCCTTCTGAAGTCTCCAAGCACCAATGAATCAGATCTTCACTGTGAGTCCAGGAAAAGACTCTAAAACTATTCAGTTGTACCTGCCACTGACCTTTTCTTTTCTTCTAAGAAAGACTCAAATGTTTTAATAAATTATGTGTTTGTAGATGTGGCTTAAACACTAATTTCCATCCTGTAACCTTAAGAGAGAGTTTCTTAGATTTTTACAGTCTGGCAATCTCCCAAAGTTCCAAGGCTCTGTATTTCATTTGATGTATCTAGTTACAGATCAGGCAGACTCCAGTCTCAGAGTAATTCTTACAATTTGCTTCTCACCTTAGTATGGTGCTAGAAGGACAATCCAATCACGACTTGTGTCTGCTCTGGCTTGTCCCCCAAATTCAGCAACCTGACTCTCATGATGAAAGGTCAGTCTTGGCTCACTGAAAGGGCAGCTGGGCAATCATGTTATGTCTAAAATTCCATGAGTCCCTGAAATGTTCCTTGAATAAAATTACGTTTTTGTTTCTTTTGACTAAGAACAATCACAGCATGTTTTAGCATTAAAAAGAAAATTTCGAGAGAAATGCTGTATTTTGAGAAGATTCAGAGGGTTTCAGTTGAGGGCATTATGTTCCACTTTATGCTGTGTAACTAAATACTTCTTTTTTGTCAAAGTCTCATTTCTCATTGCAGCAGACCAAATCCCAACTTCTCTCTTTGCTCATCTTCTCCTTTCCTTACAAATAAAAATCCCAAGCTCACTGGTCACTGGTCCTTTCCCTTACAACTTTCTTCATTCCTTTAGCTCAGCTCCTCCAATACTGTTTCTTTCTACCTTCTCCCCTCTTTTAGCTGCTATTGACTTTCTCTTCCCAATATTTTCATGCTCTTTTTTATTCTAATCCATTTAACCATTTTCTGATTTTTCTTACTTCCTTTCCAAGCCTGTCAGACCTTATTCAGCAAAACAATGGCATCCTGGCTAAAGTGTACACAGAGGATCAAAGAAAAGTAGTACCTTAGTGTGAAGGTAAATGGCTCTATATCCTTACAACTTGATCGTTTTGTCTTGAACATATTATTACAAATATCATAACTCCAAAGCAACTTATAAACATGCAAAAAAATAATACCAAGATAGACACAAGTCACTGATGAGAGCTCTTAGCATTCAGGCCTTAACAGAGTTTCTAATTTCCTTCTTAACATATGTAAAATGGATCAAATTAAACACTCTTGACATTTAGACTTTTAAAACAAAACAAGAAGCCAATTTACACTTCAATCAGAATAAGCAGAAAAGAAAAAAACCAAAACCTCGCAGATGCAGCCTACCCTCCTCTCAACTCCTGAAGTGGAGTCTTATGGATAGAATGCTTCTTAAGAAACAAAATTTGAGTAGATTAGTGGAGTCCCTGCGTTTAAGAGGTCAGGCAGTGAGGTGGTTCTATTCTGGTATTAGGTACCTGGCTTGAGGCTCGCCCAGAAGCTGGTTGGTAATTTTTCCTATGGAAGAGTAGTGTCAGATATCAGAGTCTCCAAGATGAACAAAGTCCCTCTCTATGTTGTTCCTAATTGCTTCATAGCGTGGATGTTTTATGATCTGATGCTCATCTTTATAATGTCAGAGATCGGAAAAGATCCCATACCAGACAGTACGTAAATACTTTGACCCTCTGCCTCCCGAACACTTTCCCACTCAAGATTGTTCTTATCGATTGTCCCAGATATGAATGATTTTTCTTAAGTTTTCCTTAAAGTAAGATAGGGCTGACCCTTTGAAATTGATAGCAGTGAAACTGCTACATCTAATTGTTGCAACTGACAAAGAGAAATGTGAAAAAACAAGGGCAACCCGCCAAACAAACATAAAACCTGCAATTGTGCAGAACAAGCTCAATTAAAACGTTAAATTTTTTTCTTGAAGGGAGGAAATTAGAGACACATTTAGAGCTTGTTCTATTCATATCATCTTTTTTTACACATCATTATCATTAGAATATCTCAAACCTTTCCCTTACTTAAGAAAACAGATACATGGAGTTTCCTTTCTGTCTCAAATATCTTTCCCTCTTTGTGTCTACATTTTCCTGCTGTCTCTGTCCTAGCTTCCCCGACTACATTAACTTGCACCATTGCTGTAATAAATGTCACCTCTCTCATCTCATCCAAGAGCAAAACACTGATGTTTTTACTATCTTACTTTTGATTAATATAACCTCATCAGCTATTTCCCTTGTTTCTCATATATTTCTTTTTTTCTTCCTCTCATCCTCCTTCAGTATTTGAACCATTAGTCAACATTTTTCCTCATTCTACAATTCTGAGAAAAAGTATTATTTGAAAACTTCATTGTCCCCAAGGATTCTACTATTTTTTTTTAAATCAATGTTTGCACTTCATCTCAAGATTAAACAACTCTCGAAGCACTGATAAAATATCGGAGAACTACAGTCACAACCAACTTATGACCTTAGGAATACCTGTGGTGATAGAAAAGAACAAAACAATTTAAAGAGAGGTTTTAATAATAAATACTGTGGGTCTCAGGGCCAGTTGGAGGCAAGATTACCAGGCATATAAAGTTTACCATTTCTCTGTGCTTTCACCATTTTCTGCCCCAGAATTGTGTGTTCTCATGCCACAGGATTATTATTTACTGGTCACCATCCATACTTGGTTTGTGTCACTTGCTTTTATATCATCCCTCTGGCTCTCTCCATGAAACTCAAGCCCTTGAGTTTAAATGGCGTAGTCGAAGTGTTGGGAGGTAACAATCTAGTTTAACAACTTTACGTTAAAGTGTCCAAGATGGATAGCCCAGCTTAAAGTCCTAGGGATATTTCATTTTGAGAGACAGGATATCAAAACCTGGATCATTCTCTAGTTGATTTAGATAGAATTTCAGGATTAAGTTATAATTATTCAGAAAAATATTAGTTACTAGAAGATAGAAAAGACTTTCTGTTCTTCCTGAATCATACAACTTAACTATCTGTCCATTGATAAATAAGATCACAGATACTGAAATCCCACACAACAACAGCAACAGAATGTTGAATGCCCATTGTCAATGTAGTGCTATAGAGAGTTTACAAACAGAAGGGAAAGCAAATCTGTAAAGATAACTGCCTTTTCGGGGAAGACAAAAAGGGTAAGAACAAAAGCAAGATAAAAATATTAAGATCTGTGCATCCTGGGCCCCAGGCAAAGGTATCTCATGACTGCCATCCCTGGTTTTCAGATACTGGTGGTCTCACTGACCCTCCCTCATTGCTCCCACTCCAACTTTTTCCTCCTTCAGCAGCTCTGAACTATTTTCTTTGTGAGTAGTCTCCTGAAGTGTTAGGATGATCTCAAGAAGGCTATGAGAGCTTTGTTGTTGGTTCCTTTCTTTCTTCCTCTTACCCTTCTTCCCTTCTTTTCTCTGCCTTTATGAAGGTAAATGTAAAAAAAAAAAAAAAAAAAAAAGGGAGGGGAGGGTAATGTCAGGGTTTGATTAAGAAGTCTGACCTAATTTGAAAAATGATCAAAATCCCCCTGACAGGGATAAGGTGCGGGTATGATAAGGATGTGTGCCCTGTGCTAGTTTGAGATTGTTTAGTATTGGTGAAAACTCTTTCGTTTCGTTTTTTTTAAAATTGTGCCTCTGCCTTGTTTATCTAGTTCTTGTTTTTCAAATTACAGAGGTGTTAGTATTGGATCTTCCTTGTGTCCCCGGATTAAAAAAAGTCATGCTGTCTGTATGTTCAACTTTCTTTCCTGGATAGGCTCCTGTGTGTTGTGACCCTTTTGTAAAGGCCAGGCCAGTATTGTTTGCAAGGTTTTCTGGTCCCTGAAACCTGCTCAGTTTCTCTAAATTCTCCTACTAAAACAGAGGAAACACTTGGTAACACATCATAGTGGGATGCTTATTAGAAAACATAATTCTGAGAGCAAGTGACTTTTCTATGAAGCATAATAAATCATGGCTTGGTAATGAGTAGTAAGTGTTAGGCAGCTCCTGGAACAACCTTTTTTCCTCTTGTCAAGATTAAGACAATTAGGTGATCTATATAGATTTCCAAATTAAATATCTGCTCTGATCATGCTGCTTTAAAACATTCCATTTGAAATAATAGTATGCTTGATCATAAAGCTCAATATTTTAGTCTATAAAACTGAGAAGTGCCAAATTTGCTTCTTATTTTTATGTGAACGACCTAGAGAGTTTGAATTAATCGATTGTTTTCCCTCTCAAATAAATATCTATTATTTTGCTTATTATACCTAATTCTTTTTTACTTTTCCCCTCTCTCTTTTGTCTTTGGTTACATCTGATTGTTTTACATGCATTAGCTATAACCAAGAAATTAAAAATGAAATGCTTTCAACTTACGGTGCTGTGAACATTTTTACCCTCCTTTTTCTTTATAGAGTAATGTCTCATATTGCTTTTAATGCATCAACATAGTTGAAATTTAGCTACAGTAATACACATGCTGCCAGATCTAGACTTTTAGCCCCCTAGGGACTTCATTAGTCGATGTCTTTTTCAGTTCAAAGATGGCACTTGAGAGTTTTAAGATTCTCTAGTTTACTAATTAGCTTACCTCCAAGGACCATGTTTAACATCACTCAAACCTTTTTAACTTTTGTTGATTTGGGCATTTGCACATAACTCTTTTCAGTTTAATGTATCCAAATCCCTAGTCATATTCAAGGACAAGTACTTCAGAAATCCTGTTTAATGATTTCCTTTGTCATATTTATGTATATTTACTTATGAGTAAATAATTTGTTTTGTCTTACCTTTCATCCAACTAAGCATATTCTCTTTGTTGCTGTTCTCTTCAGCCTTCAGGTTATAGTCACCACATAAAAGTAAATTCACTATGACTTGGTAGAATCTGAAATTAATCCCACCTAGTGGGGTTCTAATTGCAAGAGAAACCTTTGACATGAGTCTGTATTCATCAGATGGTATTCTAGGGATTAGAGATCTCTCCTGGTAGGTAAACATGTGAATAGCTTTATAAACTCAATAGCCCTATTCTGTTTTCTATACACTATTAGTATAAAGTGTTTCTTTGAAGTATTTTTTTTAAAGATTTATTTACTGAGAGAGAGAGAGAGAGAGAGAGAGAGAGAGAGAGCAGGGGGAGGGGCAGAGAGAGAGAGGGAGAGAATCTCAAGCAGATTCCCTCCTGAGCTCAAGCCTGACCTGGGGCTCAGTCTCACAACACTGAGCTCATGACCTGGGCTGAAATCAAGAGTCAGACTCTTAACCAACTTAGCCACCCACGTGCCCCTAAAGTATTTTTTTGTAAAATTATTGCCAAAGTTTTATCTTGAGTCAAAAAGCAATTGATGTTTATTTCCTGACATTAAATTTACAGTATAATATTGCACAGATATATTTCAGAGCTGTTTGCTTCTTTTCGTCTCCACCGTCACTACCTGAGTCCTACTCACATTTTGTCAGAGGTGCAATAGCTTCATGACCATTCTTGGTTCTCTATAACCCATCCCTACTACTCCCAGTGCTGGACTGAACTTTTTTATGAATTAGGTTTGGTCATGTCCTTCCCTTGCTCAAACCTTGCAATGGCTTCCTATTGAATTTAGCAAAAAAGAACCTAAATCATTAATATATGCTTGCATGACCTAACTCGAGCCCATTTCTCCGGCCTCACCTCTCTTATCATCAGTGACGCTTTTGCCTCACTACCTACCTTGCAACCCCTTGAAAATATCAAGATCTTTCCTGCATTGCAGACCTTTCGACACATTGCTTTCTCTGCCTGAAGGGAGCATGTACCTGGTAAATTCCAATATTCTTGTAAAACTCAGATTAAATGTTTTTCTCCAATCTAAATTAGATCATTTCTCCTTCTCTGTCATAGACATTTACTTTTTCATCATAGACCTTATCAAAATATTTAATTGTGCATTATTTTCACTGATCATCCATGGAGGGAAAGAGTATTTGTGGGGATTTATATGGATTATGTCATATGATTGGCAGAGAAAACGACATTTAATCAATATATCAGGTGGGGAATATTTTTGTCATATACCATGTATATAATGTAACGCATAGATCATTAAAAAAATCTAGTCCTCAGCTGGAAGGGACATTTAGATCATCTGGTTTACTTCTGTCTCTTTAGATAATTCCAGACCAACTAGATAAGGCATTTGATTGTGCTCTTGAAGTCTTTCCATGAAGACAAAAACAATGGTTTACTTCTACAATTATTTTTCTGTATTTTTTCCTTACAAAATATTTTTATATAAAATCTAATATCTATTAGGTGGAACTAATCACAACCCTCTGAATTCATCTCTGAGGTATGATTATAGAATCATGGGATTAATTTCCTTTTAGGGCCCCTTAGGTGACTGAAAATAATTCCCTAAATTGTAATTCTAAAAACGTTGTCTAAATGATACAAGTTGCTTTGAAAGAAAAAAATATCATTATTTAAACATGTATACTTATGTGTTTCTTAGAAAACACTGGCTTCAACTTTTATTGCCATAGAATTCCTCTACATTTAATGAGATAAAATATGCTAGGAAAAAGAAAAAACTCTTGGTGATTAAAAAAAATCTTTCAGATTTTTTAGGTCCTATGGTATTAATCAAATTTTGTCCAAAGCATTATATCATAAGGATATGATTGGTTACACTTTCTTATTGAGGATTTTAACTGTCTGATGTTGCCAGGCAGCTTCCTTTTTTCACATAGATTAGTTTGATTCTACCAATCCCATTCCAACAAAATCACCTATTGCATTTGGTACCATTTACTTGCCTTATGGATTGCATTTGTGGTTGATAGTCTATTAAATTACTGTGCAGATTGGATTCAGGCCAGTGGTTAAAATATTTCTATTAGACTCCAACAGCATACGTGTATTTCTTACAAATTCACATCACTCTTATCGTTTGCAGTGTTTCATTCTGTCTACGGAGGTTGAATTGTGTGCACACTCAATTTCACAGGTGAACACCAGCCAGAAGTTTTTCTGGGCTGAGTGTTTGGGAAAAGAGAGCAATACCCAGAGTCAGTGTAAAGGTTTGTGTGTCACCAGCATTTTATCTAAAGAACCTATGTTTCTCTTATGAGTTATCAAAAGAGAAATGTCTTCCTATCTTAATTTAATTCTTAAAGACCCCAAAATATACTTTCTTTTTACAATTCATTGTTGAGACTTTTTATGTGTTTATTTAATCTGTGCCTTACATTGACCTATTTGAAAAGACAACATGTGTTTTGCTGTCTCTTATTTAGACTAAATATATCTCTCTGTTCCATGATAAATAGAGATCATGTTACTGTTCTGAGAATCAGTACATAGCTATGGGTTCCAGGACTGGTTTTATTTAGAAGTTGTATATTCAGCTCTAATTATGTTTCCTTTTATTTTTGATTGCCTAAAAACAGTACTCTTTTGTATTGTGGGAAATGTCTGATAGGAACAATAAGATGATAATTTTCTTCTGTTATTTATTTATTTGAGTATATTTGACATACAATATTATTAGTTTCAGGTATACAGCATAGTGATTCAATAACTGTATACACTGTGATATGCTCACCACAAGCGTAGCTACCCCCCGTCATCATATGTAGTATCATTGACTATATTCTGTATGCTGAACCTTTTATTCCTGTGATTCATTCATTCCATAACTAGAAGTCTATATCAACCACTCCCTTTCACCCATTTTGCCCAACCCCTCACCACCCTGTCCTCAAACAATATTTGGCCTTGGATTCCTCTTGCTATGATACTGAACTGACTCTCTTTGATTTGATTCCCAGGGGATTTTAGAGATATGATCACCAAGTTTGACCAAATTTTCTGGATTAGTACTGTAAGTGATTAAATTGTTATTAAACCATGAATGTAGTGGGAGCCTGATACTCAGATTGAATAATGTATCATAGGCTTTTCTTTCATTTGCCTGGTCTTGGTCTCATCTTGGCATGTTAGCCTGTCTGAAGACTATCAGGCAATTCTTGATTAGCCTAGAATTACTTTGCTATTTTCCAAGGACTGAAAGTAATAGCAATTTGTTGCATTTGTATTCCCTTATTATTTCAATATTATTTTAATGTCATTCCAGTATCATTTCTATTTTGATCATGTGCTATGATTAAGTATCTGTGCAATCAAAATTAAGAAAGACCCTCAGGTTTGGAGGGTGCAGTAATATGAGAACTAATATTTTGACTCTCTAGTGCAACTATCTTCTAGACATTTTTACACACACACCACATCTAATCCCTATGATAACCTGGGAAAATAGATACTCTTGTGACTTAGACTCAAGTGACTTGACAAAGCCTCAAGAGTTTTTTTTTTAAATTTTTTATTTAAATTCAATTTAGTTTATATACAGTGTATTATTAGTTTCAGGGGTAGAATTTAGTGATTCATCAGTTGCATATAACACCCAGTGCTCATTACATCAAAGGCCCTCCTTAATGCCTATCACCTAATTATCCGTTCCCCCACCCACCCCCTTGCAGCGATCCTCAGTTTGTTCCCTGCAGTTAAGAGTCTCTTGTGGTTTTTCTCCCTCTCTGTTTTTATCTTATTTTATTTTTCCTTTCCGTCCTCTATGTATATGTGTTTTATTTCTTAAATTCCACATATAAGTGAAATCATACAGTATTTATATTTCTCTGACTGACTTATTTTACTGAGCATAATACCTCTAGTTTCATCCATATCATTGCACATAGCAAGATTTCATTCTTTTTGATGGCTGAGTAATATTCCATCATGTGTCTATACCATGTCTTCTTTTTTTTTAATTTTATTTTTTCAGTGTTCTAAGATTCATTTTTCATGTGCCACACCCAGTGCTCCATGCAATACGGGCCTTCCTCAATGCCCACCACCAGGCTTGCCCAACACCCATCCCCCTCCCCTCCAAAACCTTCAGTTTGTTGCTCTGAGTCCACAGTCTCTCATGGTTCATCTACCCCTCCATTTTCCCCCAATTCACCCTTCCTTTCTTCCTCACAATGTCCTCCATGTTTTTCCTTATGCTCCACACGTAAGTGAAACCATATGATAATTGACTCTCTCTGCTTGACTTCTTTCTTTTTTTTTTTTAAAGATTTTTTTATTTATTTATTAGAGACAGAGACTGAGAATGAGAGGGGAGAAAGTCAGAGGGAGAAGCAGACCTCCCACAGAGCCGGGAGTCCGATATGGGACTCGATCCTGGAACTCCAGGATCATGGCCTGAGCCAAAGGCAGTCGCTTAACCAACTGAGCCACCCAGGCGCCCTCTGCTTGACTTATTTCACTCAGCATAATCTCTTCCAGTCCCGTCCATGTTGATACAAAAGTTGGGTATTCATCCTTTCTGATGGAGGCATAATATTCCATTGTATATACGGACCATATCTTCTTTATCCATTCGTCTGTTGAAGGGCATCTTGGCTCTTTCCACAGTTTGACGATTGTGGCCATTGCCGCTATGAACACTGGGGTACAGATGGCCCTTCTTTTCACTACAGCATGTGTATCTTTGGGGTAAATACCCAATAGTGCCAATTGCAGGGTCATAGGGTAGCTCTATTTTTAATTTCTTGAGGAATCTCCACACTGTTTTCCAAAGTAGCTGCACCAACTTGCATTCCCACCAATAGTGTAAGAGGGTTCCACTTTCTCCACATCCTCTCCAACACTTGTTTACTGTCTTGTTGATTTTGGCCATTCTAACTGGTGTAAGGTGGTATCTCAGTGTGGTTTTGATTTGAATCTCCCTGATGGCTAAAGATGATGAACATTTTTTCATGTGTCTGTTAGCCATTTGTATGTCTTCTTTGGAGAAGTGTCTGTTCATGTCTTCTGCCCATTTTTTGATGTGATTATCTGTTTTGTGAG
>CM052802.1:37945529-37966452 GCA_028533885.1 Nasua narica | reverse complement strand
TTTTGCTTCCTTTCCCAGTATATTTTGGCAAGTGTTGAAGAGCAGCATGTAGGGAGGAGTTTGGGCCCCCATTTTAGTCCAGGTGAAACAGGGGCATTGATCCTACAGCTTGTTTATATACAGCCATCACTTTATGACACTCGAACCCTAAGGCAAGGAAGAACTTCCCCACAGATTTCTCACTGTCTAAGCAGATGGGTGTGATCTTAAGCAGCCAACAGTGCACATATGTTCCTAATGTTGAAAGGAGGATACTGAGCCAAGAATGACTGCAAAAGCCTGTATCTTCATACCTTCTCTCTCAGGTGGCAGGAGTAAATATGGCCCTCTGTAGGATTAATTAAATAAAATGAAAAGCGCAGTCAAACATTAAGGGAGGAAATAGAATATACTGCGTGGAAGAATGTCTGATGGTGATTTGATCTCAGTGGGAAATGTTGGAGAAAATTCCTGACAAAATTTTCATTAGGACATCAAATTGGTCAGCCTGTGTTTCCAACTAGGGTTAGTTACTGTAGGAACTATAAACCCTAAAAAACACACGTCACTGAGTTTCAGGCCTGCAAATATAGATATTAAAAATAGTTTGTTAAATGTCAGCTTTTTATTTTGCACATAATGCCTAGTACTCAAATTACTAAAAGGTCCTTCTGTAATTGAGGATTTTCCTCCAGCATGTTTCAACTGGTATTTTCTTCCTTTAGCTTTCAATGACTGTGTTTACTTATCAAAATTTAGTATACACTAGAACATAATCTCTCCTTTAAAAACTTATGATCCATGATGACGCAATTTTGTACGTTATAATACCATGGAGTATCTGTAGGGGTAGGACACCCCACTGGGCTTTCTATAACTTTAATATTTCTATTACTAAACTATTTCTAAATTACTATTCTATTTATTTTTTTAAATTTTTATTTATTTATTTATTAGGAAAGAGAGAGAGTGAGAGAGAGCATGAGGGGGAGAAGGTCAGAGTGAGAAGCGGACTCCCCATGGAGCTGGGAGCCCGATGTGGGACTCGATCCCGGTACTCCGGGATCATGACCTGAGCCGAAGGCAGTCGCTTAACCAACTGAGCCACCCAGGCGCCCACTGTTCTATTTCTAAACTAACAGTTTAGTAAGAATGAAATACTTTTTCATTGGCATAAACAAAGCATTTGTTAAAGATTATAATACTCCTACAGGTGACAGAATGCAGAAATTCTTATTTTAGTTTCAATTTAAAAATTAGAAACATAAATCATTACAAAATAAAATACATTGCCTATCATTTAGCCAGGTGTGTCGTTTAATGTATAGTTTAAATAATTTTTATTTTCTAGATGTAGAATACTTCCAATTATGTTCATACTGTTTTCTAATTACTCTTAAAACAAGCAGATAATCTTTTCTCTCACTATAGAAGGAAAGAGGCTTAATGATGTGGATTCCAATCTTTCAAAAAATAGGTTTTCTTTGTGAAAAATACAATTAAATGCTAATTAAAATAATATTAATATTAATATCGATTGACTGTGCATATATTTAGCACAACATCCCTGCTATACATACTAAAGCATGGCCATTGCTATCGACTTGCTCCTCAATGTTACAAAGGTGCTGGCCAGGAGTCTGGACTTGGTTCAGCACAATGTTACAGGGGGTTTCTACATGGACAAGAGACCCCTGCTCTCTGTCTGTTGCAAAGCATGTCAGATGATCCATTCATGGATTACAGAAACATAATGTAGTGCAACTTAATGTGCAGTTTTGTTCACATGGAGATCAAAGTTTGGAAAAGATGGAAGGACACTGAACCAAGAATCAGACAACTAAACTTGGCATTGTTTTCTGTGATGGCTGGATATATACCTATCATTCAGCTCCTCAATTTCCATTCCTAATTTTTTTTTAAGATTTTATTTATTTATTTGAGAGAGAGAGAGAGAGGGAGAGAGAGTGTGTATATGAGCAGGGGCAGAGGCAGAGGGAGAAAAGAAACAGATTCCCCACTGAGCAAGGAGCCCGATGTGGGGCTCCATCCCAGGACCGTGGGATCATGACCTAAGTCAAAGGCAGATGATTAACCGACTGAGCCCCAGTTTAACCCAGGCACCCCTCCGTTACTAATGTTTAAAATGAGAGACAGTAATACCAATGCTGCCGAGTGAAAAAACTATTGAGAGAATGTGTGTTTGAAGGTCCTTTGTAAATTCTGAAGTGTGGCCTCATTGTTGTATATATATCTTTATGTACTGAATGTTTGTGTCCTCCCAAAATTCATATGTTGAAATCCTAATGCCTATTGTGATGGTATTAGGAGGTGGGGCATTGATGGCATTCTGATCTTGGGCTTCCCAGCCTCCAGGACTCTGAGAAATAAATGTTTGTCTTTTAGACACTTAATCTATGGTATTCTTATTAAAGCAGCCTGGACTGACTAAGACATATCTTGTTATTATCTTGAGACATATCAATCAGTCAGGAATGATTTTCAAGCTTTTATCTGGAGTAGCATCTTTGATCTCCTGCATTATTCTCCTATTCTCTGATTTTAGCTTTCTAATATTGTATAAATGGCTGTGATAAATATTGCCCTGAACTGCACCTATAAAACCTATTTAGATGCTAAGATTCCCCTTAGGTTCAGTTTACATTGATAATTCCAATAAACTATGTATAGTAACTCTTCCAAAACTCTTTTGTCACTTTGGTTAACCATCTCAACCTGGAATAGTTAAATAAGTTTGTGTTGTGGGCAGGAGAATTTAAAGATTGTAGTGATCATTAAAGGTCACATTTAGGCCAGGTCCAAGAGATACAGAAATGGCTTTGTGTTTGGGGAATGAAGTAATACCTCAATAGTAAGGTGCAATGCTCAGAAGTTTTGCTAGTATCAGTTCTTTGGATTTAGAACTGTTTTGTGTAATACTAGTGCACAAAATGCAAAAATAACTAACCAATTATAAGTTGCATCTATCTCCATACAGGCCATTTGGCTTGATAACTGGAGGGCGGTCAGGTTACATGTGGCGATCTTAAATTCATCAAGTTGCATTTCAACATAATGACTTGGGGCCTCTCGCTGCCCTAGAGGGATGCTAGATGTTAACCAGTGTTGCAAGGCTTCAAACCAGAAAGGTGCTTCACATCTAGTAGACCTGTTCTGCAAGGCACATAACTTGATAATTTCTCAGTTTTGTGGAATTTGGAAACTGAAATCTTTTGGCCTCATAACATAGGGATTCGTTTCAAGATATGAACACTAAATTTGGGTTCTCAAATATTTAGCTATGCGTGGAAAATTGATTTATCTCCCCAAGTCCTTCATTTGCCCGAGTATTTATATGATTGTATAGATACAATGTTTTCTGTGGCTTAGTGCTTGCGTATGACAAATATGTACTTTGGTTGTACCATCTATGCACAATAGACTATTATTTCCGTCCCTCCATAAACCCGATTCAGTGGTACACACACTCATACTTCCACACCGTATATTCTAATGCACTTTAACTACTGTAAGGTCATTGGATTTGCAAGCTGGGAAATTCACTTTGTTTGGTTTAAGTGGGTAAATTAAGATTGAGTGGGCCAGTGTTAAAGAATGACCAAACTATCTTTTCATATCTCTATCTTTTACTTTGTAAATCATCTGCAGTTTATATCCAAAGTTTTATGTTTGTCCTTGTCATTTCATTCTATAAGGCCGATGTCACTATATGATTGTTCAAATACAATCATATAAAACATCTGTTTTGTTTGGGCATATGTAAGTATGTGGAAGGGATGATGAGAAGGGCGATGGAAACAGAGGTAAAAAAGAAGGAAAAAGGAAGAAGAGAAAAAAGAAGGAAAAAGGAAGAAGAGAAAATAAAGGTTGAAAAGGCATACAGAAAGAATGAAGGGGTCACTATGTGGGAAGATGATTTTAATCAGACAAGTGAGGGATGAAGAAGAGGAACGAGATCCTTTCTCCTTTCTAAGTTTGAAAAAGGTAGTGAGCCTGAAATATTCTATCATGGCGATATTCCCTTTTAGTATCATTCCCTGCCCAGCTACTCAGGAGTTTCCCCTCTGAGGCAGAGCCTTATTCACTTCTTTATTCTACTGGAGCTTATGAATTTCTCCACCTTGTCATCATTGTCTGTCTCTCTACTGGGAAAGAAATCTGTATTGGTCTGTGTGAGCTGCCATAACAAAATACCATAGGTTGGGTGGCTTAAACAATAGACATTTATTTTTTCATAGTTCTAGAGGCTGTAGAAGTTCCAGATCAAGGTGCTGGTTGATGTGTTTCTTGGTGAGATCTCTTTTCCTGGTTTGTAGATGGTTACCTTCTTGCTATGTCGTCAAATAAGCTTTCTTCTGTGTATGTGAGGCATGGAGGGCCAAGTGGGAAGAACAGATCTCTCTTTCTTACCCTTTTTATAAGGCCTTTCAGATTAGGGCATCACCTTTATGACCTTATTTAACCTTAATGATCTCCTATTTCCAAACACAGTGACACTGGGGGTGAGGACTTCAACATATGAATTTCAGGGGAGGGGGGACACAATTTAGACCGTAGCATCTAGTCTCTTTCTGTGTTTCCATAGAAAAAGGGACGATTCAACTCCATCAGAAATAGATCAGAAAAATACTTTGTTGTCTTTCTACTTTTCCATTTCCTTTTGATATGGTTGTTTAAATGTGGCTTCTCAAACTTTTAAGCAAGACACATGCTTCCATATATGTCTTTGAAGATACAGAAATTTATACAAAAATACTTCAAACTGTCAAGTAAAACTGCCTTGAACTTGAGGACATTCCTTTGAAGGTTCCAGATACCTTCTGTCATTAGAGTTCCCTTGATTGTTGACCTCTTATCCTTGCCTACTCCATTCGGTTACCTCGGGCTCAGAATTTGCTTGAGTGTTGCCCATTATATCAAGAAAGCCACTCTGAAAAAAAAAAAAAGAAAAAAGAAAAAGAAAGGACTCTGGTGTTTATGTTGATGTATAGCTGTCATCTTGATTCTTCCTTTCCAAGGAAGTTCCAAGGAAGTGGGGTTTCTTGCTTTCCTGCCTAGAAATCCTGCCTGGTGTCTAACCTGGGCCATTGGCCTGTTGGGTCTCCAGATTGAGGTAGGCTTTTGGTTTAGGCTATTTATCTATTTTTCATTTTTATTTTGTTTTAGTATTTTATTTATTTATTTGACAGAAAGAAAGAGATCACAAGCAGGCAGAGAGGCAGGCAGAAGGAGAGGGGGAAGCAGGCTCCCTGCTGAGCAGAGAGCCTGATGCGGGGCTGGATCCCAGGACCCTGAGATCATGATCTGAGCCAAAGGCAGAGGCTTAACCCACTGAGGCACCCATGTGCCCCTATTTATCTATTTTTTTAAGGCTATTAAAATTTTTTTTGAAATTTAATGATTTTATTTTTATAAAGAACTGACAGTTAATATGTCATGCCAAATATATTTTTCTACATTGCCAATAATAGCTTTTATGCATTGATGAAGCTTAGGTATAAATCCTCTATTTTTTCTGATGTGCAATTTGCTCAGAAGTTTCACTTATTTATTTTTTATAAATAAAATACTGAAAAATTATACATAGTTTATAAGTTTGGTTACAACTTTTGGATACCTTATTAGGAAGGCACTTGTTATGCTGAGCACTAAGTGTTATATGTAAGTGATGCATCACTAAATTCTACTTCTGAAATCAATAGCACACTGTATGTTAACTAACTAGAACTTAAAACTTTGAGTAAATACATACATACATACAATTTTTGGATCCCTTAAATAGCAATAAAGTTTCTTATGTTCCTTCCAAAAGTAACCATACACAACTGATGAAAGAGAGTGTGTGCTTGTGTGTTTGTGTATGGGTGTGTTTGTGGGTGTGCCGGTATCTTCACAATATCTCCTAGTCAGGAAGTCTCCTGTGTTGACATTAGGTATTATTTCAGACAGTAACAGGCATTCTGATGGAAGTCCTATTTCTGATACATTTGTTGTTTTTTGACTTAGCCAGGCGAGACCATTCTTTTTTTTTTTTTTTTTTATATTAGTCACCATACAATACTTCATTAGTTTTTGATGTAGTGTTCCATGATTCACTATTTGCATATAGCCCCCAGTGCCCATTGCAATATGCACCCTCCTTAATACCCATCACCAGGTTTACCCATCTCCCCTCACCTCCCTTCCCTCTAAAACCCTCAGTTTGTTTCCTGGAGTTAATAGTCTCTCATGGTTCATCTACAGAGAATTTTCATTAGAGAAGCCTGGATCTACAGTTGTGATTTCGCAGACTCCATGGATGAGTTGCAGGAAGTCTGACTTTCTTATGAAAATTCTTGCTTTTCCAAATGAATATTCTTATGCCCAGGGCTGAGAGTTCTCATAAGCAGCTATACCAAGGAAGCATGCTAGTGCTTTGCAGTCTTCACCAAAATACCTGAATTTATCTCAACCTAATAATGACATATGAGTAATTTCTCATTAGCACCATGAACATTTGCAGACTTTCTGCTGACACTGTGAGAGTGACATCTGACAGGCTTTATTCCCTTGATATAAGAACCCATGAAGAAATGCAGTGCAGTCAGATTTGATTCCATTAAAAAAGCAATCATTCTTTATAGATCATCTTTATAAAGATTTCTTACATCTTTCCTGAAGGTTCAGGTTTGAAAGCACTGGGAAGGTCGATAAAATAAGCAGTATGTGTTGATTTTTTATTGTTTGTCCAGTATGTGAAATATGCAATATATTTTCCACATGAAGATAGTGACACCCGTACACAGTTGGGGTTTAAAGTCCATTTTTTTCTCTATTCATGTAAATATGATTTAAAAGATTATTTTCCCTCTTATGAGAAAGGGCATAAGATGGAAATGTAGAGGTCATTCTAGAGCAAGGAACAGATATTTACACCTATTTGACAATAAACTAATGGCTATAAGCATTCAAAAACGGATCGACCTGTTCAGATAAATCATCTCAAATTAAGGACTGAAATCCTGTTCTGATTCTGTTCTTCACTTGAGTGTATTTCTTGTCAAAATGGCAGAAGGTTTCATTTCTTTCTCTCTATAGCTTTACCTAGATCCCAGTACTGATATAAGGCATTTGTTTTTAATAACTTGGTAAAAGTTAATGGAGTATATAATAGACTCTAGCTGGCTTGACTTGAACAGTTCCCTTTCACTTGTGGATAGGACATTTGATGTGGACAGGAAGTTGTTACTAAAAAGGAATTGTGTTGGATTGAGATCCATTGACTTTTCTTTAGCCATAGTCTCAGCAATGTTTCCTGTTCCAGCTTGTGCCTCAAGTGGCAGCAGCCCCTGAAAACATCAGAGAGAAAGGGATGTGGTGACATTTTAGATTCCTATTTGTCATATTTTACCACTTCTGGACTTTACTCTTTTGCAAAGTAGAAGCCATAGCTTCTTCCCTTAAGGGTTAGCCATAGAGGGCTCTCAATCATTTTAACTCTCCACTTAAAATCTTTCAGGTACAGTCTAATTTATACTTTACATTGCAACATACCTCATTTTGGCTTCTTTGGCAGGGCAGTCTGAGGAAAACTTTTGAGTAAGACATATTGTTCTTTTTATTCCTCTTCTGTGACTGTTCATTCTGTCCTCCCCCCATCCTCTGTGATGTAAGTGCCTCCCTGACACATGCCAGTTTCTTGGCAAAGGCTATTCCAAGGTCTTTTTTCTCCTCCTTCTTCCAGAAAATGATCCTGTGCCCTTGTTTTTGGTTCTGTCCATGGCCGCATGGCAGCAATAGGTTTAATCACATGGGGGAACCTTAGCTAACATTGAAGCAAATTAATAACTTCCTCTCCTAGGTAATCTAGTGCATTTAAAGCCTTGACTCAGTAAAAAGTACATGTCTTAGAAGACACCTGTGGGATGTATGCAGTCTGAGAAATTAGTGCTGGTGGGAAAGGTAGTTTTCCATCCTGTAGGTCTAATTAGTTTCTATAAATAATATTCAATAGAGGGAGATCAGAATGATGCAAACCAATCCCTATGGTAAGGATTGAGGTGTTTTATGCTGTTAGATGAGAAGATAATGCTAAAGATTATTTGATTGCCAATGTCATTGCACCATTTTCCTTCATGTTTCTTTTTCAAAAACTTTCACACATTTAAAAAATATGAAAATAGTTGAGAACATGTGATTTATTATATTTTTGTTGGAGTAAAAAATTATATTGGACTGCATAACTTATAATCATTTTTTCATTTTATAAAAATAGTAATAAATTTAGTTTATGTATAACATATAATTAAATATGTTAATTGCTAAGTTTTACTGTCAAGTTTTTGCTTTCAGTTTCCACCTCTTCCATACATACATATATACATATACACTCACATTATAAAAATTCATAGAACAAACAGGACTTGGGAAGGTACTACCACTTTTTACTAGAAACAAATTTCTGTTGTGGAGAACTACTCCCCAATCTCCCTCTTCTCCTTCACCCCACCCAATTTTTTTAAAACCCTTTGTGGTGCTAGGTCAAAACTTTAGCATGCTTTCGGCTAATTCATAGATAATAGAAAGTATTCACAATAAAGTTCATCTCAAGGCAATTGTTTCTATAGTTAAATTTTTAGTCCCATGTTCTGTTTTAAGTCTGCCTCTCCCCTTCCCCACTCAGACCTGCTCTACATGGGAAGGCTTTGGTGCGAGAAGAGGGCAGAGGGCATGGTTGAGTCTTTCTTTACTCATCTTGGTTTTCAATACTTTCATTCTCCTCTGGGATTGGCGGGATGGCCCATGGGATGCTTCTCATGGCTATCATGAGGGATATTATGAGGCCAAAGGGATTTCCCTTTGGCCAAAGAAGTCACAAGGAAAAACACAGTGCCATTGGGCCAGAAGATCTTCCCATGGAAGTGAGGGGGGGGAAGTGAACATTTCTGAACAATAATTCTATCTACCAACACTGGGTAGCTTCTGCTCCCTTAGCCTGAGCCTCAGAATGAAAGTTCATGGAGCATAACTGAGCTAGGAGCCAGTCTACCTGGCCTGTAGTTTAAAATTGAACACAATAAGAGTTTTTACAATGTGCTGTATTTTACTAAAACAATCACTTTCGTAGGTATTTCCGTTAATCAATATCCAGTGGGCATTCAGCATTGTTCTTGGTTGCAGAAGAGAATAAAGAAGAATTGTATGATACGTTCTATAGGCCCAAATAACTAAATTCTTAGGTGATGATCTGGACACATACAAAAATAAATAATAAGGCAACTATACACGAGTATATGATCAAAAGCTATACTGTGGGATACTGGCCTTAAGTTCATTTAAATTAGTGCAGTAGTTGAGATATGGAATTGAAGAAAGAGTGTGACTTCTGGAAGGAGATTTAGAATCTAGGGATATGAATCATAGCTTTGCTATTATAAAATGAGTGATCTTGGGAAAAGTTCTCACTTTTTTAGGTTCAACCTTTCTGTCATTAAAAAGGGTCTGGGGCACCTGAGTGGCTCAGTAGGTTAAGCTTTTGATTTCTGGTTTTGGCTTAGGTCATGGTCTCAGGGTCCAGAGATCAAGCTCCCTGTCAGGCTCCTTGCTCAGTGGGGAGTCTGCTCAAGGATTCTTTCTTTGCCCCTCCTCCTGTTCATGCAAATGAGCTTTCTCTCTCTCTCTCTCTCAAATAGATAAATAAATAAATCTTTAAAAAAGAGGAGAGCATTGGGGCACCTAGGTGGCTCAGTGGGTTAAAGCCTCTGCCTTCAGCTCAGGTCATGATCTCAGGTCCTGGGATCCAGCCCTGCATCAGGCTCTCTGCTCAGCAGGGAGCCTGCCTCCCTCCCTCTCTCTGCTTGCTTCTCTGCCTACTTGTGATCTCTCTCTCTGTCAAATAAATAAATAAAATCTTTAAAAAAAAGAGGGGAGCGCTAATAATACCACCCTATAAAACTATTGAGAACGTGAGATAATGTGCTTCAAAGTGTAAGATCAAAATACATTGGGACAATTAAAAATTATTTTTGATCAGAGTCAAAAAACCAAATTTTTCCTCTAAGAACCAAATTGCTATACAATAATTTTAAGTCATTCAGTTTTCTTAAAGCAATGAGTACATGGTAGCCTTAAAATATTAAATTATATATTCACTAGAACTGATTCTTCAGTTATACACAAGTTATATGCTATTGTGATTTGGGCATTTCTTTCAAGGTGAGCATATATAAACAAAGTTTATTTTTTGTAGAAATAATTTTCACAGTATTCTATGAGTATAAGCAAAATTTGTTATAATATTCTGAAGTTCATTACGTAAAAATAAATCACTTCATTGTACTGGGTACTAGTGTGCACTCATGTCGTTTGGCTTCAATCCCTTTACAAGTTAGATGTATAGAAACAGTGTTAACTGTAACATCACCCTAAATGTATATGGAGACATTGACATCAGCTTGTCAGGCAATATACATGAAGTTTTTTGTAATACCTAATTGTGCTAGCCTGGAAATTTCATACAACTTCTATAATAAATTGCAAACATTCATATTTTAACACTTTGAAAAGTTTTACATAATTATTCAACTGAATTTCACTAGTCCATCATTTGGAATCCTTTCTTCTTTGAATTGCTGAGACTGATACCAAAAAAATTGAGTTACAAACTTGTCTTCACGAAGCTAAAAATTTCAGGCTCATTAATCATGTTGTGTTGTTTTGTGTCTTTTTTTTCCCCCAAGGTGAACAGCATTAAATAGGGTTATTATTATAAAGACTCTTAATCATGTAGGATTTTTTGTTTATTTGTTTCTAATATCTTTGTTATGCTATTCAGCAGGAATTTTAACCACTAGAAGGGAGGGTTGCCATTTTGGTCATTTTCTGATTGTTCTCTGGACAGTATGAGCATGAAGGAAATTCACTTTAATACTATTCATGACACTTCATTACCCATTAAATTTCATACAGTTTTGAATTATGAGACTTAGAATGTTCAGTTACACTCAACCTGAAGCCAACATACTGGGCTTATGAGAATTGTGTTATTCTGTAACCTTTTAATCTCCCATCTCTATGTTCTGACCTTTTACAAAAACTGATAGGATAAAAATGCAGTTGGCTCTATTCCACCGATTACCTCCTTCTATGCTAAGGTGACCTGTTGTGTTCATGATTTGTTAACCTGGGAGTTTAGGAAATGTTGTGGATCGCTACTCTTTTGGACTTAATTCCATGTGCAAAATGTTGTGTAAATAGAGAAATCAATTAAGCACTCTGAGTGTACATGGTAGATGTGGTGGGGTGTGGAAATGTTAGTCTGACTTTAAAAGACATTTGTACACGTTCATAGAAAAGATCAAAATGATTTTAAATTTCAAAAGGAAAGATTTAATAAGGATTTCTTTATATTTGTAACTAGAAGGAAACGAAGGCAGGCTTAGGCTTGGTGTTTCGGGCTAGATGTGAAAAATATAAGAGAAGCGAACTATAGTGCATAATTCTCATTGGCTTGCTTGAATCTTTTCTCTGTTGAAGAGAATAAGTTGCACATTCAAAAGGCTAGAAAACGTATTGGTAATAGAGAAATGAAGTCGTTATTGACTTGAAGTTAAATGTGCACATAATTGCTCTAAATGAGTTCTACTTTTCTGGACTAGGTTAATTGCATTCTCAAATAATTTATAGATGAAAATCACTGAACAGATGAATTTATAGATGAAAATGACTGAAAGAGTAAAAAAAAACCCAACAAACCTGTGGAGCAAAGTTTAAATGATGGAAGATTGCCAACAACTGTTACCCTTATTTTTAAGGAATACAAGAAAATGATCTCTAAAACTTTAAATTAATGAGAATGACGATAATCATAGAAAACTTTCCAGAATGAATAATTAGAAGGTTGGATTATGCATGTTTAGTACAAGTAGCTGTGTTCAATGGAAACCAGCGTAAGTTCACATACCGTATATTGTAGCAGATATTAAAGGTTGGGGTTTATGATCTATTTTCCTACTACCTAATTTCTTATTGTGTTATGCAAAAGAGGCTTAGAACCAAATACTTGATTTTTAGCTTCTTCTGCAGGTAGAGGTATACATTTGACGTATTTCTGACCAATGAAACATTAGTAAAATTTGTTACCACTGCTTTTTATAGCATTTCATCTTTCTTACTTCTTAGTCTTGGGAGTAAAATGTGATGCTTGGAGGCATACCATCTGTCTTTGACCATGTAATTATAAATCAAGTATGCTATAATAAACTAAGTATGCTATAATAAACAGATCAATACTTACAGTAATAAACCTCTGGGACTTGGTTCCAGGTACTATAGCTAAATGTGTAGAAGATGGAGAGAAATGACCTAAGAGTGATGCATTTGAAAAATACTAAGCTCAATTCAAACCAACACATTCTATGATATTGCCTCCAAAATTCTAGTCTGTGCTTTATCTACACTAAACACAGTTGCATTATATTCTATAATTATCTGACCATGTCTAGACCAAGTTAAAGGGCACTGGAATATGTCATGATTATTTATAGAAGAGAAGATTTAGGGAGACTGTGACTGTAAACTTTATTAAAAGGTCATAAGTCAGAAGAGGAGATAAACTTAACTTTAGTGGTTCCAAAGTACAGAACTAGGACTAGGGGCTAGAATTCAGGAGATATTTTACTGTGATTAGTACAAAATGGAATATAGTAACAACCAGGCAAGTAGTTTCTGATTTCTTAAAAAAATTCCAGTGAAGTTGAATGTCTACTTGAAATGAATATTGTAAGAATATTGATATACCTGATGGGATTTGAAACATAGCTTCTAAGATTCTTACCAATTTTTGTTCTATCAGCCTGTAATTCTATTTCAATAAATATGTATTTATTTTAGCTTAAAATTCAAGAAGGCATGACAAGTTCCTTGTTCATTTATACTTAGTTTTATGCTTTACCATCTCCAAACCAAAAAGCCATATATTTAAAGCTATTGGGGGAAAAGTTAATTGTCCAGATTGTAGCATTTAGGTTGTTCCACGATTGTGTCTTTTATTTTATTTATTTATTTTTAAAGATTTTATTTATTTACTTGACAGAGAAAGAGAGAGATCACAAGTAGGCAGAGAGGCAGGTGGGGTGGAGGGGGCGGGAAGCAGGCTCCCTGCTGAGCAGAGAGCCCAATGCGGAGATCCTTGACCCTGAGAATAGGACCTGAGCCGAAGGCAGAGGCTTTGACCCACTGAGCCACCCAGGTGCCCCTGATTGTGTCTTTTAAAGTCAAGGTCATGGCTTCATCCCTGTGGATGAACTTGATGCAGTTCATACTCAATAGAAAGCTAAAGGAAACACATTTGGCAACAGTCTGTACCTTGAGTAGTTAATCAGTGATTCTAAGAGTGCATTCAGTTCAGAAAGGAGACTGGTTAGGAGAGAGTCAGAAAAACTTTACTGGGTTCCCTGGATTGACTCCTTAAGTTCCATTCCACCCTCATTCTGATAGAAAAGATTGAAGAGCTAAAGGCTGCATTTCCCAGACTGCATTGTGTCTGGGTTTCTGGAAGCAAAATATTCTCACTGATTAGATATATTTGTGTGAATATTAGAAGGTGGAAATGATATACTGGCCATCTTTCAACCTACATTCAGCTGTTGTCAGTGGCAAGTATGGTGCAGAATCAGTGGGTTCCCTGAGCAATCTTCCAGTGCCTGTCCTACAGACTCCTGTGATGACTGTGGTTGGGGCAGATAGCAGCTAGGGATAAGCACAGCTCCAGAGACATCTTACAGGTAGTACCTATATAATTGTATGGGTCATTCCTGGAGGCCCAGGCTTTGATTTGCTGTGTCAACCTTTCTAATACGTTGAAAGCCCTTAATTCATTTATAATCCTTTTTTTGTCTAAAATGTCTGAAATGCTTTCTACACTAGACCATGCATGGTAGTTATTCACGACTAAAGTTAAAAATGACTGGTCAGCAGCTAGGATGCTCCCTGGCACATGAAAAGTGCTTCAGCTCTACCAACATCCTCCTAGTTACATCCTAAGTACATGGTGCTGCATTCTCTTGACCTCAGTGCCTTGGCTTACACTCCTCTAAGACCCAGAATATGAAATTCCAGGTTGTTCACCTCACTAACTTCATGCCATCTTTTAAATCGTAGCTCAGATTTGACCTTGTCTCCTACACCTTACTCCTGATTTCTGGGTATCTCCTAGAATCCACACTGTCTTTTTCTTGCCTCTTCCATTCTATATATGTCTAACTACACAAAGGCCTGTTTTTGCTACTATACTGTGAGGGTTTTCGAGTGCCAGTGCCGGATCTTTTTATCTGTGGGCCTACACAGTATCAAACAAATTGAAAGCACTTGATAATGTTTATTATATGAGTTAATGTATAATTAATGCATAACTGAGTGGAACATAAAAATATACAATAATATTCATGATTTTGGAAGCAAGGAACTCCTTTGCCCAATTAATGCTGATTTTTTTTTTAATCTGGAGAAAATGCACATTAAAATATTTAGGAATGAATGTTCATAATGTTTGCAGTTCTTTTCAAATGATTCAGAATTTTTGTTTGAAAGGAGTTGCAGACTATGTAAAATATTTTATCATATTTGCTTCACATATATATGAACATATACTTTTACATTATATCTTTGGTAGATAATGGAACCTATTTAGTTCAGAAATCTTTGCGATTTAAATGATAGAATGCATGAGAATAGTTTTGTAAATGCTGAGTATTATTCAAATGATACTTGTTATTTTCATATGTATTCGTAGGACATGCCCATCCATAAATACAGACATTTCACACAAAAAGATTTTCCCAAGATAGCTTGTATTCTGTACTTCTAGTCTATTGAAAAATTATTAACTATTTACTTTTACTTTGTTACATGTATTTTTAAATATGTGTGTTTACTGTAGTAAATTTGATATGAAATCCTATAAAAAAGAATTTGTTTAAACATTAAAAACCCTCTTCATGTATACATATATATCAAACAAATATGGTAAATATATATATGAAGCAAATATGGTAAAATAAATTTAGGCAGAGGTTGCACGGTTGTTCATGATGTTCTTTCAACTTTTCTGGGTATTTTGAAATTTTTATAGTAAAATTTGGGTATACCAAAGAAAACTATGAATATATGTGTATTTGCACACCACAAACACATATACATAAACTTTCTCCAATGTAGTCTATGAAATGTACGTGATGTCATAATAAGGTGTACGTGGAGGGGGGTAAGGTGGATGGGGATGTTAAAGAAAACTCAGAATAACTAAATTGGAGCCCATGAAAAGAAAACAGCTTTATAACAAAGGGACATTTTTTTGTAAATGAGCACATGTAAATACAGTTTTTAACATCCTAATTCTATGTCATATTTATCGTAGATGCTGATTGCAATGCAGAGCAAAAGTTGTGCACTGGCTGTAGTCAAGCCAAATGTTGTCCATGAAACTATTTTGGATCTGTTGCAATATTTAATTATCTAAAAATTACACTTAAAAGCTTAGATTTTTGTCCTCTTAAAAACTCCGATCTCTAGAAGCTCCTATTCCTGCAAGGCACCAATCCCTAAGGGGACTTGTGGCTTTCCCTTTCAGAGAGTAACATGTCTCTTCAATTTAGCAGTTCATTCCTACTCCGGCCTCTCCAACTCAGGCCACATTTCAGTTGCCTTTTCATCATAGCGTGGATATTGTTGATTATTCTACAATAAAATCAGAGAAAATATTTCTTGCACTCTACAAAATGTGGAGGAGGGGAACTAGGTAGCTGGACAGGGTGACATTTAATAAAAATAAGAAAATATATTTCCTTGTGGAAATGAATCCTATCCCTATGCATATTTAATATGCAAAAATATCTTTCTTTTTTTTTTAAAGATTTTATTTATTTACTTGAGACAGAGACAGTGAGAGAGAGCATGAGAGGGGAGAAGGTCAGAGTGAGAAGCAGACTCCCTGTGGAGCTGGGAGCCGGATGTGGGACTCGATTCCGGAACTCCGGGATCATGACCTGAGCTGAAGGCAGTTGCTTAACCAACTGAGCCACCCAGGCGCCCCAAAAATATCTTTCAAAAAACAAAATACAACCTGACACAAGTTGTTTGTTTGACCTGTAGGAATTTGAGCTGTCAACCTTAGAAAAAGAGAGACAGAAAAAAAAGCCTGTTCAACAAATATTATATGTTCCTCTATTTTACATTGTATTTTAAAGACTGAAATAGTAAGAGGAGCATAATACGTGTCAGTCACTATTCCAAATGCTTTAGTGTTTTCATTCAGTCTTTATGGCAACCCAATGAGGACTTGTTACTAGCTGCATTTTAGTGTGAAGGAAAGTAAGTCAGTGGTGGAGTGATGACCCAAGACTCAACACTCTCAGTGGAGAGAAAGACCCATTCCTCTGACTATCCAGCCCCTCTGCATTAAACCATTACGCCATAGCATGTGCGCTTAACCACCTGGTTTCTCTTTACTTTTCCAACTACGGCGCATTTTAAGTGAGAGAAACTCTCCACTTCTAATGCACTGATACTTGCTTGACTAAGATTCTGGAGATATATAAAAATTTGTCTGAATAGGGGCCCTTGCAATCAGATAAATGAACGATTCTAAGATTGGATTTCCTGATCTGATTTCCATTCTTGTCTGTTTAAAAAGTTAATCATCATTAAGTAATTTGTGCTCCTGGAGAAAAAAAAAAGCTGTACTCTAAAGGAAAAACAGTCCTCCAAACATCTTACTGCTGCTTCTATAAAGACTTTACTTCCTCTTAGAAACTAAACATTCAACAACTGATTATGAATTCTTCCCCCTCCTTCTCCATCCATCAAAATGTGTTTGATTGGAACCTAAGCAATTACATTTTTTGAGTGAGATTATTATAAAGTGTTAAAATCTTAGGCAATGTCCTCCCTGCTGCCCCCCTCTTCATTCAGAAATATGATACTTTGGAGAAGAACAAAATCTGTCCTTACACTGCCTGATAAACTTTTTAAACTGGTGCCCATGATGTAAATTCTTATGACAACTCTCATCTTTTGAGAGTAAAACATATTGTCCCTTCCACCTTTGCCAATTTAGAAAATGCTATTGCCACCATATTTCTAGAAATATTTTCTTTTCCACTGTATAGGAAATTGCATGTCAATTTTTAAATATCATTGTACATATTTTTAGCCCAACCTAGCTGTACATGACACTTTACTGAAGTGAGAAATGTAAAGCAGAAAAGAAAAAAAAGCCTATATCCCCTAATTTTCAGCCCAACCTAGCTGTACATGACACTTCACTGAAGTGGGAAATGTAAAGCAGAAAAGAAAAAAAAGCCTATATCCCCTTTGCATACCAACTATGGAATTATTACCTGAATCATTTAAGATGAGAATCACCCCATTGGCAGGCACAATTAAAAGAGTAGTGCTTCATTCAGAAGTTTCACACCATTTATTTGAGAGAAAAGATTGTGGAAAGAGAGAGCCAGACATTAGGCACTTTAACAGCATTTATTATCAAATAGCCAAAATATCATAAGCAGTGATGGAATTACACTTTTGAAGCTATAAAGTCAAGTCTATAACATTGATGATATTACCAGTGAGTGGCAGCTAGGTTATGCTGAATTTTAAAACCAGTGTACTATCTTGGATTTTCCTCAAATTGCTTCTCATTATAATACTGCTGCATTCATAGAATGCATAGAATTTAATATATAACAAATGAAGTATTACATTCTTGGCTAGATGTTGGATTTTCAAGTCTTATAAGCAATGCAATGGAGTCACTGTGTGTACTACCTTTTTAGATGCAGTGTTACTTAAAGTCTCCTTAGTCTGCTGCTTTGGAGAAGTTAAAATTCAGGAACTTTCTTAATAGAACTTGAGCTATTACTTCCCTGTTGTGATTAGCTATGTTTTCTCTCTTCTAGAGGGAGTATTCAATAGTTGGTATGAGATTTTTCTGGTAGTAGGAGGCACATTTTCAATGCTATGGTGAATTTATTAACTTAGAATCTGCCGTGAAGTATTTTTATGTTTAATACATGTAATCACAAGTATGGCACATATAACTGTTTATAAAGAACAAGTTTTAAATGTTAGATATTTGCCTGGCTTGAACCTCTTATTGGTGCACAAAAATAATTCACTGCTGTCTCATTATACTATAAAGAACCACTGAAAGGTAAGTCCATTTTGGACCCTATCCAACTAGATCTAATTATTGATGTAGGAAATATCTCATTATTAAGTGCTCATGTCCAACACTGAAACCATTGAAACCATTATATTTTCCTTGAAACCACTCCTTCTCCCTATTTCTGTTTTTGTTTGTGGGTTTTTTTTTTTTTTTGTCATGTCCTCATGCACACATTCCAGTTAATGGCTCAATCTTGTCCCTTCTCTCCCATAGCATCCTATTTTCTCAGTTTAGGACCAAGGCATCTCTCACCTGGCCACTTCTTTAGCAGGTGCTTTTTTTTTTTTTTCCTTTTTCTAGGAGGATGAAGGGAAAGTAATATGTTTCATATATTTGCAGGAATAAAGTAATATATGTTCCCAATTAGAATATATCACACATAATTCTAGGACTTAAAACAGCTTTGAGGATCATATCAAAAAAACAACAAAATACAGGTGTACTAGCATGAGCTTTTGAGAGACACATAGACAGATGTGTGCCTCCCTGCTCTACTACTTCGTAGCTGTCTGACTTTGAGCCATTGCCTTAAATTTTATTAGTTTCAGTTTGTTTTTTGTCTGTAAGATATAAGTAATAAAACCTATAAATAGTAAAATATACCTCAAAGGGTAGTCATGTCATTTAAACAATATAACGCAGATAAGACATTCAGCAGATTCCCAGGAAAAGGTAGGTCCACTGTTCTTAAAAAACAAAACAAAACAAAAACAACAACAAAAACACCCTTCTGCCCATTTTCTGTCCTAAACAAAAACATACCCCTCCAAAACACACACATGCACACACAAAGAAGAAGAAATCCCAAGATACAAAAATATGCACAGGTTTTTTTTTTTTTTTAAGAAAACTACTATTCTAAGGAGTAGGTTGTACTTGACCATTCCTGTGTGATATGGGTGTTATACATAAACATATATAAATGTATATGTCCTCCTTCCTCATGAGGATGGCCTCAACCTCAGGATTTGGTGACCACTTTCCTGACTTACACCTGCTTTATCACTTGAAAAATTTTCCTGATGTCTAACCTAAATCTTTGTTTCAGAATCAACCCTATTCTTTTTACTTCATATTTCTTAAGAATGAAACAAGTGTTAAAGTACAGTTTTCCCTGAACTAGAATTAATTTATCTTCTTTATTTGCTTTCTCCTTCAGGAGTTATCTTGTGATGTCTTAGCAAAGCATTATTTTATGGTCTTGCAACATTTGCATTCGTTAGCATTCCATTATAGATAAATATAGTCTTCGCCTTTAGGGTAAAGTGAATGAAAAATAATGTAAGCTCCCATGATGGATCAGGTCAAGGCCTCAATCTAAGTTTCCTCCAGAACCTTGCCTTCTATACTGTAAAAATCCTTGTGGAATGACCAAATCTTTTATATTTCATGATTTTTGGTATCTCCCAAATCCCTTATATCCTTGGGTGTTCAGGCATTGAAACTTGCGATTGCTTGCTCTTCAGGCAAATTTCTCTTTTTATGTGTTGCATGAGTTAAGGAAAAGCATGACCAGCTACACATCTGACTTTCAATCAGAATAATCCTCTTAATAAAATTCCCGTCTTTTGATTCCTCAGAGGTTTGGGTAGTACTTTTGGAGTTTACTGTCTGTGGCTTTATTTCTGTTGGCACATTCTTTTGGTATTCTTTCCTAAGAAGTCCTGGACTTCTCTGAGACTTCTTTGTTTTTGCCATTTGGACAAGATCTTGGCAGACATCTAGGACCCTAGAGAAGAGATTGGTGGAAAAGGGCATAGCCACTCTAGCCTGTTTTCAGCTGGTGAGAGAGAGGAAGCACTTTTTTTTTTTGCCTTTTTTCTTTGTGCTGATTAATAACTAACCACATAAATATGTTGGTCTTGAAAAGATAGTATATTGCTCAGATGATTTTTAAAATGAAACCCTGTGTTTGTCTAATTCTTTGTCTTCTTCTCTTTGCCTTCATCATTTTTCATTTGTTTACTTTAACCTTGGTCCTTTACTAAGAAAACAGTTATCACTGGGGAAGAGTATGCATGCTCATTTCATATCTTTTAGCACTTGGAAAACATTAACATATCCATTTCTCTTCTAAATAGAACCTTCTGAAATAACTTAGGCAGGATTTGTGTGAATGGAAACTCATTTGTTTTAATTACACAAGCAGGGAGAAAGAAGTTCTAACGTGTTCTCCTGTATTGCATTGCATTCTAAATAAGCATTCACATCCTATACAGGCACTCTCACATTTCAATTACAAAGTGGTAATTGTTCTGTTTTCAAATTTGGTTGGTTTTCTGTTGCCTTCTTTACTCATAGATTTCTTCCAGCTATGTTGACAAAATATTTATTAGTTTTCACTTACTTATTGGTATCATTCTTCACAATTCTGTCATTTTAAAGCCTATGGCCTTTCTAATGCTGATTAAGAAAATTAAATCATGTCTAATCAGGTTGAGCTAATCTAAGAAAGCTACAGGATCACTCAGTTTCACATACTTTTTCTCACAGTCATACACTGTTCTAGATTCTGGGAAGCCATGACGATGCACAAGTTCAGGCCAGGCCCCCCAGGGACGCAGAATCCAGTGGGGCAGAGGGTTCAGTAAGCAGACAATTAAAATGTGTGCTGATGTTCTGAGAAGTGCTAGAGCAGGCCTGCTTTTCCCTAATAATTATATCCATGCTGAGATCTGTCCTCAACCACTGGCTGGGCCTCATTTGCAGGACAACTCA
>CM052802.1:37928119-37945029 GCA_028533885.1 Nasua narica | reverse complement strand
GCTTCTATTCTATATTGTTTAATGTAGGCTTGGGCAATCTTATCTGTTCTTATTTAGTATGTCCAATTAATATTGCCTGAAGGGTAGATTTGTATGCATTCAGTTTTTTAATACTAGGTAGGAAAAATGTTCCCCAGTAGGACACAATATAATGCATTCATCCCCATCTCCATAATACATTCAGGTAAAGGAGATGCTACCACTTAAAAATCTGTTCAAATATTGCAGTTTTCATCTGAGCTTTCCCCTTAATCTCTCAATTTAATTATAGCCCCTGTTAGGGGTTCACCAATGGGTTTTGGAACCAAAATGCACAAGGATCCTATGTCAAAGAGTACTAGAAATATCTTTTCGCCATTCCATCTTATTTTCCCCATTTATGGGCTTAAGACCTCAGATCTCCAGTGGGGGAGGGGTATCAGTCCATGTACTACTTACTTGATTGCTTGTGGGATCATCACTGAAACTGGGGTGAATAGAGCATATTTGTTTAGGGCACTTCAATGTCAGGGAACCAACAGGGGTTTCCACTGGTCTCCCAACCTCTAAGAGTATTGCATTAAGATCTTCATTTTGACTCCATCAATATTTGCTTTATTCATCCCATTTTTAATAACTGCTTAAAGATTTCTAGAATGATAGGACGAGTCCCTTGATTTTCTTTTTCTTTAGAAAAAGAAATTTTCTTTTTCTTTCCCCTTTTTCTTTCCCCTTTGTTTTACCCCATTGATGTTTGATCTATATTCACTCCATCTTTTAATAACTATTTAACAATTTATACTTTGCTTGACAAATGCTTTGACTCTATCCTTTGCATTTTTCCATTGTCTTGGGAACCAGTCTAGCCTTTTTTACTGTCTGTTGTCTCAACATAACTTTTCTCTTTGGAAATGGCTCTAAAGCTATGAGTTTTACTTCAGGATATCCAGAATCTAAACTTGACCTGGTGTTACATTCTACTCCAACACATTCCTCTAACTTGGTGCCCTTAGATTAGAAGCTGTGATTTGGACCAACCAGAAACTGAGCTTGGCACATTTCTTCCATTTTAGTTATTATAATAACTAAGAATAATAGTAAAAATAAAAACCAAGGGATTGCATCTTTTGCTTATTTCTTATTAGTTTGTATTTATAAACAGTGTACCAACTCCCTGGAGGTTAGATTTATCATTTCTAAATTCCAGTGGTAAATTGTACCTCCAGTAACTAATAGCATATCTTGGAATGGGGGAGGTATCCCTGAGGCTATTCAGAAATCAAAGATTATTCATTCCCCAATAAGAAGAGAACAGTAAGGCAGCCTTCCTCCATCCCTGCCCTAGCTCTTGAGGTGCTCTTTTCTGAAGAACTGGGAGGGCTCTACACAGTCCTATTTTGCCAACATTATGATTGCTGTGTTAAGTGTTAGTAACCACATTGAAAATTACTTTCCCAATATGAAACATATATGTTATATGATTTTAAAATAAAATATTTTATTTATTCTAGAAAATGAAACTTGACTCCTGAGAATTATTGAGAATTGTAATTCAACTTTCTTTTATTTCTTTTTTAAAGATTTTATTTATTTATTTGACAGAGATAGATCACAAGTAGGCAGAGGCAGGCAGAGAGAGAGGGGGAAGCAGGCTCCCCACTGAGCAGAGAGCCCAAGCGGGGCTTCATCCCAGGACCCAGAGATCATAACCTGAGCTGAAGGCAGAGGCTTTAACCCACTGAGCCGCCCAGGTGCCTCATGTAATTCAACTTTAACGTAAATGTTTTACCTCCCTGACTCTGGGCATTGAAAAATGCCCACAAACTCTAAAGTTTCAAATATCTTCAACATGTTCTCAATCTAAAAGCAAATGCCTATGATTTTTTTAAAAAAGGAATAGATTATTGGTCAATCGAACACTGATCTTGTATCTTGTTATGAACAGTACATCAATCATCTCTCCATTTGGAGAGTTTTAGGTTTGTTCTAGGACAATATAATTCTCTCACCTCTGTCAAATCTAGAAGAGTCATATAATGTTACTTAGAGTTTTACCCAAGACAGGACTAAAATAGTAAAATTAAGTCATTGTTTAACGCTTAAATTGTATCACACATTTTTCTAATTTTTACATATAAAATGAATCCAGAAGTCTTAGATTGAGACTATAAGAGAGCATAGTCTTTGGAAAAGTTTATAACAAGCAACCAATTTTATTATTTATTTATTTACCTACTTATTTATTTTTAAAGATTTTATTTATTTATGTGGCAGAGAGAGAGATCACAAGTAGGCAGAAGAAGGCAGAGAGAGAGGGGGAAGCAGGCTCCCTGCTGAGCAGAGAGCCTGATGTGGGGCTTGATCCCAGGACCCTGGGATCATGACCTGAGCCAACGGCAGAGGCTTTAACCCACTGAGCCACCCAGGCACCCCAACAAACAACCATTTAGAGCAAACACCAAACTCATATTCTTTTGTTGATACAAAAATGAACTCTAATAATTTTATATCATTGTACTGAGTGTGAATTTTTTAGTTGTTTCAATACTTATAAAAATGATTTAAAGGAAAGGTTACGTATAAAACTACTATACTAGGAATGAAAATTAAAAGCAAAAATACTTAGAAAAAGTATTTTCCATACTTAGAAAAAGTGGCAGTTTCCTTCTTTTTCTGCACAATTTCAGGAAGTTCTATGGCAAGGACTCTTAAAGTGGGGTTCATGTACAAGGATGAGCAGAAATGCAAATTCGCAGTCCTACCCCAAACCCACTGATAGAAACTCCCTGGTGGGGCCCAGCATTCAGTGCTTTGATAACTTCTGGGTTATTCTGAGGTCCAATAAAGTTGGAAGCCATTGCCTCAGAGTGATCAACTAAGCAATATGCTCACAAAGAGGACATATGCTTTCTTCCTGGCACACTTCACCAGGAGATCCATCCCTCCTTCTCAGTTTTTGGCACTTTGTATAGGGTAGGTATAGATCAAGAACCTTTGTTAAGAGTTAGTGTTAATGTGTTTTGTGAAGTCACATTGACATCTAGTTAGCCAGTGTGGGGTACTGTGTTTGTACAGATTGAGTCTTTTTTTTTTTTTAAGATTTTATGTATTTATTTGACAGAGAGAGAGAGATCACAAGTAGGCAAAGAGGCAGGCAGAGAGAGAGGGGGAAGCAGGCTCCCCGCTGAGTGGAGAGCCCAATGCAGGGCTTGATCCCAGGACCCTGAGATCATGACCTGAGCCGAAAGCAGAGGCTTAACCCACTGACCACCCAGGTGCCCCATACAGATTGAGTCTTAAGGGGAAATGTCCAGAGGGTTTATAGAAAATCCTCTATGAATGGACAACAAGAGAGGGAAAACTCTGACTACCGGGGAAGTAAGTACTCCATCATGGGATCTCAGCCAGCAGTAGAATGACCCCAGGGCCAGTGAGCCCAGTTAGGGTGAAGCAGGAAGTGCTAGAAGCATAGATAGCCATCAGTCAGCTTTGTGAAAGCTGGGATGGCTGTCTTGTCCACGTTTGTATCCCCAGTGCTTAGCACAGTGACTAGTATGCAATAGATAGTGAGTAAATAGTTGTAAACTCCAGGAAGAAGAACAAATGGAATAAAAAAAAATATAGAACAAAAAAAATTGAGAGAACGTATAGTAAGGAAAAAAATAACAAGAGTTGTAAAGTCTGGGAAAAAATCAAAACTCCCCAGGATTGGTAATATAATAACCAACTGTTAAGAAGTGCCGAACATCTGTTCTCTATAACACACATGCAAGAAATTAAATGACAACAATCAAGATTAAACATGGAGACACTGTCCTGCAGGTTCCTGGCCAGAATATATTTGCCCTCTCTGTGTGTAAGAAAAAATGTGTCTTCAGTGTTGAGTACAAATTGTACAGTATATTTATATTAAGTTGTAATTTTAGTTTAGATATTAAGTAACTTTAGTGCAAGGTTGAACATAACATATGATTAAGTGAATCTTGAACAAATCCTTTTTGTTTTATTTTGTTTCAAGCCCAGATTAGGAAGATATTAATTATATAGAATATTAGGAAACTTGAGTGGCTAAGATGAATTTTCCTCATTGTATATACTGGGTTGAACCCTGTGAAATTGCTGGTTTTCTAAGTCCAAAATGATTAATTCTTGGCAATTTCATGTATTTCCACCTAATAAAGTGAGAGTTTTTGGTAACTGCTAATTTTTTTTTTAAAAGATTTTTTATTTATTAGAGAGAGAGAGACTGAGAGGGGAGAAGGTCAGAGGGAGAAGCAGACTTCTCGCAGAGCCGGGAGTCCGATATGGGACTCGAACCCGGGACTCCGGGATCATGACCTGAGCCGAAGGCAGTCGCCTAACCAACTGAGCCACCCAGGCGCCCGGTAACTGCTAATTTTTAAGAATTACATAAGTTTTATAAACATCTGGAGAATAATGTAACACCATAATACCATTGTATACATCACATGTATCTTTTAAAATGTCAGCGTTCTCACATGGACTATCGAGAGCACGGAACATACAATTTGGAGTGGGACTGGCACTGTTTGTACACACTACTTATGTGAGGGGTCCCCTTGGAGCACATACTAGGCGGGCTTACATTTGCGATGTTCACAATCACTAATTTTTTTAAGAGAAGTATAACATCACGTGGTTGAAACATTTCTTTTTACTTTTCCTTACTCTTGTCTTCCCCTCTCCCAGTGGAAAATAAGTCCAAAGTTGATGTGTACCTTTCTTATTTGTATTTTATACTGTTTTAAAAATATTTCTTTTATGTATGTATGTATGTATTTTTGTTTTAAATTTTTTATTTAAATTCTAGTTAGGTAACATATAGTGTAATATTGGTTTCAGGAATAGAATTTAGTGATTAATCACCTACATTTAACCTCCAGGGCCCTCCTTAATTACCCATCACCCATTTAACCCATCCCTCACCAACCTCCCTACAACAAACCCTGTTTGTTCTCTATAGTTAAGTGTCTCTTCTATGGTTTGCTTCTCTCTCTCTCTCTCTCTTTTCCTTCCCATATGTTCATGTTTTGTTTCTTATATTCTACGTATGAGAGAAACCACATGGTGTTTGTTTTTCGCTGACTGACTTACTTGCTCAGTGTAATACACTCTAGCATTATCCACATCATTACAAATGGCAAGATTTCATTCTTTCTAATGGCTGAATATATTCTAATGGAATATATTCTATTGTATATATATCTTTATCTTTATCTTCTTTATCTGTGCATCAGTAGGTGGACATTTGGGCTCTTTCCACTATCTGACTATTGTTGACAGTGCTGCTATAAGCATCAGGGTGCATGTACCCCTTCGAATCTGTGCTTTTTTTTTATCCTTTGGATAAATACCTAGTAGTGCAATTACTGGATCGTAGGGTAGTTCTATTTTTAACTTTTTGAGGAACCTTCATACTATTTTCTAGAGTGACTGCACCGGTTTGCATTCCTGCCAACACCAAGAGAGGGCTCTCCACATGCTTGCCTATACCTGTTGTTTCTTGTGTTACTAATTTTAGCCATTCTGAAAGGTGTGAAGTGGTATCTAATCATGGTTTTGATTTGTATTTTCCTTATGGTTAGTGATGTTGAGCTAAAAATACTTATTTTAAAAGATAATAAGTAGGGCGCCTGGGTGGCTCAATTGGTTGAGCAACTGTCTTCGGCTCAAGTCATGATCCTTGAGTTCTGGGATCGAGTCCCACATCGGGCTCCCAGCTCCATGGGGAGTCTGCTTCTTCCTCTAACCTTCTCTCCTCTCATGCTCTCTCTCACTTTCTCTGTCTCTCAAATAAATAAATAAAATCTTAAAAAAAAAAGATAATAAGTAGAAGAACCAGAGTCTCTTCATTAATAGTATTTGTAGCTCTTATTATCATATCGTCATTATGAAAATATCATATCCCACCCAGTTTAAGAGAAAATTTAAAAGAAAATTGTCTAGAACAAATTTTCCCAAGTGTGATTGTCTGAAAAAAATTTCCCAAGTGTGGTTCCTGGTGCACAAGCATGATTTGAGTAACTAGTTCAACATGTAGATTCCTAGAGTCCACTTTCCACTCTCATACCCTAAGGACCTAGTGCCAGATGCTCCCCAAATAATTCTCACACTCACTAAAGTTTAGTAACCCATGATCTAGAGGGAATATATAGCCATGTGAGTATAAGCTATCTAATTTCAAACCTAAAGCTAAAAATCTCTGTTTAACTTGATTATGTGATAAATATATCTGTAATGGTGGTAAAAGCAGCTCAAACAGGTGAATAATACCAATCTTTTTAATTTTTCTCCCCAAGAAAATCAAATATGTCATTAAATGGAATGTATGTCATTATTTTATGTGCCACTTAAAAAAAGAAAAGAAAAGCTAAGTTAAATCATGGCAAATTGCTCTTAATGCTTAAAATGTTTACATTTATTGAAAGAGCTCTTCTAGATGTCTTGACATAGAAAACGTGTAATTTGTTCTCATGATCTTGAACCGTTTAGCAGTTTTACCATTGATAGCACAATTTTGAGGGACGTCTAGACTGTCAGAAATTCCTATGGAACGAGACTTGGGTATCAGTTGAATCACTTGCCATCCAAAAATATGCAGTTTGTGTTTAAAGTTAGTCAGAAGCTTCTCACAAAGTGCTATTGATAACTTAATGGCAGTCCTATACAACATTTGAATCACATGACTTAGTCACTCTAAATTCTCAGGGCTCTGAGATTTCTTTAATATATTCAAAGGATTTACTGGGTTTTTTTCTGCATTTGGTTGTAATAGTGGTATATGATACTGTTGTATGAAAACTAGCCCTAAATCCTCCACTACTCCTCATATGCATACCCCTTTCAGTGTGATGTTGCAGCTTCTACTATTAAGGTAAGGGACCTATTTGTGTAGGTATTTGCCTTTGTATTTGTATTTGCCTCAACCTTGTCACTTGCTTGGGCTAACAGAATGTGATAGAAGTGACACCGTGACAGGTGAGAGCCTAGTGCTCGAGAGGACTTGTGTATTTTTATTTTCTCTCTTTGGACACCTGCTACTACCATGTGAATAAGCCCATCTAGTCTGCTAGAAAAATGAGAGACTCTGTGGGCCAGAGTGCTCCATTCCTTCAGTGACAGATACTTGCTTCATATTTATGCTCTTCTTGTTTCATTTCTAAGCATTTCTGGGTAAAACTCTCATTTCATTTTAAAGCAGAATCAGAGTGTAATTTTTTGAAACTATATAAAATGGCAATTAAATGCAATACATGAACTATCAAGATTACACATAGCTCAAAGTGGTGGCAATATGAACAGCTATGACAAGTTTGTATGTGTATGACAATGAATATGTTGTGGCTGTCCCATGGGTGAGAGTGATTCCAATATACTTCAGATTTCAGAGATAGAAAAATAGATTTTAAAAGGTTCACACTAGTTAAATCTGCATATAATAATAATAATAATGATAAAACTCAGCATCTGGTTGGAAAGTGACAAAGACATTCAATTTTATGGAGGCTTTTCTTTCACAAGAATTAAATAGCTAAGAATTGAATAGGAAGCTTGATTTTTTATTTTTTGACTAGAACATTTTAGTATAAAGTATTTCAAGGAACTAAACCAAAAGTTAATGGACTAGAAATAGACTAGACTTGAAAGTTAGGGCTAATCAGCCTGAAGAAATTCCGATCTTTACTCATTTGTCCTTTCCTTGAAAGGACATGAATGGCTGTTTTGCCCAAATAGTCACCCTTGTAACTATCCTTTTACTCATTATCATCTGAAAATTTGTTGTATATACAGGCTTACTATCTGCTTCCCATTAACATTTTTTAGTGCTATATTCCTGGAAACTAGAAGAGTATTAATGTCTTACAGTTTTCAATGTATCGGTCTTTTACTTCTTTGGTTAAATTTATTCCTAGGTATTTCATTCATTTTTCCTAATGACCACTAAAGTTTGGAAAAAAAAATGTTTCTGGTAAATTGTAATGTAAAAAAAAGCAAAAGCCACCTACGGAACAATATGTAATGATGAGAGGCCAATTTATATAAAAAATATTTATGTGTATTCATGCCTAGATGAAATTCTGGTAAGTTATATTTGAAAACATTAATAGTATTTATCTACAGATAGTATATATATAGATCTGTTTTCTTCTTGATAATTTTATGTATTTTCCAAATTTTTTATGAGGATTATGTGTTATTTTAATAACAAAAATATAGTTTATAAAACTCTTACACTTAGAAGTTCTGGGTGCCAGACATATAAATATATTCCACAAGTTCAGTGAAGAGGAAAATAGAAAGGATGGTTACGTTTCTCCAATAACCAGTTCTATAAGGAGTCTCATTGTCCTTAAAGTAGAAATTGACATTTTTTATAGTTGATTTAGTTATGAAAGTACTACACTCTGTCTTAAGTATTATATATCAAAAAGTAAATAATGAACAGTGAACATGGGATCTCAGACTCAACTTCATTTGAGACAATGATGGGGTGATTTTCTTCTTTGTTCTATGTTGTGTCTAGGGATTTTTTAATACATTGGCTTGTGCTTTACCACCATGGAAGAGGTTGTTCTGAGGATTTGTCACAATCTGTATCACTCTAAAAAAATCAAGAGCATATTCTACATTCTTGGGAATTTCATACAAAGAGCTACATAGTGAGAGTATTTTTGGCACAATATTTAGATAAAAAAAAAGTTGGAAAAAAAACATTGGATGTATCAGATCACATAGGCCTTCAGTTACAGGAAAATATGACATAAGGGAAAAGGGCAGGCCAATTTCCTTGTTAATTCTATAGACTAAGGGTATTTTATTATTTTGGGTGCAGTTATAAAATGGGATTATTTTCCTAATTTTTCTTTCAGATATTTTGTCATTAGTGTGTAGAAACACGACTGATTTTTGTATATTGATTTCGTATCCTGCAAATTTGCCAAATTATTTATTAGTTCTAATAATTTTTTAGTGGAGTGTTTAGGGTTTTCTATGTATAATATCATGTCATCTGTAAATAGAGACCATTTTACTTCTTCATTTCTGACTTAGATGCTTTTATTTCTTTTTCTTCCCTAATTGTTCTGGTTAGGACTTCCAGTATCAACATTGAATAAAAGTGGTGAGAGTGGGAAACCATGTCTTTTTTCTGATCTTAGAGGAAAAATTTCAGCTCTTCACCATTTAGTATGATGTGGGCTTGTCATATATGGTCTTCATTATATTGAGGCATGTTCCATCTATACCCACTTTGTTAAGAAATTTTTATCATGAATGGATGTTGGATTTTGTCAAATGCTTTTTCTGCATCTGTTGAGATGATCATGATTTTTTTGTCCTTCCTTTTGTTAATGTGCTGTTAATGAGGTGTATCACATTGATTGATTTGGAGGTGTTGAACCATCCTTGCATCCCCAGAATGAATCTCATGGATCTTGGTACACGATCCTTTTAATGTGTTGTTGAATTCTGTATGCTAATATTTGGTTGAGGATTCTTGCATTTATGTTTATCTAGGATATTGGCCTATAATTTTCTTTTCTTGTAGTGTTCTTGTCTGCTTTTGGTGTCAGGGTAATTATAGCCTCATAAAATGAGTTTGGAAGTGTTTCCACCTTTTCTAATTTTTTACAAGAGTTTGAAAAGGATTAGATTAATTCTTTTTAAAATGTCTGGTAGAATTAACCAATGAAGCCATCTGGTCCTGGACTTCTGTTTGTGGGGAGGTTTTGGTTACTGATTCAAACTGTTTGCTGGTAATTGGTGTGTTCAAATTTTCTCATAGCTGTGGTCGAAATTTCCAAAGTCATATTAAATGATATATATAATCACTAAAATGATTTTATTTTTGTTAGCTGTGTGTATGTTACTTTTATTGAGGTGAAATTACATAAAATGAACCATTTTAGAGTATACATTTCAGTGCTATTCAGTATATTCATAATGTTGTGAACCAACCCCTCTAGTTCCAAAATATTTTCATTGCCTTAAAAGAAAACTTGGTACACACTAAGCAATTAGTTTCCTTTCCCTTCTCCCTCCAGAACTGGCAACAACCAGTTTGCTTTCTTTCTCTATGGATTTATCTATTGCAGCCATTTCATATCATGTAATCATACAATACATGGCCTTTTGTGTCTGGCTTTCACTTTGCATGATGTTTTTGAGGTTCATGTATATTATAGCATGTATCAGTGCTTTTTAACTTTTAATGGGTGGATAAAAATTCCATTATATGTATAATACTTCATTTTGTTTATCCATTCACCCATTAATGATCATTTGCATTATTTCGACCTTTTTGCTATTGTGCATATTGCTGCTGTGAGCATTTGTATATAAGTATCTGTTTGTATACCTGTTTCCTGCTCATTGTAACTTAATGTCCTTTCTTCTTCCAGATTTATAAATATATTGTCTTGTGGCATATTCCTGTATATTTATCATATGTAGAGTTCTTGTTATATGTAAGTTTTTAATTCAGCTGAAGTAAATTTTTTCCCATGATGATGCAGAAATTTAATTTTGATTTTTAAGAATATCGATATCTAGTTGTCTCAACCTTATTATTGAATAACTATCCTTTTCTACTAATATAAAATCTGTTTTTTTTTCTTGCATTCTGATTGAGCGTTCTATTCTGCTCTATAATTTCTTTTTCTTATTCAAAACTGTTATCCTTTAATTTGGGGGGATTATGCATTTCATTTTTCTTCACCTGTTGAGAAAATTTTAAATACTTAATGGCCATGTTAAATTTTATATTTGTAACATTGTTATGGAGGATTACACTATATCCTTCCTCAAACATGTGAACACTGTATTCTTTCTTAGTTTCTGTTATTCTCAGACTCGATTTTATTTGTAATTTAATTACAAGATTGTGATTAAAATAATTTTCTTTTTGGCATTAAATTCTTACACATCAAATTAGTGGTGAAGAATCTTTTTTTTTTTTCTTTCAAGATTTTACTTATTTATTTGACAGAGAGAGACACAGCCAGAGAGGGAACACAAGCAGGGAGAGTGGGAGAGGGAGAAGCAGGCTTCCCACTGAGCAGGGAACCCAGTTCAGGGCCTGATCCCAGGACCCTGGGATCATAACCTGAGCTAAAGGCAGACACTTAATGACTGAGCCACCCAGGTGCTGTGGTAAAGAATCTTTACCAAATTCTTGCACCATCTTTCTATGATTCAATTCTTTTTCTTCATGGGAAACATTCACCAGCTTTCCTTTTGGAACAAATAAATTTGTGGTAACACTTCTGAGTCCTGTTGTCTGAAAATAGTGCTATTGCTTGGTATACAATGCTATACTAAAAGCTGTTTTCTCAGAGAATTTAAAGTCTAGTTCCTTGTCTTCCTATTTCTAATGTTGTCAATGACTTTGTGGTCCATATAATTGTAATCATTGTTTATAGTCTTTTATTCACCATTTACTATGTAAGCTTTTTAATATTTTGTCTTCAGACATGTTCTGTTTTTAGGTGTGGGTTTTATTTTTGCTATTATTTTTCTCTTTGCTCCTAAAATACAGGCCCTTTAGTTTTAAGAGTCATAGTGGTCTTTGTTGCTGGAAAATTGTCTTCTGGTTTTTTCCTTTCTTTTCTTTCTACCCTTTTCAGTTTTCCTTCCTCTCTCCCTCCCTCCCTTCTTTCCTTCTTTCCTTCTTCTTTTCTTCTTTCTTTCTTTCTTTTTTTTCTTTTCTTTTCTTTTCTTTTTTTTTTTTAAAGATTTTACCTATTTATTTGACAGAGACAGTGAAATGACAAATAGGCAGAGAGACAGGCAGAGAGAGAGGGGGAAGCAGGCTCCCCGCAGAGCAGAGAGCCCGATATGGGGCTTGATCCCAGGATCCTGGGATCATGACCTGGGCTGAAGGCAGAGGCTTTAACCCACTGAGCCACCCAGGCACCCCTTTTCTTTTCTTCTTCTTCTTCTTCTTCTTCTTCTTCTTCTTCTTCTTCTTCTTCTTCTTCTTCTTCTTCTTCTTCTTCTTCTTCTTCTTCTTTTTGGGTATTGGAACTCTTATTTTAAAGCAGACATCACAAACTGGTTATTAAGAGGCTAATAAACATATTAGCCTAAATAGGCTAAACAAATTAGGCTTTAAGGCCTAATTTGTCTACCAGAATAATATTTTGAAAATAATTGTTTCAAATATTTTAAAATTGGTAAGTTTAAGCTAAAAATAAAGTTTCTGAAAGTTTTGGCATATTAGATTTGGTAAATCAAACTTGCGTTCCCGAATTAAAATAACTGGCAAAAAGTAACAGCTTCCCACTCTTAGATGGGATACACATGTTCTAGATTGCCCCTGTCATTTCTGCTCCCCTTTGTCCTCCTAAACCCAGGATCAATTGTTGGTTGCTGTGTATCATCATGCTTGTGCCGTTTTTTTTTAAGTGGAGAGAGACAGTCTCTATTTGTTTATCTTCCTAAGTGGGCAGAGGAAAGAATGTATAGTTTGTTTCAAGAAGAATGAAAGATTATTTCTTGGTGGAGATTAAAAAGTTTTCCTACATGTTTATAGTGTTGACAAAATACTTGTTGAATGAATAGATTAGAAAGTGCCATTATGTGTCTACTCTTAATAACTAAGAATTATCCCAGACAGGGGCGCCTGCATGTCTCAGTGGGTTAAAGCCTCTGCCTTCGGCTCCGATCATGATCTCAGGTCCTGGGACTGAGCCCCGCATTGCATCGGGCTCTCTGCTCAACAGGGAGCCTGCTTCCCCTTCTCTCTCTGCCTGCCTCTCTGCCTACTTGTGATCTGTCTCTCTGTCAAATAAATAAATAAATAATCTTAAAAAAAAAAGAGTTATCACAGACATATAGAAAAATTCATGATGAAAAAAAATGGGGGCTCCTGGGTGGCTCAGTCGGTTAAAGCCTCTGCCTTTGGCTCAGGTCATGATCTTGGGTCCTGGGATCGAACCCCATATCAGGCTCTCTGCTCAGCGGGGAGCCTGCTTCCTCCTCTCTCTCTGCTTGCCTCTCTGCCTACTTGTGATCTCTCTCTTCTCTGTCAAATAAATAAATAAAATCTTTTTTAAAAAAGTAATGAACTGAAATATGGACTAAATTTTGAACAGCTTAATTTTTGAATACAAATGCATATAGAAGTAAGTGGTTTTGGTATATGTTACTACTATGAATTAGTTTAAAAATTTGCACAGATGGCATTTTTATTACAGATGGTAATTTTATAAAAGGGTATCTATTAGAAGCAATAGAAATTATATGTCCTGAAAGAAACAGGCATTGAAAATATAAGTGAAATGGGAGATATGGCTAAAAATTTACAGTCTACATTAGAAGAAAAAAAGTCACTGGTGGCATTGTTTCTTGTAGCTGCTGGCAGTACAACTATAAATAATGCCAACTATTTAGATGCATGTATTCATCATCAGTAAATTTATATTTATATCACTGATTAACATTTGTGCCTTGACAGTCACAGAGTTACTTAATTTTTAGAATTGAGGTAAGTTTAATGTAAATTGGTCAAAATTAGGAAGAGTATTTATAGATGATGCTTAAGTGATGATCTGTTAGATTTTTAAATAAACTTAAATACAAAGCAATAACATTTTGCAAACATATAGAACTTAAGTCTTTAGATTCTATTATTAACCAGAAATAGTTTTGTCAGAAAAAATTAAGATAATATATAATAATTTCTTTTATTCTTTTTTATTTATCTATTTGACAGAGAGAGAGATCACAAGTAGGCAGAGAGGCAGGCAGAGAGAGAGAGGGAAGCAGGCTGCCCGCTGAGCAGAGAGCCAGATGTGGATGTGGGGCTCTATCCCAGGACCCTGATATCATGAGCTGAGCCGAATGCAGAGGCTTTAACCCACTAAGCCACCGAGGCGCCCCCCTATAATATATTTAAATTCATTTTCTTAAAACTTTAGAAGTCTTCGTTTCAGAGTAAAACCCAAGACCTCATCATGGCCTATCAGCTTCACAGTTGATGCTGTTACACAATAATCCTAATGCTTTCTAATGCTTTCTCCCTTGTTTAATCCTCTTCAGGCATTTTAGGGGCCAGGTGTATCTGTGCCCCAAAGCCTTTGTACCTGCTCTTCCCTCTGCCTATAAAATTCTCCCTGGAATTCTCCCAACAGGTTGGTTCCTTTGCCTCATTGGGCTATTTCCCAGTGTCCCTTTTCCTTTTTCTGTGGTGTTTTCCCCCAGCCAGTGTATTTAATGTAGCACTTCCCACCCTCTGCCACCTGCCAGCCACACATCTCATATCGTTTCTCAGCTTTCTTTTTCTCCATAGCCATATATTCTCATTACCTATATATTTTGTTCTCCCACCCCTCCCAAAACAGTTACACCCACATATACACTTAGAAAATAAACTCCAAAATTAAATAAATAGAAAGTAAACTCCACAATGACAGTATATATTGTTTTTAAATTTTGTTTGTATTTTTGTTTTTTATTCTCAGAGGTTAGAAAATTGTCTAGAACATAACAGGTGCTCAGTAACTGTTGGATGATTAAGTGAACCAAATAAATTAGATCTTCTTTTTGACCATAAACTTTAACAACTGAAGATTTTGCTTAATTGACTGGATGCATGATGTAGTCTGGAAGTTATTTGGCAAGGATATGGAGGCATAGGGATATTTTAACTATTGAAAGAATCAACATGCTTCTGTCATCCAGAGCAAAATCCTCACCTTCGCTCAATGGCAAATGTTGAATTATGTAACCAGTCGTTTTGGTTGACATTTATAGTCGTTAAATATTCCTCCAAATGTGATTTCTCTGCAAGTTTATGCACATGTATTTACCTACATGTATAAATTGATTTGTTCATCCCCAGCAAACGTACATATTTAGGAAGCTCATTTGGTGCCCTTTTCTATATTGACATTTGTTTTCTTGAAAGAACTTGACTTTCTGAATTCCTCTTCCAAAATTAGACTATTTGTGAATGCTGAATTCTGAATGGAACTATCCTTGTTGAGTTTTCCTTTCTCAATTATGACTAGTGGTATCAATTAAGACTTAAGAATAGAGGTCATTGAACTGCAGTGCAATATGGTAGTGTAAACCAAATATGACCTCAGAATATCAGATTTATACAAATATTTGAGAACTAGTTACTGTAAGATATTATAAAAATTCTATTCATGTTTTTGACAGTGAATGACATGAAATATTACTCCTAGGTAAAGATTCAAGCCCCATTTCTCTATTACATGTGTATTCTACCCCCCAGCACACACACAAAACTCATTATTGACTTTCTTGGGCAGAGAAAAAAAAATCTGGATTTCCTGTTTATATAGAAGGAGTAAGATAGTACAAAAAAAAAGTATTTAAATACTTTATTTTTAATCTCTATGTTTGAAATTAAAAATTTAAATAATACCTAATCTTTATTTAAAAACATGCTTAGATGTAAGATAACTCAGTTTGTCTTAGTTACTTTATTATTGCCTGAGGCCCATAGGTTTTAAAGCTTTGGTTTTTCTAAGGTGAAGTATGGGAAATACATATAGAACCGAGTCTTCTTGAATTATATAAAGTGGAGGGTGTTGTTCTGGGGCCATAATGCCTCTTTCAGTCTGTCTAGTTCTTTTCAGAAAGATTCTGTGATTTCCTGGGAGAAAGCTTCTCCATGTTTTCTTTCTTTTTTTTCCTTTTCCTCTGCATGTTTACAAGACTGTGCATTAGCGTGAAGGCAGAATTGTGGGTCAAGGTTTTATGTGTAGACTTTAAATTTACCTTTTTCTTCTCTTCATTTCACCTAAGTTTTTGAAGGGAAAAATCATATCTTCCCTTACTATAGAATGCCTTATTGATATCCCAAAATATAAGAGCTTAGAGTTTTTATCCACTTACGTTTATTATAATGTAATTATAATTATAATTATAATTATACATGTAATTATGATGTAATTATAATGCACTTTTGCCTTTTTTATTTACGCTTTCTGTTTTTTTGGCAAATATTTTCTTGCTCTTTGTTTTGTAGTTTCATGAGACTGTTTTTTGCCTTCTTTTTCTTTTTTCCTTCTGATGGCTTTAAAGTCTTGTGATCCTGTTTTAAATCTAGCTATTTGATGTCCTTCTAGTTCTACTCTTAACTTCTTTAATCAATTGATTTGGGGATATTTTGTGAGATGAGGTTAAACTTGATGTATTTATTTAAATTAACTATTTTAAAGTAACATTGAATACATACTGTGTTACTTAACAAACTTTGATTTCTTTATAAACTCTATATTAAACTTCAGCATATACTATTATATTGTTTCCCATTATCTATGATTTTGTCATTGATCTGAATGTTTATTCCTATGCAAAATGTCATTACATTTTAAAAATATATGTATATATATTTTTTTATTTTTTAAAAGATCTTATTTATTTGACAGAGAGAGAGACAGCCAGAGAGGGAATTTAAGCCAGGCGAGAAGGAGAGGGGCAAGGAGGCTTCCCACCAAGTAGGAAGCCTAATGCAGGCTCAATCCCAGGACTATGGTATCGTGAACTGAGCCAAAGGCAGACGCTTAACTACTGAGCCACCCTGGTGCCCCTAAAATATATTTAATATATGTTCTTTAAATAATTTCATAGCCATTCTCATGTATGTATTCTTTCTTATGGAATTTTAAATCACTTGATCAATTTCAGAACATTCCATTTGAGATTTTGTTTGTAAATTTGTATATTAGGGAAAATAGTGCTATAATATTTATATTTCATTTTAGAAATATCGCTTTTTTCCTTACTTACATCTTTTTCATCTCACAGTTAAAATTTCATAGTTTTCTTTAAACAACTCTTACACATTTGTGATTAAGCTAGTGTGATTTTTATTCCATTTATATAAATTATATAAATTTATATATGTAAATTATACATAAACACACACACACACA
>CM052802.1:37911873-37928019 GCA_028533885.1 Nasua narica | reverse complement strand
ATCTCCCCCTCCGATTTATCCCAATTCACTTTTCCTTTCCTTCTCCTGATGTCCTCCATGCTATTCCTTATGCTCCACAAGTAAGTGAAACCATATGATAATTGACTCTCTCTGCTTGACTCATTTCACTCAGCATAATCTCCTCCAATCCCATACATGTTGATACATCTGTATCTTTGGGGTAAATACCCAGTAGTGCAATTGCAGGGTCATAGGGTAGCCCTGTTTTTTAATTTTTTGAGGAATCTCCGCACTCTTTTCCAAAGTGGCTGCACCAGCTTGCATTCCCACCAACAATGTAAGAAGGTTCTTCTTTCTCCACATCCTCTCCAACACTCGTTGTTTCCTGTCCTGTTAATTTTGGCCATTCTAACTGGTGTAAGGTGGTATCTCAATGTGGTTTGGATTTGAATCTCCCTGATGGCTAATGATGAAAATTTTTCATGCGTCCATTAGCCATTTGTATGTCTTCTTTGGAGAAGTGTCTGTTCATGTCTTCTGCCCATTTTTTGATGTGATTATCTGTTTTTTGGGTATTGAGTTTGAGGAGTTCTTTATAGATCTTGGATATCAGCCCTTTGTAGTATGTTTCAATCTATTTTGTGTATTATGAATTGTTTTAAACTATACGTTTAGTCATTTTTGGTTTCTTAACTGTGGTTAGTTTTTTTTTTTTTTTAAAGATTATTTATTTATTTAACAGAGAGAGAACACAAGCAGGCAGAGAGGCAGGCAGAGGCAGAGAGAGGAGCAGGCTCCCTGCCGAGCAAGGAGCCTGATGTGGGACTCGATCCCAGGACGCTGGAATCATGACCTGAGCCGAAGGCAGCCGCTTAACCAACTGAGCCACCCAGGCGTCCCAACTGTGGTTAGTTTTTTTAAAAAATAATTTTGCTTATTGGTTTAAATGAATTTATTAGAACTATATTTTCAACTTGAATCTCTTATGTTTGAAGAGGAAAATTTTTTTCCATATCTATTATATTTTCTTATTGTTATACTTGTGCTCTTTTATTTTTCTTCCTCTAAAATCTAGAAGAACTTTTAAAGTTGGTCTCTGTATCACAGATTAAAAAGTTAATTTTCTGAGTTATTTCTGCCCTCTAAGTTCATTTTTACAGTAGATTTAAATTAATCTCTTACATTTTTGTGTTCTTAAAATTATTTTCTTAACTTGCTCTTTCATCGCAGTGTACATTTTAGCTAATTGCCTTCATCTGAGCTACTTCTCTTTATGATATTTTAAAATTGGTTCATATAGGCATTTGTATCTGATTTTTTGAAGCCACGAAGCAGATATTTTTAAAATCCTCATATATTTCTTGTGTTAAATTATTTTCAAGAGATTGATTCTTCTTTGAAATAATAACTCTATTCTTTCTTTTGCACTGAATTCTTAATAGTTTCCACCCTAGTTTAATCATTCATATATGAAAGAGGATATTTTTTTTAATGTCAAGCACTTGCTAAAAATAGGTGCTTTGATTGTTTTTAGAGTCCTCTTCATGTAGTTGGGTGCTAATAGACTCTCAGATCTAAAACTGTGTTGATGTGAATAGTGTGTAGTCCAATTTCTGGTAACTATAGGCTTTGATCTTACATTGTTTCATACTGAAGTTGAGATTTTTTTTTTTCTGCCTAGCTTATTTTTAATTCCTTTTTTTTAAAAAAATGTTTCAGATAATTGATTCTAAAATAAGACAAGCAGAACATTTTTAGATTCTCTCTGATTTGGGGCCTAGGTTAAACCAAGTAAGTTACTTTGCTATGGTGCAAAATTCAAAGGGGTGCCTAAAAAACTCAGTACTCAAGAAAAATAGTATTTGCATAGAAATGTTATGTGTTTTATTTAAATGCTGCAATATCTAAATTTTTTTTTCAAATTAAATTGGGAAGGAATGGCCCATAGGTAGCCTCTGTTTTTATAAATTAAGTTTTATTGGAACAAGGATTGGTATCAGGCTAAGGTGAATGAGAAGGGTCATGCAATTTCAGGGTCGCATCTTGGCTTTATTTACAATTTTGCTATTTTTTCAACATTTTTTTTTTTTTTGCATTTAAAGATACTGCAGTAAAATATTGTATTTCTTGATAACTGAGTTTTTGGTGCCCTCTTAAATTTTGTACCTGAGGGGAGGGCATTGCATACCTTTCTCTAATCCTAGCCCTGAACTGGAGAATTTTATTCATAATACATATGTCTGGGTTCTACCTAGAACCCACTCATTTTAAGTAAAAGTCTCCTGCTGATGCTATCAATTCTTCCATTCCTCTCTCCAGCACTGCCCCCACTTCCATCCTCCCTGTTTAAGAACTACTGAGTAATAGAATTTTTATCCTTGAAAAAAAAATGTGTGTAGTTCTTCCCCAGAAACTCCACCTAAGATTTGATCAATTTCTCACAAGCTACAGATCCATTCTCTGAGCGTTACCATATACTATCATAATGTCTATTTCTGACTGATGTACCAGAAAGTATCTAAATGGATGTAAAAGAGAAACTGATAGATTGGGTATGTGTGGAATTGATTGTGTCTGCTCTGGCTGTTGTAACAAAATGACATAGACTGAATAGTTAAAATAACGACATTTATTTAAGGTTGGGAAGTCCAAGATGGAGATGCCTGATTTGTTTCAGTAAAACACTTCCCTGGATTGCAGATGTTTGCCTTCTTACTCTATACTCATATGGTGGAGAGAGAGCTCTGGTAGTTCCTTCTTATTAAGAACACTAATACCATCATGAGGGTTCTACACATATGACTTTGTCTTAAACCTAATTATCTCTCAAAGCCACATCTCCAAAAACCATCACATTGGGGATTAGAGCTTCAATATATAAATTTTTGGAAGACACGGTTCAGTCTATAGCAGTATATGACTCTGATAGCTTCAGAATGTGATTCTCCTGAATTGCAGAGTATAATATAGTGGTAATTATGGAAGAAATCATTTTCTTTTTGATGTAGACCCCAAACTTTTAAGTACATGTAGATGCATCTGGTTTTTAATTATTTCCCTGCTTTGTGTTAGTGAAAGCTCCATTCCTCAATCTACCTTTGTCAATGCTAACTTTAGTTAAGTTGACGTCTTTGGTAAAATGTTGGCTGGTATTTTTACTTAAAGATGATATTATAGTGTTTGACTCTTTTTTTAACTTCAGAGAAGATATATCAGAGATGTTAAATGTTGTCATTTTGATCTAGAAAGATAACTTTTATTTAATTGCATTACTTCCTAGAATTACTCATTTGCATACTCCCTTTCCCCTTTAATGTCACATCCAGAATAATTCTTTCTTATATTTTGATTATATATCCCAAATATCAATCTTAATTACATAATGGATTTTTTGTCAATTTCATGACTGTGAAAGATTAGAGAATCTTAGAAGTATCACCCAATTCTAGCCGTCCCTTACCATTGTCTTCTTTCTATATATTGTTGCTGTTACTACCAACAGTCTGCATCATATCATATTTTTTATCACTTATAAAATTGAGAAGTTACAATGAAAACTAAATATCTGAACCCCACTTTCAACTTCACCTGTTTCCAGATGTATGAGCTAACACAACCCACTGAACAACTGTGGCCCTCAGCCTCACACCTATAAAGTGAGGATGTATTACTGCTCTATATAGCAGATAAGTTCTGATAACTCCTCGGTGAAATAATAGGACTTCCAATTCAAAACAACTTTTAAAAATATAAATATATAATTTGGGTTACATTGTATGATATGAAACCTTTCCCAATGAAAGTTTCTCAAAGATGCATTAAAAGACAAAATTTTTAAATAGCATAATCAAACTTAAGGCAATATAATTACTAAAGGAGGGAGGAACAATAATTTTGAAATGGATTTTTGGATTGAGAAAATTATTACTAGGGTTTATTTTAATTCTCCTTACTAAGACAGAAAAATTAGAATAAAGCTTCATACCTCCTATAAAATCAGTCCCCTGGGTTAAAAATACAGAGCCTCTGACAAACTGTAAAAAATACATCATCATTATCTACTCTTTGGATATTGGTCTGTGTGGTATATTATTATTCTTACATACTTACCAAACTTTTGTCTTAGTTGTTTCTTTAAATATTCAAAAATTTTTTCAATTAGGTTGCATCAGGGGTTGTAAACATGCCCTTTCTGATCCTCAAAATTGCTTCAGGGAGGCATTGTCTATAAGGTTTAAAGTTTTTTCACTTAAAATATTCTCAAAGTCTAAAAAATGCGTTTTTTAGAAAAATGAAACTTTGACTAAATCAGAACCAATTCATGTTTATTTTTATGACCATTAGTATGCCGGTAAAGAATAATTTATATTTTATAACACTTTAGAATTTCTTGAATAGTCAATAATAAAAAGTAACAATTTGTAATTTCCAGTTGTATTTTCTTAGGCAGCTAGCGTGGTTCTTTCACTGATTTTTTTCCCCTATTTTGTTATGTTTGCTCTACTTTGTGTGCCACTTAGGTAGGTAAATTCATATACCTTAGAGCTATTTCATCTATATTGTAGAATTACTCCACAATCAAATTTCTTTCTGAATAAAGTACTTTAATCATAAGTTTTAAGCAACAGGTTGACCAGTGGATAAGGTTGTCAATATTATGCTCAATACCTAAATATTATGAAGGTTTTTCCTCTTAAAAGTCAAGCCATTTGTTATTTGTTATAAAACTTCTGTGTTTCAACTTTTTTCATGGAGGGAAGAGGTCTTTTTTACTTACTTGGATTCACAGACTAGAGTTTGTCTTCATTTTTTTGTATTTGTGTTTAATAAATCACACTACAGCAATATTTCCAATTCTATTTTCTTTATGGGAGAGTGATTGCTTAGACTGAGTTCAGAGTTCTAAGATTTTAGAATTTCTTTTCTGTGATTTCACCACTGAGTATCCATATCTACTTTATTGGCATTAGAGGTAGTCTTAGTAAAGATTACTCCAGAAGAAACTAAAATACCTGGAAAAACAATCCTATAACTTTGAAAAGGCTTCTGCTCATTATTAAATTATTTAGCTTCCTTAAAAGTATACAGGAAGATATACCTTCTAAATATCAGAGCATGAATCCTAAGGAGAAAAATATCTTTGAAAAAAGGTGAGATAATGATAGAAAAGTAATCTCAATAAAACGATAAAAGAACTAAAAGCAAACAAAAAAACACAGTAGTAGAGTCAGGCAATGTAAAACCTGAGTCTGTAAAAAAATTGAAACATGAATATAAAAGATGCATGCATGAAATGATCCTGAAAAATAAGGTAGAAATAAGATTAGATATCTAAGGATAGAGAAGAGAGATGATCTATTGATAGTAACTTGTTTCCTCGACTACAGACCAACAGAAATGAAACAGATGAGATAATCCAACATGAAACTGATGAAAATGTTCTGGATAATGAATAAAGTACTAAAACTGAAAAGTTTAAACTATACACTAATAGAAATTAATATCATGTCCCACTATCATATTGTAAAAATACATATTATATATATATATATATATATATATATACACACACACAGAAATTTTTACAACAAAGGATCAAACAAACACTAAATGATATCTGTCAAGGTGGGGGAAAAATCCGCCTTTAGACTTTTCTATTACTAGCAGATGTTTTGAAAAATGAGATTAAGGAGAGAAGTCAAAGTTGACCAACTAAGAAAATTTCTTATAAATCTATAGTAATTAAAATATTATGGTAAAAAATCAACCCTTAAGTCAATGAATCCATTCAAGTAATATAGGCACTTAGTATATAATAAAGATGACATCTTAAATCACTAGGGATAAGTGTTAGAATAACTGATTTATCAAAATGAATTCTGGGAAAAAATATAATTTACCATCTGGAAAGGTTCGAAGATACAAATAGATCCACAGTAAACCATAAAAGTTATATAATCTAATATAGAAAACACATTATAACTTACGATAAGAGAGATGAAAATGTAAAAAAACTAAATGAAAAAATGTACTACATATGACAAGTAGGGAGGTCATAATAAAAAGTACATATAAGTCAATGTGTAAAAGACAAATACTTTCTAATAGAGACAAAGAGCTACAGTCAATATATATGTGTGTTTAAGTCAAAATACATGAAAGTATTTAATTGCATTGCTAAACAGAATTTTCAAAAGCATTCTGCCTGTTAAAAACAAAATTCAACTGAATAAATTTTAAAGAGCTTATTGGCTTTATTCAAAGATTCATGAATCAGGTAGCATCAATCTAACAAGTAGAATGAAACTCTGAGGAGTGGTATAAAATGAAAGACTTTTATAAGCAGAAGAGAACAGGAACAAGGAAGTTATGCTAGTCAAAAAAGTATTGGTTACTGCAAGATTACTTTTCTTGAGATAGCAGGGGTCCATCAGGAAGCTTTCCTAACTAAAGTTGATCATGTGATTCCCAGTTTAAAATTACATTTCTGGGGAAACCAAAACTATAAAGTAAGTCTTGATTTGGTGATATGAGGCTTAGCATAAGCAACTCCATTTTGGGACCTGTTGTCTTGTTTTTAGGATGCCTAAATAACAGTTCTTAGTGTCTCTGAGGCTTATGAGAACTTTTATAGCCTCTTTGAATCTTAGAATGAATGCAAAATTTCTTAATAATGGTAATATATATTATTAGACCTACAAATATACTTTGGCCCAGTGGAGCTACTTCTAGGAATGTACTCTAAGCAAACATTTTAACAAGAGTACAAAGTTATGTGTATAAGAATATTACTGCAGGATTGTTAGAAATAATAAAACAAAACCTCCCACAATTTATCCTAGTGATTATATCATGTGATAATCTTTAAGTAGAATAGTACCTAACAAAAAAATAAATAAAAAAAATAAAAAGAATAAAAAGAATAGTACCTAACAATTTAAAATGTTAATTTGAATGTATGTATTTTTTGACATGGGAAAATAGTCACAATTTTCAATTTAACAAGAAAGTATGTAAATCTCTATACAGTTCAACTTCATTTTTGCAAAGTTTCTAACATACTTGCCTGAATGCATAGGAAAAAAACTTACAAAGCAAAATATAAATAATGGCATACTCAGTAAAATTTTACTTTTAATTTTTACTTTTACAGTTTTTTGTGTTGCTTCCTATTTTTCTATGATGAACATACATTGTCTGAACAAAATTGTACAAAAAAATTGTTTCAAAAAATTGAAAGCATTTTCCAAATGGTAAATTACAAGACAAATGTGAAGGGGATCATAATATTCACATGAGACGGGTTTCTCCCAAATTTCAGATGTAAATCTAGAATTGAGCAGCAATAAGCTGTGACATTTTCAAAAGCTCAGAAATATGAGCTGGTCCCCAATAAAGGACACCATCTGGCTATAGCTTTGTTTGAGGTTTTCTTTTCGATTACATTTTCTGTCATTTTTGCATAAAAATGCTTCTCTCAGAGCATTTCAAGCACATGTTTTGGAAGGTTCTATGCTGGGCTGCATTCAGCCCATTTAGCTGTATTGTGCCAGCATTTAGCACGAAGCTTTAGGCGGTTAGGCAGGTGTTTTCTACTTAAATACTAACAGGGAAGAGGTAATGTAGAATAGGAGGTCAGGGACAGGGCAGGAAACATGATTATCATGGCCTAAGGCCTGGAACACATCCCTGGAAACAGACAAAATGTTGTGGACATTAGGAAGTGTCTCTTTCACTCTTTTTTTTTTTTTTTCCCCTTAGCTGATTGCTTGTGTGAATGTGCAATCAGGTATTTCAATCCTTTTCTGAAAATCTACTTCGGCTTTTGTAAGATGGACTTAAGTTATAGTGTTTTTGCCATGTGGGTCTGAATTCATTGCTAAGCTAACAATACATAAATGTGTTTCTTTTCCTTTCAGCATTTGACATTTTGTACTACTCATTAAGAGAACTGATATAATGCAGAAGTCGTTCATAAAAGATAGGAGAAAATAATTTCTATCAAAATTCTATCAAGACAGTCATCCATTTTGAATCAGGAAAGCACTTATATTACAGCATATGAGTACATGATGAATATATGCAGGACTTTCCACACCAAAATGCTGTCTATGGAAGCTGTTATTTTGAAATTCAGCTACTATAAATCTTTCCTCCACGTTTCAATTGAACAAATACGACATACTTTCATGGAATTCACTATAAGAATGTTAATTCTTTGATCAGGTCTTTTGATATAATCATTATTTGGTTTCAAAGGCTTTTCTGGAATAATGTAATAAGGAATTGTTCCTCCACTTGCCTACCTCACATAGTCTAGCATAAATGCATAATCCATTGATCAAAAGTTGCGGAAATAACTTCCTATATTAGGATCCAGATTAAGCTTGTACGAAGGTTTCCATGATTCCAACAGTGAAGGCCTAGTATTTGCTGACAGGCACTATGGTAATTAATTAGAGTCAACTGGGTCAGAGGGTACTTAACAATGTCATTCATCTATCAGCATCATCCTTTCTTGGGGGATGTGAAAATAATTGATTTATAAGAGAAGAGTAAGGGGGTGGGTTAAGGAAAATCTGGCCTAAATTTAAAGAATTACACTTTGAAAAGGAATTTTTAGGCAGCACGTTTTGCTTAGATTCATCATTATCAAAGAGTTTCTATTGACTTCCTTCAGATGGAACCAGGCATTTGTGTAGTGTGGTATTATATCTTAATTTGAAGTTGTGGCTTTGTCAATCCATAACTGGCATCAAATGACAGGAAAATGTTTATTTCACATTGTCTAAGGGGAAATTTATTAGAGATAGCATTTTCAGGGTGTATTTGAAAGAGGAAAGCAAATAATCTTATCTTTAGCTGTGTTTTATTGGGCAGAGAAAGGGTAAAATCATTCACATTGCAGTTTACTGGTCTTACAAGAAGAAGAAGAAAAAAATTGCAGAAGTGGCAAAGACAGTATATTTTGCTATCAATTTTTTCTTTCTACTTACTGCCAACAACTATTTAGTAACAAAGATAATGGAAATAGAACTGGAATCTTGAAAGATGCCTAATCTTGAAAGAAAGAAGTCACAGTTTATGTCCAAAAGGGACTCATAGAACTTTGCAGGCCTGCTAGGATATTACAAGGTTGCATCTAGCTATGGTGGAATGAAATAAGCAGGAAGGCCGACATTGGCTACGGTTTAGGTTTTTCTCTGTCCGTGCCCACACAGATGGCATGACTGATTGCAAGGCAAATTTCCAGGGAGTACTATAGTAAGATTTTCAAGAAAAGTCATTTTTTAATATCTCTTTTTATTCTTCATCTTAAAAAGCTCTTATGTAGTTCCCTGTACTTTTTATGAATGAGAAATAACTGACAAAAGATATTGAGAGTTAACATTTTGAAACAGAGTAATGCAATGTCAATTGGGCTCCTTTTCTGATTTGTTTGTTTTTTGGAAGGGGGATGTGTAAGGTTGCTGAGTGACTCAAAGTAAGAATTCAAAGTATCAAAATACTATTCAACTTCTGGATTTCATCTTGGCATGTATATTGTTTTATAACAAATTTCTACTGAGTATAAAAAACTTGGTTTAAAACAAGACCAATTTATTATCTCACAGTCCTGTAGGTCAGAGGTCTTGGCATGGTTGGATCTTCTGCTCAGGATTTAGCAAGGCTGACATTGAAGTGTTGGCCAAACTATGTTCCTGGAGCTCAAGATCCTCTTTCAAAATCACATGGTTTTTGGCTGAATTTAATTCCTTGCAATTTTAGGACTGAGGTTCCTGTTCTTGCTGGCTGTTAGCCAGGAGCTGTTCTCAGCTTCTAGAGACTACTCAGTTCCCCAATGTGTGGTCTTCTCTACAAAATGGTGCTTTGTGTCTCCAAGACCAGCAGAATTCCACTCATGCTTTGAATCTCTTCATTTTTAGAGATCCCACCTGATTAAGTAAGGTCCATACAGATAATGGTCTTTTGATTAAGTCAAAATAAATATTTGCTGCTTATTTATGTCTACAAAATCTCTTTGGTCATAATATGACCCAGTCATGCCTACATTCAATGGGAGGGGATTATATAGGGTGTATAGACTTGGGGATATGAATCTTGAGAGCCATATTAGAATTCTGCCTATCATAGCATGATTTTGAAAACTCTGATATATGGGGACGCCTGGGTGGCTCAGTGGGTTTAAGCCTTTGCCTTTGGCTCCGGCCATGATCTTGGTCCTGGGATAGAGCCCCGTATAGGGCTCTCTGCTCGGCGGGGAGCCTGCTTCCCCCTCTCTTTCTGCCTGCCTCTCTGCCTACTTGTGGTCTCTCTCTCTCTGTCAAATAAATAAATAAAAAATCTGAAAAAAAAGAAAACTCTGATATATGGAAGTAAAAGGAGTATTCCAAGTTCAAAAATCTGGTATGGGAAGACTGGAGATTTAACCAGGAGTATATATTCCCAGATATTAAAGGAAATAAACAGAGAAAAGAAAGACTTGGGGCTGCAAATGATTTTATTTTTCACAGGTTGACAATGAGAAATATACAACTTATAGAAACAGACAGAGGTTTCAGAATGGCAGATAGTAAGCAAAAACTGTCAAACAGAACAATATTCTAAAGAAGTCTCTGTGTTCATTTTTCAGTAGGAATTATCAACCTTGACAATTTTATCTCTGATTTTCTCTATTTGTTTAATTTATTCACTCTATACTCCAAAAAACTGTTGTATTTAAAGTTTTTGTCTTTCTGTATTTTTGATTTCAAAATATAAGAATTTTTTTGAAGAATAACTACAATGACCAGCTTTTTCTTTTTAAACACATCATCAGAAATTTACTACATGCCATCTTATATTCACATGGAAGATAAGCATTTTCACTACTCTGTTGAAAAGATTAGATATGCATACCCTAAAATGATATTGTCCTATTTACAATTTAAATTCATACAGGAAAGATGGGAATGGAGGCGGGGGCAGGGCCTAGGAAGGAAGAAGGAATTGCCAAATTTAATACATTTCTAATTTTTCCTGATGTGTGCTGAACAAATTGGCATTCTCCTCATAATTATACTCTCTATATTCAACAGTAAATCACCTTGCAGTCCATTATTCTCTAGTTTAAATAATTCCAATCCAATTAAGTTTCCCTTGAAAACCTATTGTCTAGCTATTTAATAGCTTTCCTTTTTTCTCTTTAAATTTATGTTTTTCTATATGACTTTAAAAACTTAAGAATTTAGGCATTATGGTATACACTATTAGGCACATAGAGGTTTTATAATACATTGATAACTATGGATTATAGTTTTATATATATACTTTTATTTTATTGTTAATCTAAAAATGACAAGGTAGTCCTTGATAAGAACACGACCACTTAATCTCACTTTTTCATTTTTGAATTTCCACTGAGAATACCTAGAGGTCTATAACTGAATGCAAGTCTGCTAGGAAGGTCATTTTACATCCAGTGGAAGAAATAGCTGAGCAATTGCCTTGGGTTTTTTCACTGCCTTGGTCAGACACCCTCAATGTTTAAGTAGTCTTCTGAGATCTTTTTAAGATATTGTATTATTTTTTATTTCACTAGACTGGATTACTTAACTGGATTAAGCTGGTTTACTTAATAAACATCATTGCTTCTATGCACTAAATAATTTATGGCATGTTTTAGTGCAGATTCCAAAATTAGATGTGTTTCAAGAGGGTGGCTTATACACTGAGAGAATCTGGTACCACTGAATAAAACCATTCATAAATTCATTTCATTTTTCTTTTTTAGCCTACGCTGCATGACTTTGACATTGCAAAAACTTGCATTGTTTGTTTTTGACATGATGAGTTTTAAGTATGTTTGCATGATGGATATCAGACCCAATTAAGATACAATACTCTAGAACAAGAAGAGAATAAAAAGCCACCTAAAAAAAAAAAAAGATACAATACTCCATTTACATTCAGATAAAAAGGGCAGGGACCAAAATTTGTGTTTGAGACCAAGAACAAGGCACTGCAAAATATAATTATGTATAAATTATACCGCAAACAAGAGAATAACCACTAGCTGAATGCCTATCTTGGTCTGAGGAATGCAGATCTGAAAATAGCTCTGTTTTTGGCAAGATATGCAATATCCTAATCTAAGAAAGGAAAGGCAAAAAAATAGGTCTAATTGCACTTTGTATAAGCAGCAATTGACAGACTAGCTTCACCTAGATTCTGAAACATGATGAATAAAATACCTTTATGAAAGGCTTAGTCAGTGACTAGTGGAGAAGCCCTGCCTGCAGAGTTTGAGTTTTAAAGGACAAATACATAATAGAGAGTTGAATGAAAGGATTTTAATCTGTCCAGATCTGAATTTAAGAGGCTTTTTCATGAAAGAGCCAAATTACATTGAAAATGCTTCAGTAAACTATCTTTGTTGGCAAGATAAACCTTTATATTATATCCTTTTGAAATGGTTTTGAAGGTGATGGTCAGGTTTTAAGGATAAAAAGTATTTGAGTCCAAAGTAAAGTGTAATGGTTAGGGGGAAAGGCTTCCAGGGGTAGACTCCAAAAGTTCTACTTCTTTCACATGGGAGGAAAATATATGATTCTTCTTCAAATAGGCACATGTGTTGTTTCTTCCTGTGTCATAATGTGAGCACAAGAAATATAAAGCATCTCTTTCAGTTCCTGCCCTATATATTTTATAACTTTTATATCTATAAACATTAAACTCTTTCCTGGAGTCATGGATATATCTTATTTAGTCTCAGTATTTTTTGATTTCTCACAAGTGGTGGAAATTCAGCAACAGGCCATTTATTAATGATAAATTTCAAGTACTTGGCCTTAATTTGACATATTTACTTAGTCTCAGAATCTAACGCTTACTGATTATGTTGACAAAAGAGCTCACAGAACAATATGACTTACTTAGTAATGACCAAGATGCTGAAGAGACTACAAAATAAAATCTGAAAGTCAATTATATTTGGACAATATAATGACTGCTCAAGGGGCTGCACTTATGGAATATAACATGGGAAACATTTCTCTAGAAATACTAATTTTGAAATGCATTGTGTTTTCATGTTTAATCTTTCAGTTTGTACATAGTGATTTTTCTGTTGTTGTAAGAACATAATACGAAATTTAAAATTTTTAAATATGATATATAGTACTGTTATGTTCTACTATGTTGTGTATATGATTCTGTAAACATAAATTCATTAAGATATACTTCTTATATGTACAGAATGCTGAAACTAAAAATAGTATGTATAAAGGAATTGCTTACTTGCTAATTAAATGAGATGGGGAGAGCCATAAAATTGTAATAAATAAGGGGGTGGAAAATATTAGATACCAATTTAGGGGATGCATGGAGGGGTTAGGTCTGAAGGTGTTTGGCATCCTTAATTAAATAATTTTCCTGAATTGCTTGAATTTTCATAAATGAGCTTCATTTTATAAATATCTGAACTGCCTTTAGTTCATCAAGGCAATGGTGCCTAAATATGAACTTTGAAAGAAGAAGAGTTTTAAAAGCTATGTTAGGAATGTTTTTTTAAACTTATTGTGCTTGAAATTATATTATAAAATGTGATACTCTATCATTTATATACATTATTGTTGTAGATTATTACTGAAAGGATCAAGGTTCACAGTTCTGTAAGTAAATGAATATTGCATTTAAAAATAAGTACTAGGCTCTTTGGAGGAATGACTGATTCTAGGACTGCAACAAGAAATACAGAGTATAACTGGAGGATTTTACAGTGTCAAAAGATAAGAAAGTGGTAAAAATGAAAACTTGACAAGTATGTGTTTATGTTAAAGGGATATTCAAACCAAATGAAATCACTACCAATGGCTGAAGCTGGAACAACTTGAACAACAAATAAAATAGTTTAGGATTATAATCCAAAATAAAAGTAAATATCCATGAGTCTATAGTGATACAAATAAATGATTGAACAAATAAGTAAATAAATGATGGATGAGCTTTTACATCTCCCTTATAGAAGAACTCAAAATAATTTATATAGATACTTCTTTCTGAAGGAGGTGTACCACAACACCTCATTCCTTAAGTGTGGACTATACACAGTAACTTCCTTCCAAAAAGTAAAGTTATGGAAAGGGAGGGAAATAAAAGAAAGTAACTTTACAGTGGAGACATCTGATAAACCATGCTGTGGCCAAGTGATTAAGGTTAATACTAACAGTGATAAATCATGATGATACTATGTACCTTTGATATTATGGTAGAAAAATGGTACTTTAAAAAATATTTATTTATTTGACAGACAGGAGAAAGAGAGAGCACAAGCAGGGGGAGTAGTAGAGGGAGAAGCAGACTCTCCACTGAGCAGGGAGCTGGATACGGGGCTCAATCGCAGAAACCTGGAATCATGACCTGGACCGAAGGCAGATGCCTAACCATTTGACCCACCCAGATGCCCCCCAAAATGGTACTTCACTACCATGGTCTTTTTTTTTAAAAGATTCATTTATTTGAGGGGGGGAAGGGCAGAGGGAGCAGGAGAGAGAGAATCTCAAGCAGATTCTGCACTGAGCTTGGAGCTGGACTTGGAGCTCTTCCTACCCCTCTGAGATCATGACCTGAGTCAAAATCAAGAGTCAGGTATTTAACTGACTGAGCCACCCAGGTACCCCACTACCATATTCTTTCTTATAAAACCTTTAATACCAATCTAATCATGAATAAAATATCAGACAAAATACCTATTAAGGGATATTTTATAAAATGCCTGACAAGTAATCCTCAAAACTATCACAGCCATCAAAAATAAAGTCTGAGAACTGTCACAGCCAAGAGGAATCTAAAGAGACATGATGACTAAATTCAATGTGGTATGCTGGATGGGACCAGGTTTATCTACCTGGTGCATTTTGATTATGATTGCATGATAGATATTAGGCTCAATTAAGATACGGTACTCTATAATTTAGGTAACAAAGTAGCACGGAGCAAAAATAAACCAACAATAGACAAAGATATTGCAAGCAAAGAATATTACAAGATTTCCATCATAAATATAGATGCATTAATACTTGTTAAAATACTAGGATATCAAATTCAAAACTATCCAGAAAGCATAATGCATTATAACCAATAAGATTTGTCCCAGTAATGCAATGTTAATTTAACATTCAAAATATTAATGTAATTCACCTCATCAACAGAGTAAAGTAGAAAATGGCATGATCATTTCAATAGAGGTAGAAAAGGTATAAGACAAATTTAAAAATTCATTCATAAAATTTCTTGGTAAGAAATGAATAATAAGGTATTTTCTCAAATTGATAAAATTTATCTAGGAAAAACCTACAACTAACATCATACTAAATGCTGAAAGATGGATGCTTTTTCCCTAAGATTGGACCATGGGCAATCATATTAATCTTACCAGTTATAGTCAACATTTTTACTGTAAGTTTCTGCCAGTGCAATAAGGTAAAGCAAGAAAAATAGATAATAAAAAGACATATAGATTAGATAAACATGATAATTTATAAAATATATGAAATAATCTATAAAAAACTACTAGAACTAATGAGTTTTCTTAACATCACACAAAACGTGGTCAATCTACAAAAATCAGTAGTATCATTCATTGTAATACTGCATATAAGTAGTTGGAAATTGTAATAGTATAAATAAGTGAGAACTGTTTAGGCATAAAGGTAAAAAATGTGCAGTACCAGTGTAGTGAAAACTACAAAATATTGCTGATAGAAATTAAAGAAAACAAATGAAATGGGGAAATATTTCATGGTTATGGTTTGGAACATTCAATATTGCTTTGAACTGATCTATAGATTTAATGTATTCCTAATTACAATGCCAGCAGACTAGTTTAAGAAATTGACAAACTGGATCAAAAATTTGTATGAAATGTAAAAGCACATAAAATAGCTAAATACTTTTGAAAAGAACAGATTTGGAAGACTTGTACTATCTGATCTCAATCCTGCAAAAGGTGCGAGTTTTATGTAAGAATAAACATACATCAGTGAAACAGAATAAAATTCAGAAAAAAGGCAGCATACAAGTGGTAATTGATTTTGAATAAAATCCCATGGAGATATAATAGGGAAAAGCTAGTCTTTTCAATGAATGGTGCTGTAATACTTGGAAATCTGTTCTGGGATAAAAACGGTTTTCAACTTTTACTTC
>CM052802.1:37845997-37911373 GCA_028533885.1 Nasua narica | reverse complement strand
TGCGGCCCATTTACATTAGGGAGGTCAATCTACTTGACTCAGTCTGTTGATGCAAATGTTAATCTTATCTGGAAACACCGTCACAGACACACCTAGAATGTTTGATCAAACATCTGGGCACTCCATGACCCAGTCAAGTTGATACGTGAAAGTAACCATCACATAGGGCAATAGGAGCTCTGCTGCTGTGGACATTTCATTTTATTTTAGGATCTAGACTAAATGAGTAGCATCTTTCTAAGACTCAAAAGTGTTGAGGCAGAAGGAAAAGGCAAGAGAACTGGCAAAGCCACACAATCTCTGATAAAGCTTTTGTTCTGAATTTGAATACTGGCCACTCTTCCTACATTTTATTGGCTAAAACAGGTAACATGGTTAAGCTGATGTAAATTTTAAAAAATATTTTATTTACTTGAGAGAGAAAGAGGGCACATGAATGGGGGAGGGGCAAGAGGAGTGGGACTCCTCACTCAGCAGACTCCCCACTGAGCAGGGAGTCCAATGCAGGCATCAATCCAAGGACCCTGAAATGGTGACCAGATGCTTACTAACTGAGCCACCCGGGCACCTAAGCTGCTATAAATTCTTGGGCAAGTATACTTATACCACTGGAATATACCATAGTCACATGAAAATGAATGCTGATAAATGATCCTTCTATGGGGGAAAAGGGAGATTGTAATTCACTCTATCATGTTATTTTCAAGGACTCAATAAGATCAAAATGTCCTATGATTTTCAAATCCAAAATAGATAGAAAAATATTTCAGCATTAATGATCTTTTCCACTTGGTTGACCTTGTGAATTTGACAAAGAGGGGAAATAATAAATGACACGATAAATTGATCAAAAATAATCTATTGACAAAAAATTACGATATCATTGAGGATATAAAATAGAATCATAAGAGGTGCAAAATTATGGTTCTTGACTTATTCTGCATTCCTATTTTTAAGTGATTTACTATCATGTTAATAAATACTGTACTACTTCGTTTTCTTATCACAATTGGCACAGGGGAATTTTGCTTTGAAATGTGTCTATTGCTCTAATTCTGGTGAAAAGATAGAGACCCCATTAACTGCAGTACCATAGGTACTTACTAACAGAAGCAGAGTATCACCACATCTAGTTCATCTGGGTGAAGTCTATCTTGTAACTGTTATCTTTGGAATATATGTAAGACTGGAATCTGTTGGAAAATGTTATATGAGGTCCACTTTTAAAACACGTTGACTGAGTGAGTTGCTTCAAATTTTAACATTCCACTTGTGTAATCAGAAAATAATATGTGATAGGGACAGTTTATTATTTTTCTTCACTATTTCTCAGTTGTCCTCCCCCCTTTGGAACAACAGAAGTCTTCAAAGGCTCAGACACATTCTGACACACACACACACACACACACACACACACACACAGGTTTAGGGTTGCATAAGTTGAAATTATTTTGCCAGCATCTTTTGTAGCTAAATTTGGTGCTGTGACTAATGGAAGTAGAGGTGACATGAACTATTGTCAGGCCAATGAGTGCTGGTTTTCCTTTACTTCCTTCTTTCTGCCATCTCATTGTATCGAAGATGATGACTGGACCAGCCACCAACATTATACCTAGAAAGAAAAAGCAGAAGTGCACCTTTCTAATAAGAATGAGAGATCTTTATACTAACCTGAGTCCCTGGCTGTTTTTGTGGAGCAGATTTGCTTACCTGCCCTGGACTGCTCATTTTCTCTGAATATTTTGTGAGAGATAAATTGAAAAAAAACCTATCTTATTTAAATTGTTATGTTTTTGCATCTCTTTCACAGTAGCTTAGCCTATATGTAACTAATTCATAGACAGATGTGGAATTTGGTGTTACATGTGACAGTTAAAATTGGTCACTAGGACAGAATCTGCCAAATGGTCAAGAGCTGATAACAGTGGCTCCTGACAAGTGACTGCCTGTCTCACATCTCCTACCATTGTGTTGGGTCTCTATGCCTCTTGATGGCTCCTTGGTAATCTAAGGTCAAAAGTTAGTATCACACATAGATTTATCAAATACTTCCAAAATGAAATAATTTCTTTAATTACAGAAGAGAAACTTGAATTAGTTTCTTTATCTTTTAGCCAAGACCCTAGTGGTTCAGATTGATCACTTTTGACTCTTAAAAAGGCTTTTGACCCCAGATTTAATTTTCCTAGATTTTCTCGTTATTGCGCATGTGGTGTGTTGCTCATGCTATAGGATGCTGGTAAAGGTGGTTAACAGAACAGGGATTTCTTAAAATTGGAACCATGTACTAGTTTGACAAGGCCAGGGAGATCTAATTCTATCATTAGTTGGGGAAGACCTTCCATGATTTCTAAACAAAGTCTATGTCCCAGCATTCAATTTTCTACCTTCCATGGGGTCTACAGTTGGAATTCTGGCTTTGAATTACTAGAGAATTTATTTCTCATGATGACTTTCTATGAACTGGATCATGAGCCAGCTCATCTGCATATTGATGCTTCTCTTTCCCTTTTCTAATAACAATAGAATTATTTTTAAGAATAGTGGGTCGTATCAGTTTCACAAGAAAATATGTTCGCTTTCTTCTCCCAGCCAAGAGCTGTTATTGCACCTTTCTAGTCAGATCTCAGATGAGACTTTTACAGAAGGAATTAAAAATAGAAGAAGAAAAAGGAAATGAAACATCATTCCCAAAGTTTCTTTGACCTTTAAGGGAAATGAATGGCACTGAGAGGAGTTGTAATGAGCACTGGCTCCACTGTTGTGACATTTCTATTACCTCATTGTTTGATAATTTCTCTCTACCCTACTCAAATGATGTCTGCAGTTTGCTTCTCCCATTTTTCACCTTGTGATTTATCCGGTGTTATTGAGGACTCAGTCTGTTTACTGTAACTGTGTTTTTATTATCCTTGTCTAAGGATGACTTTATGATTATGAGTTCCCTCTGAGTCTGCTCTAAATTCTTTGTTGCTAGCTTCCTACGGCATTACTTTAACTCATAATGTCTTACAGTACACTGCTGAATATATTGCCGTACAAACAGTGTACAAATTTATTTCTTTCCCTCCTCAGATTTTAATTCAGCAATCAACAGTCATGGGGAGTGGTTTACTCAGCACAGCAAATGAAAGCGATATAGATCCAATAACCAAATATGGCTGGTAAGAAAATTCCACAGAAACAGAAATATTACACATTTATAGTGTTCTTGCACTAGTAGATTCTGGGAATTTTCATTTATTTTGTAAATATAAAGATAAACCTGAAGGATATCTTAAAATATATTGCACCATGGACATCTTAATGGGATGTGAATGCGGTGCTAAGTTATACTTACAAATAATGTTATTTCCTAAACAATTTTATTTTAGGGATTTGTACACTCTTTTTCCTGAACAAATATGTGGATTAAGCCAAGATATGTCAATAAGTGCTGGGGAAATGTCTTATGGATATGAGCACATTATCTGATAAAAATTTATATGCGACCGTTTGCTCATGGCTGAAGATACAGATAGGGCAAAGATCAGTGAAGAGGAAACAAATCCAATCCTATGCAGTAAGATTCCTCACCATAGTGAGCTCATACCTAATATACCAAAACAGCCAAGTACTGTTTTTTCGTTTTTTTTTTTTTTTAATCTGAAATTGCGTTTATGATCAGTGAGAGCTATGGTCTCATAGAAATAATTTTGACCTTAGAGGAAGTGGTATAGATCTTCTTGCCATTTTGCCTGGAAAAATACCCATTCATCTTTTCTTGTCTTTTTTTTTTTTATTAAGATTTTTCTTCTGTTGTTGTGGTTCTTTGTCAGAGAGAGAAAGAGAGAGCTCAAGCAGGGGAGCAGCAGGCAGAGGAGAAACAAGCTCTCCACTGAGCAAAGGCCCAATCTGGGACTCCATCCCAGGACCCTGGGATTATGACCTGAGCCAATGGCAGACGCTTAACCGACTGAGCCACCCAGGTGTCCCTCATCTTTTCTCGTTTTAAGTGTATTTATTAATCAGGATGATGGAAAAACTATTCCAAACCAGAGTATCCAGACTTAAAATATTTCAGACCACCTCTCCCAACTCTGGAAGGCTGACTAGTACCTTGTTTAAGAGCATACATTCTGAGATTAGACAGCTGATCAAGGTTTAAATCCTGACTTTGCCAATCTCTCTGGCTAACTATGACCTTGCAAGTGTCTTCAGAACAGGATGGGGATAATAATGCAACCTGCCTCACAGATATTGTGTGAAGCATTTAGCACATATTAGAAGAGGAATGGGGTGCCTAGAAAATGGTTGCTTTCGCCAGTGATGCTGTCTAGTAAATCAACACATTCCTGTCTCCCTTACACCTTGGTACACAAACAGACCTATTGAAATACCATGGTAGAATAATATGACATTCTTTTTTACACTTGGGAATATTCTCCTTCTCTCTCTCTCTCTCTCTCTCTCTCATCTGTAGGGTTCACTGTGTTGGTTGGCCAAAAAACTGATGGCCCAATATTTATAAGTCTCAAGACCTTTCAGAATTGTTAAGATTGGACATTAATTATATATTGACCAAAAAAGAATCTTTATTTTCTAAACTTTAGAAAAGGAAAATGAACTTATTATATATTTAAGGATAGATGAAGTATGATTAAAAAAATAAATAGTATGATTTCCTCAGACTACTTTGAAAAAATAATTTTCAAACTACAACATTGGATCAAAGCAGCATGCAGATTATTGAAATAAATTATTAGGGAATGCTGTAAAGATAAAATAAAAAGTTATATGAAATATTAAAAGAAGTGCTTACTTCATTTATATTTTTAAAAGGTGCAGAGCTTCTAAAACAAAATCAGCCCTGGCAAAGATTATATTAACCTAATAACAAATAAGGTTTCATTTTTCTGATAAGGCTCAATGTATCCAAATTCATCTAAGAAGATTTACACTGTGGTTTTATAATGATAAGAAGAAATGGATGAAGTTACTTGAGAGACTATCTAAGGGAATTAGTAGTTGGGTGTTAGAGAAAAGCAGATTAATAATGTATACGAAGTGCTCTGTACTTAATTAGGGAACAAACTGATAGTTCAAGTTATTCTTATTTCATGAGAAAATTGCTTTATCTAAACATAAGGTAGTAGCAATTGCTTTTTATTGTTAAAGACCTGGAAATTATTATTCACTTTTAGAAAAACTGTCTGGATAATGTATCCACAGTGTACAAAATTAAAAAATGTGCCCCAAAGTGTATAGTGCAATGCATATCTCTTCATAACCTCATCTACCTTTTTCCTCCCAAAGGAAACCTGGTCCTAGTTTGCTTCATCTACTTAGATATATTTTAGATCCTTCCCTATTAGACATAATGGTAGGCGTGGGGTCTAAGACAAATAGTTTCACCTGCGGGCCATTTGAAACTGACATCAGGATTTTTTTCATATCAACATTCAGTGTTGGGGAAGTCGAGACCCTCTCCTGGTATTATAGGTGTAGTATAAGACTTGCAGTTGACCAGAATAGATTCCTTAGTTACTGAGCTATGGCCAATTGTCAGGGAAAATTTTATGTGACAATATCTTAGGAAGAGGACAACCTTCAAGATACTAATCGAATCAGTTAACTCATCTCTCAGAGTCTTTGCTTTGATGTTATTTTTTATTATGATGACTCTTCTTTAGTTTTCAATCTAGTAAATTGTCAGTAACCACTTCTGGGCTTGAACTCAAGCAGCATGAACTTCACTTGATTCCTGATGAACTCAGCAATAAGAAATACCCTCTCAAATAATTCTAATAGTACATCATATTACTTTCCATTTATACTACCTACATGTATTTATACTATATCCATTACACTGATATATTTATATATACTCCTAAGGTAATCTCATTCATGTTCTATTGATATTCTGTTGCCTGTCAGATATACACTTTCATCCCAGAACTGTTCTTTAACCCTAAACCTATGTGTTTAATGGCCTACTTGATTTATCCACTTGAAAATAAGAATTACCTTCCTGAATCTGAAAGTTGGCTTATCCAACTGGCTTTTATCAACCTGAGAGAGCTTTGTAGCCACCCTGATATAAAACTCTAGAGATCACTGAGTTTTTACAAGTCTGCTAAGGACTTATAGTTCTTAATTGGGTCTTAACTCTTTTTGAATGAAATTATTTTTCTACTGCTATCATATTTTGAGTTGGTAATGTTAAAAATAAAACAGCCAGTTATTTTACCAGCAAAATAGGTTTATTCAGGAATAGAAGAGAATTGATTTTGGGACACACAAGCTATGGCAAAACCATAGGCAAGTCCAACAAAGGAGAAACTATTATTTTGTGAAGAAGGAGGAAGCTGGGAAGTGCTGTTTTGAATTGAAAGTCCATTTGAGAAAAAGCAAGAGGAGTTCAAGGTGATGATGTAGTTGATCTCTTATAGGAGATACAATATATATCTTTTCCTCTTGAGACCTGTAATAGATGATTCTTTCCTCCTAAGGACTCTTCTGCTAGGGTCTGTAATTGACAACGCTTCCTGAGATCAATGTGGAGTGGTACAGAGTGAGAGCTCCCCCTTCTGGCCTCGCAACTCCTTTTAAAATGAGCTTTTCCCTTTATAATTTTCACAGGGTTAATGATTTTTGTCCATTTCTAATTTCAGGATATGTCATCCTATTTATCTTTAGATTGCTAGATTGACTTAGAAATTAGTCCCTCTGTATTAACATTAGACATACATAAGTTTATGTTCACTTCAGTTGTGCCATTCAGGAACTCATGGATTTCAGGAATACTTACCCCCATTTTTGTTCTCCAAATTGAAGAGGTCAGATCTTTTTATCTCTTCTTCTCAGATGAATGTACTCCTTTCGGTTCTCACTCATAATTTTGGGGGTCTATTAATCTTTTTTAATGAATTCATTATTTTATCTAGGACTATGATGCAAATTATTCCTAGATACAGACTTTTTGGTTAATAAAATAATAAATTACATGTTTCCCTTTGGTTTACTTCATTGTTTTAATGATATCTAACAGTTTGCATTTTTACTGGACTTAGCTATTCCAAGAGAAATATAACATAGAAAAATCTATGGCTAAGCTTCCTCAATAGTGTCTCCTAACTCACTCTTTAAAAATATCTATATGTAAAAGCTTTAATTGAGATATAATTTACATACCATACAATTAATCTACTTAAAGTACACAATTTGATGATTTAACTATATTTACAGAATTAGGCAACCATCACTATAGTCAAATTTGGAACATTTTCACCACCACCACAAACATAAATCCTGCACCCTTGGGAAGTCATTTCCCATTTTCCTCCAAAGCACCTGCTCTCTAAGTTCTAGATAATCACCATTCTATTTGTGTTATTTACCTATTCTGAAAATTTCATCTAAATGGAATCACATATTGTATGGTCTTCTGTGACTGGCTTCTTTCAATAGCATAATGTTTTTAAGATTCATTTGTGTTTTGGCATGATTTTTTATATACCAAATCATGTTATCTGAAAATGAAAATAGCTTTTATTTTCCCTCTCTAGTCTGGATGATTTTTATTTCATTTTCTTGACTAACTGCCCTGGCCAGAACCTTTAGTACAATGTTGAGTAGAAATAATGAGAGCAGACATCCTTGACTTGTCTCTGATCTTACGGGGAATGCATTCAATCCTTTGCTGTAAAGTGTTATCTTAGTTGTGGATTTTGTAGATGTCTTTCATCATATTGAAGAAGTCCCCATCTGTTACCAGTTTGTCTAATAGATTTATCACTAAGTGAGGTTGGATTTTGTCAAATATTTTCTCTGCATCTATTGAAACGATCATGTGGGTTTTGTCCTTTATTTTATTAATATAGAACATATCAAGATATATATGATTTTTATCATATAAAAATATGTGTGCATATATAATATATATGCATATAATAATTTTCATATATTGTGGATTAAAGATTTTTTCATTATAATACACACTTTATCTCTAGTAACATTTTTGTTTTATTTTGTCTAATCTTAGTCTAGGCGTTCCCAGCTCTCTTACTGTTTTTGTTTGCATGATGTATCATTTTCTAACCTCTATTTTTGGTCTATTTGTATCTTTCAACCTAAACTGTGTCTTCTGTGAGCAGGATGGTGATATAGGAATTTCTTATCTGCCCCCAAAACATCGATTTTGATAAGCACGCACAGACGAGACTACCTATGTAGGAATCTGGGAGTCTAGCAGAGAGGTTCCAGCACACGGTTTCCTTTAACATTTATATTAAATTGTTTTGTCCTCAATCCCACATACTACAAGAGACATAGCCCTTTCTTTCCTTTTTCTCAGTATTTTAACATTTCCAGAAGTTTATTCAAACTTTCTGAAGAGATTAATTTCATTTCTCATGGTTATAACTAATCTCTTCTCTTTCTTCTTCCCCTTCTTTCCTCCCCTCCTTCTTCTTCCTTTTCACTTAAACTGAATTCTGTCTTACTTTCATCTTAATTCTACTCTTTTTTTCTGTCCATTATATGTACTGCATTTCCTAGGTTGGATGTCATCTCTATTTTTTCCTTTCACCAAAATATCTCTAACACAGAGCTCTATGCATGTAGTGTGTGTGTGCGCGCACACGTGTGTGCGACAGACTGGATTATGCCCTCCCCCACAAAATATTATCCATATCTTAATTCCTGGACCCTATGAATGTTATGTTACCTTATATGATACAAGAGAGTTTGCATATATGACTAAATTAAGAGCTTTGAAATGACAGGATTATTTTGGATTATTGGGGTGAGTCCAACATAATCACAATGATCCATATAAGAGGGTGGCAGGAGGATCAGAGTTAGTTGTAGAAGAAGGCAGTGTGTCAGGGAAGCAGGGATTAGAGTGGTGTGACTGCAAGCCAAAGAATGCCAGCTGTCTCTAGAAGAGAGAAGAACAAGAGATGGACTGTCCTTCACAATCTTCAGAAAAAGCCAGCCTTACTGACACCTTGATTTTTGCCTATTAAGACTCTCATTTGAGAGGCGGGGGTGGTGGTTGGGGGAAGGGGTCGTGGGGCTGTGGAGAGGGAAATGAAACAAGATGGGATGGGGAAGGAGATAAACCATAAGAGACTCCTAAACTCACAAAACAAACTGAGGGTTTGCCGGGAGGGTGGGGGGTAGGGATAGGGTGGCTGGGTTATGGGCATTGGGGAGGGGATGTGCTATGGTGAGTCCTGTGAAATGTGTAAGCCTGATGATTCACAGACATGTACCCCTGGGGCAAATAATACATTATATGTTAATAATAAAAAAAAAGACTCTTGGACTTCTGACCTCCATAACTTTAAGACAATAATTTGTTTTATTTTAAGTCACTAAGTTTGTGGAAATTCATTAAAGCAGCAATAAGAAAATATAGGGTGTTACACTTTTCCTGAGATTCTGAGATTATAGAGAGACATTAGAGTATTTCACAGTTTAGAACAGCAACAACATAATTAATTTTACTAGACATATCTTTCCTAAATTTGATTAGCCATTCCTACCAAATCATTAGGTATCTTTGTTCTAAGACCTTCTACTTTCTGCCTTCCAGGCCTTAATTTATTCTGAGAGACTTTTCCTTCCATGCCTTATTCTTTTTCCAGTTTTTCCCCTGAATTGCCAATAGAAATCTTTAAAATCCTGATAATTTTTTATCCAGACCTATTGGGCAATGTTGTTTAAATACCATTAATCTACACAGTGTTGACTTTAAACCAACAGTAGACATCCACTGTTAAGATAATATTTACCTTTTCAAAGGTAGAGAAGAACAGACATCTCATTTTTTCCCCAAAGACCAAGATTTTATGTCCCATGAAATGTAAATATATTACTGTTTCCTTTTTGTTATTAAGACTTTACTCTTCTCACTTTATCAGATCTTTCACACAGTCTATTCTGTGGCTATCAGTAAGAGTTTAAGCATTCTTATTTTATTATTTAAACCCAGGGTCTTTAAACCCTGGTCAGATAGGTCTGTGCATCATTCTGATAATTCTTTTATATAAAAAGCATATTTTTCTATGAAAATTATGGTTTAATTACTCAATTAAGAGTTATTTATTAATTATCTTATCAATAATTATAATTTATCAATTCTTGAACTCCTACTATGTGCACACCTTTATAAAAATGACTTATCCATATGATATCATTAAATGGTTACTATTCGATAGATACTGCTTTTTCCTTTGTATTGCTGAGTAAAATATCAGTCTTTATAAAATAGCAGTGTATTCCTCCCTGATACTTCCAGTGTACATTCTATAGATCATACTTACTCTAATCCATTGACTACCTTTTTGTTCTAAACAAAAGATGAGAAAAACAAACACACTTTAATCATATACTCCCTATAAGTTCTATTACCTTTATTTTCTCTCATCATCTACCTCAAGACTTTTATACTTCATTTGTCCTTTATAATTGTCAGTCAGGGATGTAAAGTAAACCATGTGAGCTTGTAAACTGTTGTGAGTTTACTTCAGTTTTCTGGGTGGAGTTAATCTTTCTTTCAAAGAAGATATCTCTTGTGACTCTGATTTTATTACAAGGAGTACTTTGATAATGATGAGGGAAACCTAATCACTATGATGATAGCAAATATCATCACTAAAAGTGCTACAGAGCAAGTAGTAGGTATAAATTTATGGCATTAATTTGAAGTAAGACAAAACACACATATACATGAATTCCCCAAGTCCAGTTATAAGTATTAATTAATATTTTCAGAAAATAAATGATATAGAAACAAATTTTTGTTTATTCTGAAGGCTGCTAATCATTATAATTAGGTTTTGCAAAAATGAGTGAAGGAAAGAGATGCTATAATTTTATGTGTGTCTGTTTGTGTTAGTATTGTGTTAGTGAATTTTTAAGCAGGCAGATAAGTATCCACTATTAAGAGAAAGAAATGCTTCCCCACAGAGTAGAAGATGTGTGGATATGTCATCCATATTGATTATACAAGGGTCAACTAATATCTAGAAAATAACATTTAGAAAAATGAAAGCTCTCTTTAAAGATTTCAGATACAATAGTGATCAAATTCAGGGTAAAAATAATGATAATCCTCAATTTCTTGAAAAAAATTTAGGTTATATATCCAAAATATTATATTTTAATTTCAAATACTTTTAAGATTACAGCCAAATAATTAAGCTTTTATGATAATACTGAATTGCTTTCTAAATTTAAAATTTATCCATATGAAATTGGACTATGTGATAGATTGTATCATAATATATAACTGTTTTAGAGGTCGATAGTCTTAATTTTACATTCATTAATGTGTTACCATTGCCTATTCTCTTTTTTTCAATATATGTATTAACTTTGGTGGCAGTCTATGTTTTCTTGAAGTTTCCACTCAATCAATTAATAAGTTTGAAATTAGTGGGAGCAAAAACTGTGATCCCAGAGATGGTTTCAGATTTTATCACCCTGGATGTTCTGGGGGAAAATGTGATGCTAGGGCTGCCATCAATGGGAATCTCAAGGCACAGGACAGGAACTGCAATAAAAAGTTTTGCATTGTGGTTGCTGATGAGAGAGAGCATGCCAACATTCTTGGGCAATTAAGACATCATAATCAGAGAGAGAACTGCAGTTGTACTTCTCTGTTTTCCCTATTCTATAAGATTTAGCTCAAGCTCCCCCTCTTTCTGGAAAACTTTCATGAATCCTATCTGGGTTATTTGTTTTTCCTCTTCTTTTATAGCACCTTGAATTTATTATGATCTTAGCACTTAATGTACCATATTATAACTGCATATTTTCTAGTTTTGTGTATTTGATTAGACTGTGACCTTTGTAAGGGATAGAATTATATTAGATTCATTTTTAATCTCCAGTGCTTAGAATGGTGCCTCTCCCCCATAAGACATTTTTAAATACTTTTGAGTGAGTAAATAAATGAATAAACTGAAACCTTGAAACCCTCTGTGCTATATATGCTTATAAGTACAAATGAATTTATAACTAAGAAAAATGAAAACAAGTCAATTAGAAGTTATTGAAAACCAGCGTCTGGGTGGCTCAGAGGTTAAAGCCTCTGCCTTCAGCTCAGGTCATGATCTCAGGGTCTTGGGATCTAGCCCCGCATAGGGTTCTCTGCTTGGCAGGGAGCCTGCTTCCCTCCTCTCTCTGCCTACTTGTGATCTCTCTCGCTCTGTCAAATAAATAAATAAAATCTTTAAAAAAAAGTTATTGAAAACCAGTCATGATTGTGGGACAGCTGGGTGCTCAGTCGGTTAAGCATCCAGCTCTTGATTTGAGTTCAGGTCATGATCTTGGAGTTGTGAGACTGAGCCCCATGTCAGGCTCTGTGCTCAGTGGGGAGTCTGCATGGTATTCTCTCTCTGCACTCCCACCCCAAGTAAATAAATAAATCTTTAAATAAAAAAAAATCACTATTATTTTCTTAAAGAGTCATTAAGTGAACTTGGGAGCCAGAATGTTTCTAGATAATGGAAATAAAATGTGAGGGGAAGAGAAACACAAGGAAGGGCTTGTCCTTGATAGATTAATAGGTATTTTGGGTCCATGATGTGACTTACTGTATGTTTAAGATATTCACTTCATTAATGGCAGAGGAACTTCTCCAAGTATCTAAACAGTATTGACTTTCTAGGGATATGTGGAAGTAGACTTCAGCAGAGATTTGCTTTTCTAATGTTCTGCTCTACTGTGAAGTGAGACGTACCATGAGGAAACTAAAATGCAAGGAAAAGACTATTTGCTAATTTATGCCACATTAGTTGTCACACAACTTTTGTTACCATTCACTCATGATTTAAATTCCTTTAATTACATCTCCACTTCACCACATGGACATCAAGGGTAAAATCTTTTACAGTGCACACAATTTCCTGATTAGCCTCCAAAGACTGAGTTGGGTGCTTTCTCAGTATATGAGGCTCATCTAGCTTTCCTAAGTTTCTGAGACATTTTGCCTACGTCTTCTGTATTGAAGTAAAAGATCATGGAAAATAAAATAGCAAGAGCTTTTTTCCTTTTTTGTTTTCTTTTTGCTCCTGGAATGAAAGAATGTAAAGAATAGAATAGATGGTTAGAAGAATTATAGCACAGAAAATAAATTTAAAATATTTACTTTCCATTTCATGGGGCTTAAGAATACAAATGTTGAATAGACATTTCTTCAAAGATATACAAATGGCCATTAAACACATGAAAATATGGTCAACATCATTAGTTATTAGAGAAATGCAAATCAAAATTACAATGAGGCCCATTTCACATCCATTAAGATTTAGGGTACTTAAAAAAAACACCAAAAATGCAATATCAACCACAAAATAAAATGGAAAATAGCATGTTTGTGAGGATGTGGAAGAATCGGAACCCTCATATATAGCTGGTGGGAATGGTGTAGCATCTATGTAAAACAGTTCCGTGGCTTCTAAAAAATTTAAACGTAGAATGACCATATAACCCTGCATCCCATTTCTCCATTCCATTCCTACATATATCCTAAAAAGCCCTAAAACAGGCACTAAACTAGTACATGTACACACATGCTCATATCAGAACTATTCGCAAGAGTTAAAAGTTGGAAATAGTTCAGAGGTCCATCAACAGATGAATGGATAAACAAATTGTGTTATATACATATATTGGAGTAATTGTTCTAACACAAGAGTGAACGAGGCACTGATATACACTACAATGTAGATGAACTTCCAAAATGAAAGAAACTAGACACAAAATGTCCCATACTATATGATTCTATTTATATGAAATATCCAGAATAGCTGAATCCATAGAGAGACTATAGATTACTGGTTGGCATGGACTAGGGGAAAGTGGGATGAGGCTAAACTGCTTAGTGGGTGAGAGGTTGTATTTTGCAGTGATGGAAATGCTTTGAAACTAGACAGAAGTGGTGATTGTGTGACATTGTGAATGGACTAAATGCCACTGAATTATTCACTTTAAAATGGTAGATTAATTGTGTGTCATGTGAATTTTGCCTCTATAAACTGTTTTAAAAATACAGATGTTGATAAATATTTATTTGTATATGAAAGTGAGTTTAACAAATGGGGTGATGACAGAGTTTGAATGAGACCTTATTTTTAAGACAAGTTGGTTTCTTTTTCAACTAGTTACTGAGTCTTAGAAACTGTGCCTATAGGATTTGAGAATGAGATTAAATCACTCTAAATATAAAGAATTAAGCCAAAGGCATTTCTTTTTAATAATTATAACAAGAATAATAATAAATATCTGGATTACACATCTTTAAGGGTCTAATTACATTAACCATTACCAAAATAGTATGTTCATTCCTATACATTTCTTGAGTGCCTTTTTTTTTGCCATTTTAATTTACTTTATTCATGTAGAAAAATAACTTTCTGAATTTTACATTCTCTTCAAATGTGTGTACAATTTCATTACAATAAAATCTTTGTACACAAAGAAATATTTCTGACAAAAGCTTATCCCTTTCAAATACTATTCAATAAAGTGACATTCCATCTGATCAAAAGTGAAAGAGCTTCTAGTTCTCACTTTTCTCTTAATAAACAACAGTTGAATTGCTAGACTAAAATCAAAATGGTCTTTCTCTGTGAAAGAAATTACTTTCTTGCTACTTCTTTCTAAATTTACTTTTTGTGCAAGCGTAGAGACAACATATCTCATCCCAGTCTGCCAGCCCCCTCTGCAATATACGGCTATCACCATAATAACCCTCAAGGAATGATTTAACTTCATAATTATAAGGACCCAAAGAATGATTAGAACAATGTTTTTCTTCTCTCTCATTTCCTCTTGTTAATACTCTAGCCTGCAATTCGCTTTTCCTTTAATGTTCACTGTTGGGGCCCAGTAATGCCCCCTGGTAGAAGCAGGATGAGGAGTTTATTCACTGTGGAATGATGAATGTCTCTGCACAGCAGTAGGATATACAAGCATATTGAATTGATTGCTGGCTTGCTTTCCCCATTTCCTTTTAAAATTTGTTATTTAAAGATCTGTAGTTACAAATATTAACTTTGACTTTTAGGAAAATATCAATAGCTATTTTCAGAGTTGGTCTGTAGCGCAATAATGACTGAACATATTTTATATTATTTTATATATCTCACATTTAGATAATTGGGTGTAAACACACATCTGTTTTTATGGCCATGGAAATTCCCTGACAGTTTATCCCAAGAACTGAATTGAAAACAATGGTTTATATATCTGTGTCTGCCTGTCTTTTCTTCGGACAAGTGTTGCTGAATTGCAGAGAAACTCTTGATTCTTGCAGATCGGGAAATAAATTAAAGCACAAGTAAAGGTGGGTGCAATTAAGGAGGAAATGTAAGCACATTATTAGGATTGGCTCATAGCAGACTAAAGAAAATTGAAATATTTAGGGACGCCTGGGTGGCTCAGTTGGTTGAGCAGCTGCCTTTGGCTCAGGTCATGATCCCAGCATCTTGGGATTGAGTCCCGCATCGGGCTCCTTGCTCCGCGGGGAGCCTGCTCCTCTCTCTGCCTCTGCCTGCCTCTCTGCCTGCTTGTGTTCTCACTCTGTTAAATGAATAAATAAAATCTTAAAAAAAAAAAGAAAATTGAAATATTTAAAAGGGCCTAGAACAGAAACTTTAAACTATTTAATCGATGCTTTTAGAAAAGTTAGCTATTTGGGTCAAAAATAATGTTAAGCTCCTGGATAATATTATACCAAAAATTGAAGATGTTCTAATAACTGAAATATGGAAAAAATATAAAAGTGCTAGATTGGGATATAAGAAAATTGTTTCATAATTAGAGACAAAATAGGCTTTCTGATTGAGTTTCGGTACCGGAAAGGGTTGGTGGATTTGGCAATACACACTTTCCAATCAGCACAGTGAAATATAAAAAGTGCAGTATAAGATACAGGTTCAGAATAAATACCTGTGAAATAGTAACTATATAAAATGTTATCTATAATACATACATATACACACATATATAATATATATATAATTATACAATATATAATATATATATAGCTTTTAGAAACTGATATAAATTTCCCAAACAACTTAAGAGAATGTAGATAATTGATAGAATCTAAGTATGTGAGAGGGTACACAAATAATCAATAAATACCTGAAATATCTGAAATCTCAGATTCACTGGAAATCAGTGAAGGGCAAATTGTTTCATGTCAATGAATATCACAACTTACATATATAGAAAAGAAAGGTTTGATGCTATCTAGTATTGTACATGAATGGAAATGTATATCTTCATACATTTCTGATAAGAATATAAGCTGATAAATCCTTTTCTGAGGTCTGTTCATGAACAACTACCAAAATTTTAAATGCACATGACCTACCTTAGAAGTTCTTTTCAAAGTATTCAAACTACAGAAATGCTTGTACATGTGCCTAGCTACTTTCGTAGGGTAACATTTTAAGAGGAATATTGAAAAGCAACATACATGTTCATTTCCAGGAAATGTTTGCTTAAACAACAGTACATCTGTACAACAGAAAACTCTGCACCCTTTAGAAAAAATAGGGTGGATTTTTAATAATGTGGAAATATATTCATGATTTTTTGTTCGACAAGGGAATTTCTTAAAAATTTGCAGAAATTATCCACGGTATTATCTCATCTTTAAAAAATCTAGATGACTGTATGCATAAAAGTATGCAACTGCATAGAAAAAAGGCCTGGATGGTTGTTCAAACATTATCTCTGATAAACAAAAGAGAGTGTGTTGGAGAATGCTGAAACAAGACATTTAAGTTTTACCTAACTACCCATATTGTTTGACATTTTTATAAATGAATGCTATTTTTAAACAAGTTTAACTGAAAAAAGAACAAAAAAGAGCAGAGAAAAACAATAGAGATGTTTCAGTTTTACCCTTCGATGATTTTTAAATTGAAATTTTTCATAAATTAGGTGTCTTAAGAAAACCTCTCCAAAACATTTAGTTGGCCTAATATCATAAGCAATTAAAATGAAGTCACTTTTCAAATTAACCTTTTGGTGACATTACAGATTGAAATAAGATGAATATATTCAAACAGGGCTTTAGGCATTTCCTCTGCATATGTGTTCCTAGGAAAGAGCTCAAAATTGTAACTTGTCTAATTCAGAATGTCCATGAGGGAATATGGACCCACACATCCTCTGAAGTGTTAGAGAAATTATAAAAACCAAACAAAAATTATTCACCTTGTGAAAAAGTAATCTTCATGTGTTACAGATTTCCTTGGATCTTGAAAATAACTTTATTGCCTTTCACCTTGCCTGAACTTGTAACTCACAATGCCCTCATTTTTTTTCTGACTTCACAAAACCACTCACTCTAATGTTAAAACAAATCTTTGATACATTTTCACGTGGTTTTCATGTATGTGTTTATGTTAATATACTATTAGAAGGGATTTGTCTGCTTACCATCCCTTTGTACATTCTCTAGTATGACTAGATACATCCAGAATAACTTTTATGAAAACAGTTGAATTATACATTTAGTTATAGAATATACTTTCCTAACATTATCAGAAGAGGGACTTTAAATCTGTTTTACACTTCACAATTACTGTTTTTAAATGAGTATTATAAAAAATTCTATTTATTTTAATGCATGCCTTTCATTTCTTTATAATTGGTTAGTAGATTATTATTTTTTTAAAAAAAGTCTCAATTACTGTGAGTTCCACAATAAAAATAAAACAATCATGGAAACTTTTTGACTTAACTGTGTGTGGCTCACCAGGATATAAATGTACAAGGACATTCTCTTTTGAAGGGGCCACTTGAATAAAGCATTTTTGTTTACTGTTTTCTCCATAGGTTTATCTCTGTCAATTAAAATAATAAAGGAAGAAAAGATGAATTTATTGCAGAAAACCATCCCAAGAAGATTCTCCCTCTTCACTAGTACGAAAGAGGTAGGCACGATATTATTCCCTTATTATTTACTTTGGCATGTTGTCACGATGCTGTTTTATAGATGGAATGTTTCATTAAAACATGGAAATTATAGTTAGAAACATCCTCCTTATTCTTACAACTTTTCATCCTTTGTTTTTCCTAATCTTTAGAACTCTTTTCTCTTTCATTCAAGAAACATAGACATATATTCTAAATTAGTTGCCATTACTAAGAAATTTCCCTGGGTCTAAAGAAGATGTTTATTTCTGCATCTAGGAGAACTAATCTGGTTTTGGTAGAATTATAGGTATTCAACATCCCATCACTCCAGAAGTGAAACCTTCTGGAATAATATGAATGCAGCAACATTGCTGATAATGTTCTGTATCAATCGAGTATAGAAGTTGTTCTTTAGCAGCAGGTTGCATTTAGTTTATCTGCAATAATTGTAGTCTGTCTTTGATAGATTGCTCTCTAGGTTGCATTATGCTATTATGAGTTTGTTCCTGTGCTATTACAGCTGTCTTCTTGAATTTCTGAAATATTAATGATTGACTTTTGGCATAAGGGCTTTACATGGGAATGCATGCTGCCATGATAATCTGGGATTGGATCATTTCCACTTTTACCAATTTATGCAACACTTGAGTTATACAGTTTGGTCTACTTTTCTGAATTAAAGAGTAAATGAAAGTAGTTATAGAGTCATTTTGTAAAAAAGACACAGGAAATTGGTAATGTGCATATTTTGACTGAAATTCAGTGTCTTAATAGTAAACTGGTAAACACAGTATAGGCATATTAATATGAAACTTGTCAATTTAGTTTTCCTACCAGGTATCTCCTTCCAAGCTCAGTTTGAGGATTACTTGTATTTATTAACATATTAGAAAAATCTGTTTAAGACCCAAAACCCTATGCTATATCATTTTTAGGTAAAATTTAATAGAGATTCAAATTCAGGAATGACATATATGTGGCATTTTATGTAATTATGGACGGCCCTTTAGGACTTCCAACACCTTAAGGAAAAAAGTCATAACTTTTCAAGATCTGTTTTTATATCACTTTACACCAGTCTGTTGAAACATTTTTACATTTTATATATTATGGTCTCTAAGGGATTTCAAAATAGGTGCTTCTTTAGAAAAATAGGTTCACTCAAAAATTATTTCAGGTTTTATAGATTCCTTGCTGGAGATTGTTTTAGAAGGTATGGTCAATATTGAGGACAAATTTCAAGATGTCAGGAGTTTGTATAAGTCAGATTATTGCATAATATATTTATATTATAAACTTCAAGGGGAATCACCAATTACAATTTGATGAATTTAACTTTGGAAATATAAAACATTTCAAATTTCGACTCCAACCTCATTAAATGATTGTGGTGCATGAACAATCAATCTTGTAACACTGAAAAATTAAAATAAACATATTTGGGGAGAAAAAAAAGTAAATAAATAAATAAATAAATGATTCCTGTATTGTTCCCACTACCCTTTTATTAATGATTACCATGGGGCAATCATTTATTTCTGTCAGTTACTGGGGCCTTGAAAAAACAGAGTCCATGCTAATAAGCTACATGTCTTATTAAAGTAGCAAGGAAAAAGGAAACATGTTTAGATGGTGAGTTTGCCCCTGTTATCATGACTTCTCAGTTAAATCCTAATTGGATTAATCCTAAATGCATGGTTAATGTCATTCACTGCTGTTTTTAATTACTGAACCACAAATGTGGTCATCATTTTCTAATCTCAAACAAAATTTCCCACCTCACCTTGTAATGTAAATGTTAATCCATATATAGCAATATATTATATATAACATATATTAATGTGTAAGGAGCTTTCCTTTGGTATTTTTTACAAGTAAACTTAGAGATGGTTATCTGGTGGGTGATGTATTTGTGTGTGTAAAACATAAATACCTTCAGTACCTGTATTTCTTTTCTCCTAATCTGTTTAAGGTATTTAATATCATTCTAAAGAGAGTTTTTATTATGGCAAAATTAATTATATAAAATTTTAGTTTTTCTCTCTATGACTTCAACCATTACAGTGCAATCAATTTCACTAGTACCTTCAAGATAAACTCAAACTTATTGACATAGTGTAAAAACTCTTCTTGGTGGTGACTGTTAAATCCCTTGCTGTTCCTTAGAGGCCCTGTGTTTTCTCTTGACCCCCATGCTTTGAATATTATACTTTTTTGCCCGATTCACCCTTTTCATATGGCTAACACTTACCTCTTAATATTTGTTTTAATACTTCACTGACAGCTCAGCTGAGTTTGATGTATCCTCTCTAGGAGGTTAGAGCATGCTTCCTCCTATTTTATTACTCAAAGGTTTTTTTTTTTTATTTCTTTTGTTTTATTCACGGCTTCGTATTTCATGTCTTTTAATCATGAGAATGATATCTACTGTACAACCTAAGTCTATTTCATGTGCTTGCTCATTCATTGGATGAGAGTCTTCCTCTTTACATCCATTTACTCCTTCATCTCAATTATACAGGTTTACTCATTTCCATGGACTATGTGTAATTTCCCCACCAGAACATTTGTTCCCTCCCCACTCCTTCCCTTTCTTCTCCCCCTCCCCCATCTCCTTCCCCTTTTTCTTCTTCTTCCCCTCCTTCTCCTTCTTCTCACCCAAAACCATAGTTTACATCAGGACTCACTCCTGGTGGTGTGAATTTTACAAGTTTGGACAAATGTATAATGACATATATCCATCCACCTTTATATATCATACAGAATAATTTCACTATCCTGTGAACTAAAATCCTCTGTTCCATCTACCTATTCACCCTTTCCTCCTTTGTAAACACTGGAAACCTCTGATCTTTTTAGTGTCTCCATAGTTTTACCTTTTCCTGAATGTAATATAGTTGGAATCATATAGTAAATATCTTTTCAGATTGGTTTTTTCACTTAGTGTTATGCATTTAAGTTTCCTTAATATCTTTTCATGGCTTGATAGCTCATTTATTTTTAGTGCTGAATAATATTCCATTGTCTGAATATTTGTTTATCCATTCATCTACTGAAGGACTTGGTTGATTCTAATTTTTTGCAATTATGAATAAAGCTTCTTTTTTTTTTTTGAATAAAGCTTCTTTAAGCATACATGTGTAACTTTTTCTGTAAGCATAAGTTTTTAATTCCTTCAGGTAAATACCAGGGAATATCATTACTGGATTGTATAATAAGAGAATGTTTAATTTTGTTGAAACAGCCCAACTGGCTTCTGAAGTGGCTATACCATTGTACATTCCCAACAGCAATGAATGAGAATTTCTGTTGCTCCAATCCTACCCAGCATTTAGTAGTATCAGTGTTCTAGGTTTTGGACATTCTTATAGGTGTTAGTTGTATCTTGTTGTTTTAATTTGCATTTCCCTGATGACATATGATGAAGAACATCTTTTCATATGCTAATTTGCCATGTATATATCTTCTTTGTGAGATATCTGTTGAAATCTCTGACCCATTTTTTATTTGGGTTGTTTGTTTTCTTATTATTGAGGTTTAAGAGTGTTTCATTATTTTGGATAACAGATGTATCTTTTGCAAATATTTTTTCCCAGTTTGTGGCTTGTCTTTTTATCCTCCTGACCGTGTTTTTCACCAGGCAGAAGTTTTTTTTTTTTTTTTAAAGATTTTATTTATTTATTTGAGAGACAGAGAAAGTGAGAAGAGAGCATGAGAGGAGAGAAGGTCAGAGGAAGAAGCAGACTCCCCGCGGAGCCGGGAGCCCCTTGTGGGACTCGATCCGGGAACTCAAGGATCATGACCTGAGCCCAAGGCAGCCGCCAACCAACTGAGCCACCCAGGCGCCCCCAGGCAGAAGTTTTTAATTTTAATGAAGTACGGCTTATCAGTTCTTTCTTTCATAGATCATGTTTTTGGTGTCATATTACAAAAGCCATCACCAAACCTAAGGTTATCTAGAGTTTCTTCTAAGTTATCTTCTAGGAGTTTTATAGTTTTGCATTTTACATTTTGGTCAGGGTCCCATTTTGAATTTATTTTTTTGAAGGTTTTAAGGTCTGTATCTAGAGTTTTTGTTTTTTTGCTGGTGGATATTCAGTTATTTCATCACCATTTGTTGAAAAGAATCTTTGCTTTAGGGAAGACTGGGTAGCTCAGTGGGTTAAGCAACTGCCTTTGGCTCAGGTCATGATCCCAGCGTCTTGGGATCGAGTCCCACATCGGGCTCCTTGCTTTGCGGGGAGCCTGCTCCTCTCTCTGCCTCTGCCTGCCTCTCTGCTTGCTTGTGTTCTCTCTGTTAAATAAATAAATAAAATCTTAAAAAAAAATAATCTTTGCTTTATTATATAGCATTTACTTCTTTGTAACATTACTTGACGATTATTTAAGTAAACTCTTAAGCCCAACATGGGGCTCGAATTATACTCTACCAACTGAGCCAGCCAGGTGCCCCAATGGTTGGATGTTTTTATGCCTTTCCATTTTTGGGTGCAGGACACATAGTTAAACTTCAGATAATAATTCTTTAATTAGCTATTTAATCAATCAATTGACTAAACAAATATCCATGTAAATTTAGATCTGTTACTTAAATATTTCTACTAAAGTGTTGCTGTGCATATAAATGATCCTTTTTACCTCTCCACCACTACAAATCAGAGTGTAGGGAATTTTCCCCATGTTTGGAATTCATCAGTTTATTTTAGTTGAGAGAATTTAAAACATAAGCCATTTTTTTAATATAACCTTCCATAACTCTGAGATTTAAATGAATATTTTTGTAACTGCAGAATGATGAGCTGCTACTAATGATTCATATTATTGACATCCATTGGTATAAGATATAGGAGAATATCTCTAGAACTGCATGTATATTAAGTTATTGTCATTGCAACCTGGATGCTAACATGGACTATGCTTATATTGTTTCTTCCCACTTCAGAGTCAACTCAGTCAGGTACCTGTACATTAACTAATCCATAAAACCACCTTCCAGTTAAGCCTCACTTAATCTTGACCTTACATACAATTCTTTACTTTTGACACATTCATTTGAAATAGTTTTGTTTATTATATTTTCTTGCATCTGGTACTAAGCATTTTTTTGAGAATCTAGTAAATGTGACATACTGTTCCAGGCGAATGGAGTATGACAGAGAACAAACCTACTTTTCCTGCTTTCAAGAACCTTACATTTTAGAAGGAGTGGGTGGCAGGAGAGAAAAAAATAGATACATAATATGATGGGTGATAAAAAGTGTTAGGGGATATTATGCAGGATGAGTGGGCAAAAAATGAATGTGGAATGCTATTCCAAGGTAGTCTGCAGAAGTCTATGTGATACGGTGATATTTAAGGAAAGATCTAAAGGAAATGAAGAGGAGAACCTCAGTGGATATCTGAGATTAAACCATTCCCTGCAGAGGGACCTTAGAGTAGCAGTTCAATGGGTTCAAAGAACAGCAAGGAACCTAATGTAGTTAGAGTAAAATGAGCAAAAGGGAGAGAGGTGGGAAATGAGATCAGAGAATTAGCAGGGTCCTGGGTTACATACAGTCTGCTAGACCACTGAGAAGACCGGTTTTTCACATGCTATCAGAACTTTGAGCAGAAGAGTTCTACTTCATGACTCGGCTCTATTTTGAGAATGAAGATCAGGGAAAAGAGAAACAGAACTATCTATGGTAATGATCTAGTAAAATATAATAGTGGCTTAGACCTTAGAATAGTGGAAGTGGTTAAAATGGCATGAAATTGTTAAATTTTTGGTATATTTAAAAAGTAGAATTGTTAGGATTTGCTTTATTTATTTGCTTTATTGTATGTGGAGTATGGAAGAAAGATATAGGTCAAAGTGGTGCTTAAATTTTTGTCATGAGTCAATGGAAATTTGGTATTTCCATGTATTTAGATGAAGGAGGCTAAGGGAAGAAGCTGTTTCAAGAGAAAAAAATAATTTCCTTTTGGACATGTTACATATGAAGTTTTAACTTGTTAAACATGTTAAATATGAACTATGGTGAAAAGTGTGAGCTAAAAATGTAAATTTGGAACCCATCAGCATATATGTAGTATTTAAAGCCTTTTAAGAGTGGAAAATAGAATGTAGTTGAGTGTTGCTGGAGTTGAAAAGATGTCTACAGATTCAACTCTTGAACCCTGCAACCAAGAAAACTAAAAAAGAACAACCAGTGACCAAGGAAGACACCAGAAGATATTGTCCTGAAGGTCAAGTGAAGATAGTGTTTCAAAGAGGAAGTTATCTCTGGGTCAGTGGGTACAGATGTATCATATACTGCTCATAGCTTGGGTAGGATCTTATTTTTGAAAGGTTTTTTTTTTTTTTTAAATTTTTTAATTTGGTGAGCTCACTGTAAGAGAGAAGCTAGGGCCATATCAGTTAGCAGGATGTTTTGTCTGGGTTCATTAAACTTAAATTTTAATGCAGCCAATAAAGGTAGGCAGTTACATGTCATTCCTAATGCAAAGTTTCTTATCCTCCCTGTCCCCTGACCCTGCTATCTTGGGACAGACTGTTTCCTGTAATTATAGAGTTTCTGTGTGATACCATGTTTAATTGATTTTTCTACCTCTTGCAAAACCAAATGGGTACTGTGGGGTTTCCCGCCCCCCATACTGGTTATCTTTTTAATTCTGTCAGTGAGTGAGTTTCCCAGTTGTACCCCCTAAACCAAGTTCTTGGCAGCTCCATTGGATGGGATTGCAGGATGCCTCTGTGTTTAGAGTTCGTACAGTGTGGATTCGGTTAGGCATACTGGAAGGTGAGGAAGGCTGGGTCTGTCCAATGTCTTATAGGAGCATTGCAGGGGCTCTACCAGCTAGCCCTGACAGCTTCAATATGATCCAGATTCTGTGCCAGACACATCCCCCAAATCTGTAGCAATGCAATGCCTATGAAAATACCAGCCACGATGATTAAATTGTCCTGCAACCACCTCTCAAACTGGGGCACATAGCGTTTGTTGCGGATTACCATTTGCCAGTCAACTTCTGTTTTTTGCCTGACATCATAGCCACACTGAGTGTTGATGACATTTTTCGCAGGGTCTTTGGTACAGTAGGAGAATGGCATCCTACATCACTTTTGACTTATGTTGGAATCTGTGCATTTGAAATAAATATTTAGGTTCCAGCCATCAGCTCCAGAAGCTGCATGGAACTGCTGATATTCCTGGATGAAGTCTATGAGGTTCTGCAAATCCGTGTCATCTCTGTTTGCTCTGATGTTGTTTATAAAGAAATATGGCTGGTCTTTGATCCAGGGAATTTTTTGCCATTAATTTGAGTACCCCCTTCTAATTGTGTGAAAGTCAGAATTCTTGCTTTTGTGTGTGGGAAAATGAACTTCTCTGGCTCATTCTTGAGTCTGCAGCCACAGGGGTCTTCTCTGTTTCATCCAGAGCACCTGGATCAAGACCAATCTTTATTATGTCTGGCATGGCTCCTACTTATTTGGGGTCCAGCTTTCTTCCTTTGAAGAATGACATTGGAATGTACATTGCACTTTTTTTGTGATAGTCTATACAGGAAATCCTTATTCTTGGTGATAAAAGAAGTCAGCATTAAGCAATTTATACTGTATCTTTATATTTTATTTTGATAGCAGAGAAAAAAATAGCCCTAAACTAATGAAAGTCAAAATTGTTACGTAATAAATTAATTTCCTGGAATTGATCTTACTTGAGATAAGATTATTGAATTTCAAGTTAAGGCCAATTTTATAGATACATTAATTATTTCATATGACTACCGATCTCTGGTTCTCTGATAATTCAGCACAGTGATTTATTACATAATGTAGCTTCTTTTGTTTGTGGGAAAGTTCGGTCTCTAAATGCCTCCCATGACTCAGGGAACATTTGAGATCCCCTCTGGTAGTTCAAATTGTGTTGCAGTGGCAACACATCAAAATGATTGTGAAACATCTTGTCTTTGTAAGTCATTGTAAATGTGTAGTTAATGGTCACAGAAGGGGAAAGATATACTTGAAGTATTGCAAATCAGATTCTTTTCAGTGTTCAAGCTGAATCTTAAGATTAAGAAACCGCAGCACTAAATCAAACTTGAATAAGAGAGTAAAATATTTATTAAAGAATAAGGAAAACCCACTCTTCTTTAGCAGAGCAGAGATCTTTGTGTCATTTTTTCCCCTTCATCTTTCCTACTTCTTTTCTCCATGATTCCTACTGGCTTATTTTGGCTTGGTTTCAGAACGAATAGAGGAGAACATTGAAGAAAGTGTAATTTACTTCATCTTTTCCACTGTTGCCTTGCCAAACCACAACCAGAAAAAGCACTCCTTGCTTCATTTTCAAAAGCCAATTATAACCTCATCGGTTTTAATAATAATATTTAAATGCTTATTATGTTACACAGTTTTACAAGGAACTCATTCAGTCCTCTGAGAATCCCATGAATTATCACATTTTACAGATAAGAAAATTGAGGTTTGGAAAAGATATATAATTTTTCTATGATTAAAGTCTATCATTATAACTATTAATTTATTGTAGGCTTTTATATTTCTGGTTTCACAGAAGTTATTATACCAAATAAATACAATTACCTCACCTCCTACTATATAAATTCGGAAGTTTGAGGGTATTTTTATATAAAGCATACATTTTTTGAGATGTAAGTGGCACATAACGTATTAGTTTGAGATGTACAACATAATGATTCAATGTTTGTATACATTGCAAAATGATCATGTAATAAGTCTAGTTAGCATCCATCACCATAATGGTTATTTACATTCCTAAAAGTGCTAGACGCTATGTGCTGTGACATTCTCAGGCAGAGCAGTATTCTAATTAGCTCCCAATTTCAGGCCAGAGAGGCACACTGATGATTTCAGAGCAAGGTGGAATAAACCGTGCTCAAATATGGGGGTCATGGTCTCATGTGGGAAAGGAATTTAGGCAGGCCCATGGGCTCAGGCAAGGCTTCCTGGAGACAGAGACACTTGGGCTGAGTTTTGGAGGATGGAAAGGCAGTGATAAGGGTGTGGGTTGGAGCAGGGAGGTAGAAGGGGAGATCCAGCGTGCTATAGTGTTGCTGGCACTCCTAATCTCATGATGAGATAAAGACCAAGACAATCAAATGAGAGCAGATAGCTCCTGCTGAGTTTGGTTTTGCTTTGAAATGGCCAGAGGGAAGGACAGTCAACCCTGGCACATAGTTATGTTTTTTTTTTGCCCAATCCAACCTTTTGACTCTGTCTCATTCAAAACTCAGTCTAAGATTTCTAATTATTGTTGGAGACATGAGTACTCTTCACTTAGAAAAACAGCTTTACTGGTGATAACTTTTGTCAAAATCACAGTTTCAACTCTGCGGAGTGTAATGTAGAGTTTACAAGCTTAGGAGACTTTGAACTCAGAATGCCTGGATTGAAATCCTGGTTTTACCTGTTCTCTTTTTGGCAAGCAATTCAAGCCTCTTTTTGCCTCTGTTCCCTCATCTATAAAATGGAGATAATACTAGTGCCTATGTAATAGGATTCTGTATGTATGGAATAAGAAACACATACGAAAAATACAATGCCTGGTACATTGTCAGCATTCAACAAATATTAACTTCTTTATTATTCAATTACGAAACTAGCCGAAATTGCAGCAACAAACAAATAGAATCCTGCAAAAACCAGGGAATGGCAAGTCTGGGACAGACATATGCAAGTACCTGGCTTTGGGTATGGATCCTTTGAAGATGACTATAAAATGAAAATGTCTAAGAGAGAGCGTGAGCAACTTACCTTTATCTGTGTTGTTAGTAGTTAAGCATTCTAACAGTGGGTGGGATAGGTTGGGACAGTCATCCAGGTTAGATAACCCTTAGCCAGAACAGTGTTTAGTGGCTGGGGGCAGTAGAGGTGCTAAAATGGGACTGGGAGTGAATCCAGTGGGATCCTAACAGCTGGGAGTAATGAGAATACAGGGGAGCCTCTGCTGGGATAGCAAAAGCTAAAATCTTAGTAGAGAGCCTGCGTCAAATCGAAACAAGAGCATTGTGCTGTACGTGGACTGTGAAGTCATTACAGGAGAGAACGAAAGCTTTCTTGCATAATAAGCAGTAAAATCCTGGCTGTACCATGAGGCTTATGAAAACTAAACCTAACAGAGTAAATGAAAAATGCATACTTGGGATTGGCTTGTTCCCTCCAGGCACATCTGTTGGCTCAGGCAAGATACCTTCCAAGTCTCTTAGTGATCTCAAATGTAGCATGAGCTCCCGAATATGCACTTCACAAGCTTGCTGTAAGAATGGGCAGAAATAATGTCTTAACAATTATGTTAACTTCAAAGTGTAATACAGACATTGTTGTTTTTGTATTGTTTTTATTGCCTCTGTCTCTTGAGAGTTTGTTATTATTCTATATGTCTTTTTAGAGGAGAACCTTGTTAATATTTTTAAAAGTTTTTAACTCTCACCCCACATACATGCTAGTGACATAAGCAGAATATTTTTTTCCTCTTCAAAGACCCTATTTTACCTGGGTCTGACATCTCTAATCTGGATCATTCAGCCAGTTGAGAAATCTGATTTTTATGAAATTGAAAATGACTTAGGGTATTTGGGCAGTGCTCTTGTGTTGGGAAAAAAGTTAAAAACTAGGAGCTGGCTATTTATTTTCTGTTCAAATTGCAGTCAGAATCACTATGGTAAAAGTTTGGGCTCAACTGATTTCACCTATTTATATTTACTAAACTGGTCGAATTTCATATAGATTGAATCAAAATAACTTCACCTCTTTGAAACTTGGCAAAAAATATTAATCTACTTTGGATCTTGTTTCTATCAAAGAAAAAGACCTAAGAATTTATCTTTGAGTCATTAGAAATGGGAAATCATGGGGGACTATTCTTACAGGATGATTGTTTCATGTCTTCCAAATTGGAAGTAGTCATTTAAGCTAGAAGCGGTGATGGCACATTTTCATTTAGCTGTTTTCTTCTGCTAAAAATCTTACAACTAATATTCTCTGGTGGCTGCCTTTAGTAATGTGCAAAAATGGTTCATACTTGATTAAATCCCACTGGCTTAAGGATAAAAAGAGGCTATGGCCTTTCCTCGAACCATGTTTCCCTATTTATTCAGCTCTACTCACACTTTTATTCAGCAACTCATGGAGTATTATGGTAAGTTAAACATCATGTTCATAAGATGCAGCCTTTACTTTAGATTATTTTCTAAATTCTTATCTGAATAATTGAATATTATCATATGAGCTATGTATATAAAGTCATGGCCATGAATGTGAAGAGGGAAATATGCATGGTGACATATTAGCACCCTCAAAATACAAATAATCCTACTGAAATAGCAGGCTTTGACTTTTTCCAAATGATATACACATTTTTTTTTTTTTTTGGATACATACCCTTCAGTTGTCTTCCAGAAAGACAACTTTTGTTTGACTCTCACCAACAGTGTAGTACTTTGTGGCTTCAGCAAGGGGTATTCTCAGCCTTTTAAATCTTTTCAAATCTTTTCAAATCTGAGTCATGAACAATTAAATCTTATTGTTGCTTATTTTTATTTTTTATTAACATATAATGTATTATTTGCCCCGGGGGTACAGATCTGTGAATCATCAGGCTTCCCCATTTCACAGCACTCATCATAGCATATACCCTCCCCAATGTCCATAACCCAGCCACCCTATCTCTACCCCCCCAACTCCCAGCCACCCTCAGTTTGTTTCATGAGATTAGGAGTCTCTTATGGTTTGTCTACTTTTATTTATTTTTAAAACAACTATTATGAATGAGGCTATTTTTCATTATGTTTATTTGATAATCATATTTTTTTCATTGAGGTATAATTGACATATAAAATTATATTGGTTTCAGGTGTGCAACATAATGATTCAGTATTTGTATATATTGTGAAATGATCACTATAACAAGTCTCGTTAACATCCACCACCATACTTAACTTTTTTTTTCTTGTGTGATAATTACATCTCTTATCCTATGCGTGCTTACTTATGTTTCTTGCCCATTTTTCTTTTGGGATATTGGTCTTTTACCTATCTTTTAAACAGATGGTTTCTCTGTATTAATAGGTAATTATGCTTGAGGTTTTATTATATGTTGGGCAAACTTTGACTTTTATTTTTTTTTAAGATTTGATTTATCTATTTGAGAGAGAGAGGGAGCATGAGCGGGGTGGAAGGGCAAAGGGGAGGGAGAAGCTGACTCCCTGCTGAGCACGGAGCCCAATGTGGGGCGTGATCCCAGAGCCCCGAGTTCATGACCTCAGCTAAAGTCAGACACTTAATCACTTAACAGACTAAGGCACCCAGGTGCTCCCGCAGGGTTTGACTTTAAAAGAAAAGGATCTCCCAGCTAAATAGGAGATAGTTACGTTCTTTCAGAGTTGTAGACTTTCTGAAAAAACAGCATATGAAAATCATGTTTCAGAATTATGACTTGGGACTTCTTTTTCCCCTATTCAAAAGTAATATGTGGTTTTTATGTTCTCATTGATTAGGAATTTTACTGTGAAAGAATTGTAATTTTTACTTTTTGAGAAGTTTAGTTGTATCTAATTGGATAATTTCTAATTCTTTTCATGACACACTCTCCTCATTGGTCCATGCATTGTCTGCTTTTATTTAAGTGGGGATTTATTTCTTTATTTGGTTATTGTTAGTAATGTACTGAATACCAATGAAGCATCTCCCCTAAATAAAACCATAGCACGACACTGATCTCTGTCTAGCATATGTTTGCCTTCTCTATCCCATTCATTTGTATCCCAGTATCCCAGCTACTCAAGGCTGGAGCATTTGCACGGTAGAGCATGAGGTTCTCTCGCAGGACTTAACCAGCCTCTATGTACTATAAAGTAATTGCTGCAGAGTCACTGAAGATTTTGCCAATTTGTGAATGAAGGACACTTTGGATATCAGCCAGATCATTTTATAAGTTGGTCTTCAGTTAGTGTCTCTTATACCTACAATTAGTTTGAAAAATTGAAGATTCCAATTTGCCGTGATGAAGGTCATGGATGGTTGACCAGGACTCACACTTCTTCCAGCCATTAAGTGAGTTGAAGCCAGAATCTTTTGGTGGCTCACTGAGTAATGTGGTTTTCTTTGAAGAATATTTTGCATCTGCTCTCCTTTTTCTCCACTCCCAAACTGAAAAACCACTTGCTCCCAGAATTCAGGTCATACTTGTTATCAATACTGTTATCACCACATTTGTTCATTTAATGATACAAAAGTGTAATGTTGCCCTGCAATTCCAATCAAGGGTGAAAACAGAACAACAATAAAACCCATAAAAACTATAAATACTCAGCTTTCCACACACACACACACACACACACAATATTTCCATATATATAGATAATATATATTATCTATATACATTTCTTAAAAGTGTATTTTTGGTTAGTTGTTTGTAATTTTTTAAAAAGATTACCACACTATATGTAATCTTAAAGAGAATGTGTTTTTCACTTACTGTTGTATTTCTAAAATTCACTCAGATTCTTTAGTGTCTCTCTAGGTCTTTTTTTTTTTTTAAAGAATAAATCTTTTATAGTGACAAATTTATTTTGTGCTTCCAAATGTTACTCAGTTTACTGGTATGATAAAAAAAAACAGTCACTGAAATCTCAGAGATTCATTGACAGAATATCTCATATAAGGAACACTTTTTAACTGCTAGTGTTTTCAAACTCATGATAGTGTGCTTTGTTTTGCTTATCACTTCTATTTAAGTAATAGAACTGGTTAGGACTGAGAGACTAAGGTAAAGATTAGTTTCCCTAACCAACATTTTTCGATTGTACTTCCCAAAAGTCTCTCAATGTTTTGTGTAGACTGCATTCCTACTTCATAAAAACAAGTTTATGATCATTTGAAACAATTTTATATTGTTAAGCTCATGTGGTTTGTCTTACATAAGGCATAATTTTTTCACATTTACTTTAAGTAACTATGTTTTAAGAATCTATTAAAATCTGACACATGTGGGCCTTTGAGCCTGTTTATTTGCTTAATTTAATCAGTTCTAATTAGACAGCATATGCCAATTAGATAGATATTAATTGATTGTGAGACATCCGTGTCACAGAAGTAGGGCTGAAACTATAGTGCTGTTTTCTTTGAATCTTTTCCTAGATAGCTATAACACCAAGTTTTCTAATGGAAAAGAATTTTAATAACTACATTGTCCAGTGGTTCTCAATTCTGTCTGCATAAAAGAACTCTGGAGAGCCATCACTCTGACAGAACTTATTCATAATAATCAGAAACTGGAATAATGCAAATGACCATCAATAAGGTAATGGATAATCCTACTATGATATATTTGTAGAGTGGAATATTATCTACCTATGAAAATCAACATATTGAGTAATGAAAATCAGATATAATAAAATGCATATTATATGATTCTATTTATACAAAGGTTTAGGATATGCCAAACTAAGTTACTGTGGGAAAATTGGATCATTGGTTTCTTGGAATGGGGGGGGGGACTGAATATAAAATGGCAGATGGGAATCCATATATTTTCCAATATTTTATTATGAAAACTTTCAAATGTACAGCAAAGGAAAGGACTTTACAATGAACATTCATATGTCTGTCCATAAACAATATTTTACAATTAACATTCCCCTGTTCTCCATTTGTTACAAATCTATTCCATTTATCCATCTCTCTATCCACCTACAAATCAAACTATTATTTGGGTTCCTTTCAAAGCAAATTGAAGACATTAAAATACTTGCCGATATCTACTTTGGCATGCATATCATTAACTAGAATCCAATATTTGTTTATAGTATTTTTATTTTGAGTAATATTTGAGTAATTTTGTTTTGTAAGTTGTTTTGTTTTAACTTTGGGTGTTCTGGTAGGTATGTAATGGCATCTCATTGTGATTGTAATTTTCATTTTCCAATAATTAAGTTTACATTTACTGAATTTTGGCAAATACATATACCAGTGTAATGCAAATCCCCATGAGGCTATAGAACATACCTACTACCACAGAAAGTTTCCTTGTGCTCCCTCCTGGCATATTTCCACTCCAAATATTCCCAGAGGCAATTATTGTTCTGTTTTGTTTATGCAGTAGATTCCTCTGCCTGTTTCATAATTGGAAATAAATATAATAATGTAGTATGTACTCAATTGTGTCAAGTTTCTTTCATTTCTTTGGAAATTCATCTATATTGGTGTACTAAGACTCCATTTGAAATTCATCTGTAATGGTGTACTAAGAATCCATTTGTTTTTATTGCTAAGAACTACCTTTTTGCATGAATAAATCAGAATTTATCTGTTTTATTATAGACAGACTTCTTAAAACTAGAGACTTTGGCTAATATAGCTTCTTCAAACATTTTGTACAAGTCTCTTTGTGAATATGTGTTTTTATTTTGGTATTGTAAGTATTGAAAAAATACCTACAAGAGGAATTATTTGTCACATGACAAAGGTGTGTTTAGTTTTACAAGAGACTGGCAGACTTCTTTCTAAAGTATTTACATCTTTTTACCTTCCCACCAACAATGTATGTGAGTTCTAGTTGCTCTACAATCTCACCAGTAGTTTTGTAAGTTGTTTTTTTTGTTTTGTTTTGTTTTAACTTTGGGTTTTCTGATAGGTATGTAATGGCATCGCATTGTGGTTGTATTTTCATTTTCCAATAATTAATGATTTTAGCACTTTTTACACTCAATTCTTTGCCATTTGTATATCTTCTTTAGTCCATTTTGTTCAATTTTATTGAGTTATTTATCTTTTATTATTCAATTGTAGGAATTATAATAGGTTTCAGTCCTTTGTCAGATATATATTTTGGAATATTTTCTCTCAGCCTGTCACTTAATTATTTATTGATTGTTATATTTTTATGAACCAAGATTTAAATGGTGATGAAATCTATCAGCTTTTTACTTTTATAGTTATTATTTTGGCATCTTTCTCAAAAATGTTAACGCTGATTCATGAAGACATTATCTTATGTTTTCTTCTGAAAGCTTTATGTATTAGATTTTAGCTTGAGAATTATCTCTCTTTAATTTTTTTATGATATTCTGCTCATCCGTCACAAAGAAAAACAAGGCAAGACAAAGCAATAAAGAGTGCCAGAAGAACGGTGAGATTGAATTTTTAAATTAACTGCTAGGGAAAGTTCTCTCAAGCAAAGACTTTTGATTTCATAGGGATTGTGAGCACACCATTTAGTCGCCTGGGAGGAAAACATGCTAGATATAGGGAACAGCAAATTAACTGAAGGACAGAACTCCTGGGTTTTTGTTTGGTTTTGAGGAAGCAGGGAGGACAATGTGGCTGTGAGCAAGACAGAGTAGTTGGGAAAAAGCACAAGAATACCAGGGGAGTTCTTTGCATCTCAGGGATCATCTTAAGGACTTCAGTGTATTCATCTGAATAAGATGGAGATCTGCTTCAGGACTTTAAATGTAGGAATGATATGATCTTACTTGACATTTAAAAAGACACCTCTGGTGCTATATTGAGAATAGATTCTAGGAGGGAAAGGGTGGAACAAAAATGCCTTTTAGGAGGCCAGACAGGAGCAAGTAGTTTGTTGGACCAATTTGGCAACAGTGAAGATGATTAAAAATAGTTGGATATTAATGGGTGTTTTAAATTTGATAACTAATATGAACTGGTTTCTCCCTGTTTTGTTAATTTGTATTTCCCTAATTATGAAGCTTAAATTTTTTTCCATCTGTAACTTTTTATATTCTTTATAATCTCTCAGTATGATTTGGTATCATTTTGTAGATATATTTTATGTATTCTTTATCCAAATATTTCAATTTCATTTATTTATTTATAGATTTTAGTATTTATTAGAGAGAGAGATAAAGAGCACAATAAGTAGGCAGAGCAGCAGGCAGAGGGAGAGGGAGAAGCAGGCTCTCTGCTGAACATGGAGCCCAATGCAGGGCTTGATCCCAGGACCCTGGGATCATGACCCGAGCTGAAGGCAGCCGCTTAACCAACTGACCCACCCAGGTGCCCCTAATTATATTTATTTTCAATATTATCTCTCAGAAATGTGAATTCTCTTTTCATAGTGTGTGTGAAGTACCTTATGTACTAGTCTTATATGTGAAATAATACCGTATGTGTAAAATAAGTGCATTTAATATATTTTTTTACTTTTAATATGCTATTTAGTAATATATTTCTTTCATAATTTGTGATATGTGATTATTTACTTTCTCCTTCTCCTTCCTTTTCTTCCTCTTACTTCTTGTTATTCATCTTCTTCAGAAATCCTACCTAATGTTAAGATTGATGTACTGAGATTTAAAATAAGTGGCACTTATTTAACAGTAAAGTGGCAGGTGGTGAGAAAACTAGCATCTTGATCCAGAAAGCTGAAAATGCCTGTTATAAATTAACAAAACAGTTTTTATATGTGATGTGAGGTAAGGGTCCAGGCTCATGTTCTTTAAATGGAGATAATAATTTTTCTTGTACCATTTTTTGAAATTACTTTGGATAATTAATTACTTTGGTGACTTTTTCAAAAAAAATCAAGAGACCTTATAAGTATGGATTTGTTTCTAGGGTTTCTAAGTCTTTTTTTTTTTTTTTTTTTTTAAGATTTTATTTGCTTATTTGACAGAGAGAGAGAGATCACAAGTAGGCAGAGAGGCAGGCAGGGAAAGAGGGGGAAGCAGGCTCCCCGCTGAGCAGAGAACCCAATGTGGGGCTTGATCCCAGGACCCTGAGATCATGACCTGAGTCAAGGCAGAGGCTTTAACCCACTGAGTCACCCAGGCACCCCTAGGGTTTCTAAGTCTTGAGACAAAGTAATATTATTTCTCCAATATTGTTCTTTTTTTATGATGGCTTCTGACATCATTTATATTTTAAAAATGTTGGACTAAGTATATCAATTCCTTCAAAATGTTTTCTGGGATTTCATTTAATCTACAAATAATTTTTTTTTAGGATTGACACCTTAACGACACTGAATCTTCCAATCCATTAACATACATACCCATTTATTTCTGTTTTTAATTCTTTCAACAAAATTTTGTAGTGTTTGGAATGGAGGTATTGCACCTCCTTTGCCAAATTTATTGCTAAGAGTGATTTTGACATTATCACAAATCCAATTTTTATAGTTTTACTTTGAAAGTTTTGTTGCCCATATATACAAATACAATTAAGTTTTATTTATTATTCTTGTATCCTGTGACCTTGCTTAGTTCACATAATAGGCTTAGTAGTTTTCTATATTCCATAGATTTTAATGTAAAAAATTGTCATGTATCAACACTTCTTTCTTTCAAATCTTAATAACTTTTATTGCTTTTCTGTTTTTTTTTTTTTAATGGCTAGTATATATAGTATAATATGGATGAGTGGTAAGAGAGGGCATCCTTATCTTTTTCCCAGTCTTTGTGGAATAGCATTCAATATTTTTCTTTAATATATGTGAGAGCAGACCTTCCTTTTGGGTGTGTGTACATACTTTGGATTTGTAGGTTATCTTTATTGCAAACATCACATAATCACACATCATCTTTAATTTTTATGTTCTCTTCCTTTAAAGAGAAAAAGTAAATGAGAGTTCCTTGTACTCTTTTGGAACTTCTTCATAAACATGTAATTATATCAAAATAAGAATTTAAATAAAAATATATTACTAGTTAACATGAAGGCCAATCTGCTGTACAAATATCCAAAAATGTAATGGCTCAACAAAAATAGTAGTATATTTCTCTCTCATTTTAGTAGTCTAGGGCAGGTATGTGTGTGTGCTCTAAGAAGACACGTAGGGATCCAGGCTGGCAGTGTGGCTCTGCAGTCCTTAATATTTGACTTTCAAGATTGCTTCAGGTAAAACCATTTCTATCCAGCAGGGTAAAAAGGAGAGAAGCAAGTCCTAAGTGATCATCTTTAAGTGGATGATAAGTGGCACATATTACTTGTGCTCACTTCTCAGTGATGAGATCCTGTCCTGTGGCCATAATCACTGGGAGGGAGAATGAAGCCTATAATATCCAATCATGCTTGCCACATGTACCCAGCTAGAGGGCGAATAGGTCTGGGTGACAGGCAGTGGTGTTTCACAGAATATTTTATAGTACAATCATAAACACTAAAAGCTACTGTTTGTCTAAAATTTGGAAGTATAAGAAAGAAAGTAGAAAGAGTGAGAAGAAAATATAAATATGAATATACAACTGAGGATGAGGAGACAAAGGAATGTTGCCCATAGAAATAAAGAATCATGGTAAGGGAGATAAAGGTTTCAAGACAGAGGGGTGAGTTCAAATAAGGTAACTAAGAAATCATAATTGTAACCATTACATACTCTAAGCTGGTTTAGCCACTCATAACCCTCAGTGTGAACCTCTGCTAATCTTTTGGGTGTTAGCTAATGCTATATATCAAATCCAGTTGAGCTCATTAAACGTAATTACTTAGACACAGAGCCTTTACCGCAGTAATCCACATTACAGAAGCAGACACACACCTATGCTCTATAAATGGAGATTTGTTTTATCCATGATAGTTATGGTGGAATTATGATGCATTGCAATTAAGAATTTTTTGGCAATACTTTAGTCTCAAGTTTTGAGTTCAAATACCTCTTTAGCTACATCAAAATTTTAATGTGATGCTGTCAATGGGATTATATTTCAATATTTGCAATCTGGAAGAGTAAAAATGGGTAAAAATTATTATTTTAAATTGGCTACAGATGTTTTCTGATTTATCTTTGGAGAAGGCTGATGTTTATTTTGGGAAAGAAATACTGTAATGGCATTTTGATTATGTAGAAGTAGAGCCAAAGATGTTGTGAAATGGAAATATTTAAATTAGTGAGGAGGGAGGAGGTGAATTATTTTACATAGCAGTATAAAATGTTCTTTCTTGTTAGGGTCTCATTTTTAAGGATTAAGTCTACTTTGGGTAAATTCTGGGCCTGAGCTTGGAGGTCAGTGAGGGTGAGGAGAGAGGCCTATTCTATACATATGAAATCATGACTGGTTGAGACCTGCTTATTGGGGAAAGGAAGCTAACAGGATTCTAGATATGAAATATTCTGAAAGGCCATGGTCCATGGATATGCAGCATCTGATTTTTTCTTGCTTCTTTTTGTTGGTATGACTCATTGCTGCAGTGTCCAAGCCTTCAGCCATGAGATATATATAGATAGATATAGGTATAGATATACAGGTGTAGGCAGAGTTATAGATATAGTGTATACACATACTATGTATATATTTATGTATGTGTATGTATATTTATAGTGTATGTGTATATGATACATATATAAATGTGTACATATGTACAAACTATATTAATATAGCATATAGTATTAAATGATTATATGCATTTTCAACATGTACTTATAAACATATATGTACATACATATGTATATTAATTTTATATTTACTCAAAGTAAGCCAGGGAGAGATATACATATTCTTGGTGAAAGCCATTTGAGTATGCTCTGGAAATGTCAGACCAGTTCACTAAGAGCAATTTGTAAAAGAGACTTTTGTTCTGAGAATAAAACACAATTTCAGTCATATCTTGCAAAGTGCTACAGCATGGAGAGACTATGGGGTGGAATGGGGTGGAAATGTCTACCTTCTCCTGGGAAGAGGGACCTCTGTCGGTTTTGGGTTTTGGAAAGTCAGAAGCTATATGCAATTTCATATATCTATATATGGAAAACATAATAGGAAGCTTTGCACAGTGGCAGTATCGTAGCCAATGAGGTTTATCCGAGGCGCGATTATTGCTAATTGGAAAACATAATAGGAAGACTATTAGGATTGGATTCTCACAGGATGTGGTCACTGTGGCTAAAGGTTAATCAGTTTTGCTGGAGAACCTCCCTTGCTTTGAATTTCTCTTTTCAGGAAGGGCCGGCCCCCTTTAATGGCCTATCCTATTAGATCATGGCCATCCAGTATAATCTCTCTTCTAAGTTAGTCATTGAATTTGGGGCCTTATGGCTTTCCAACCATTAAGTCAATTTGATCTAGTAAATTCAAAGATTAAAAAGAAAAGAAGGCTGACAAAGCACTTCAAACAGAATATAACTTGGGGGAGGGATTGACTCTTTAAAAGTATAGTCATATTATAGTAACCACTCATTTTACAATAGAATATAATGATTATCCAATTAATTGATTTACTTCTTAAAAGGAGAAGATTCGACTTGAAATTTGAATTAAATGGCAACGTACTTGTACATTGTACTTGTGCAATATAAAAATTAAAATCATCAATTAAGTTAATAGTAACTATTTAATAGTGAAAGAAACTAAACTTGGAGGTCTAAATGCATGACCACTGTGATTTAAGAAAATCTTCACTGGGGCACTTCGGTGTCTCAGTTGGTTAAGCCTCTGACTCTGGGTTTGGGCTCAGGTCATGATCTCAGGGTCATGCGATGGAGCCCTGAGTTAAGCTCTTTGCTCAGCAAGAACTCTGCCTGAGATTCTCTCTCTCCCTCTCCCTCCCTCTGCCCCTAGCTTGTATGCACAACCATGATTTCTTTCTCTCTCAAATAAATAAATAAAATCTTAAAAAAAACAAAAACAAAAAACTCCTTACTGTGCATTAAATGTTTATTATGAGCTGGATCTTAAATTCAGGCAATGATAGTACCTGGGTACTTATGTTATGACTGGTATAATTCTAAGTATGTAAATGTATTATTCCATTTAATTTTTATAATATCCTTTTGAGGTAGATATTGATATTATTTCCAGTTTTCACATGAAAATTCATGTAACTTGCCCAAAGTCTCACTAATTAGTCGTGGCGCCAGAGTTTAATGCTTGGTAGGCTGACTCTTGAGTCTACTCTATATGTCTTCCAGAATAAAAAAGAATAGACATTCCTAAAGACCCATTTATAGTTGTTATATTTACTTTAATAGTAAGTACCTGGTGATCCTCATACTACTCAGGAGGGAGTCTTAGCATAGTTTAGACTCTGAGTTTTTGTTTTTTGGGTTCTTTTGTTTTGTTTTGTTTTTCCTACTAAGGACTGAGTCTGGCAAACATTCAGAAGAAAAGTATGATTAATTCTTTTTTTATGGGCAATTATAGTCTCAAATATGAAAAGTATAAACATGGTTTCTTGGCATTTATTTTTTATTTTTATTTTTAAAAAAGTTTTTATTTGAGAGAGACAAAGAAAGAGTGTGAGTGGGGAAGGGCAAAGGGAAAGGGAGAAAGAATCTGAAGGAGACTTTGCACTGAGCACAGACCCCGACAAGGGGCTCAATCCCATGACCCCCAAGATCAAGACCTGAGCTGAAACCAAGAGTCGGACACTTAACAGACTGAGCCACCCAGGTACCCCCCTTGGGATAATACATTTAATAAAGATATAAACAAATATACATTTTCTCTTCTTCTGTATTTATTTGTAACTTATTTTTATGTTCTTTACAGGAAAAAAAAAAGCTGAATCACAGGAGTATTTTCCTTTATCCTCTCTATAATTCTTCACTTTCTTCTAGTCCGAACACCTTGACATATTGCACACTCATCTCTGTTGGCAAGATAATAATATTTCGGTTTCTGTTTTCTCCTAAAGAAAAAAACTGGTGGGGTTGTGATCTAAGCTCTATGCTGCTTGGGGCAGCTATACCTGACAAGAAGTGACATTCTCCATATTGACACTATGAGTTTTTTAGACAAAACACTGAAAATGTGACAATGACGTTAGCATTAAATAATAGATTTTGTAAATCATCAAGGCAGTATGAACTGGAACTCAGCAGCTCTGGAAAAACTACATATTAAAAGCTTACATATAGATGATTCATCATTAGAGTGAACCAAAGTCCCAGCACAAATGGAACTGAAGACACTACATAAAGCAGGAAAAGTAATCATCAAATATGATATTTATCAGGTACCCAGCATAAAGTTTAAGCAAATATCATTATCCTGCAAAGCTTTCCAGACCTTAATGCCTAATCTCTGAATGTTAGACAGCAGAATCATTTAATGTCTTTGCAGCGGATTTTCTCTTTAACTTTTTCCCATGTCATGTTGCTTTAACTTTAAATTCTAAACATCATCAAAATTTATAGTTTCAGCTATCTCTATTTTTAAGTTAGCTACACTTGCAGTGAGCATAGCATTAACGTATAGACTTACATAGGCTTGTGGAATCACTATGTTGTATACCCCACACCAATATAACATTGTATATCAAGTATACTTTATTTAAAAAAGGGGATTAAAAAAAGAAATCTAAATTCAAATTCATTCAGATTTTTATCTCTTCTATTCCAAAATATTTCTTGCTTTTAAAATGTCTATTTCATAGTATTTCCCTTGGTTTTTGATACAGTTTTTTAAGGTGAACGTAGCTTTGAGCTGGTAACTAATAAATTATCTAATGGGGAAAATGGGATGGGGTAGGAGAAGAGTGGGGAAAAGACAGATTTTAACCATTTACCTAATTAGATATTTAATGAATTTAGGGGAGACCGTTACAGTGAGGAGGATAGAAAAATTTGTCTTGCCTTATCCAGTTGTTGAAACATTTTTGCTATAGGGTTTTCTATATTTGAGAATTTCTTTTCTACATTTTCATCTCACATTTTATTTTCTTTTGCAAGTTTCATTCTTCAAACCCTGTAACAATTGCCATTTTCTATTATTTTAGTTTTTACTTTCCCCCTTTGGCCTTCAAGTATGTTAATGGAAACTCTGCCTGTTCCCATTTGCTCATCATCTCAGCTGAAGTCATCAACCTACCTCTTTACCAATTCAGCCCATGTTTTGAGGTGGGAGTCTGCTTTCATTTCACCCCCTTGTTTTAAATGTTTCTCAAATATTGGTGCTTGAGTCCAACCAAAGACTAAATAACCAAAGACTACATAAGCAACTAAACCAAATTCTCCACAGATGATTAAATATACATGCAGGTTTCAGAATTATTGCTCTGACTGAAAACTGGTTCCTCTCCTCAAACATGTTTTCAAAATATTTCACCTTTTAAAAAATCTTTCACCTTTAGAAGGTCTTTTTGAAACACTAAAAGCTGTTACTGTTTTTGTAATTAAGTATTGTTGCTTCTAAAACATATATCTTTCATCTATTTGAAAAATACCTCTTTCAGAAATTGAGGCTCATGCCCACTGGCTTTATTCCTTTTTTTTTACTCTCCCCTTTTGCTATCTTCTGTTAATTTCTAGGTCAGTTCCTTCAATTTATTTCAATCTCAGAAACTGGTTCACAGTTTTCTCACACTAACTTCCTGTTGTAATTCTGGGATTCTTTAATACCCCCACCTGAGAAATGTATCATCCTCCCCTTGTTAATTGGGCTGGTAGCTAATGATTCTCAACCAGGGAAAGGAGGAGCATTTTGAGATTGATCATTATATATGCTTCTTCACAGTCCTCTGGGAGCCAAAGTGCTGAGGAAGAATGATTATTTGATCCGTATACTTGACCCCCATTTTCTTTCTATCCATTATATGCTCTCTGCCCTTTTCCATGATTTTGTTCTTTTGCCCTTAATTCCGAAAACTTCTCTACATCCTCTATTTCATAGACGAAGTTTGTGTTCTCAAGATTGTCAATTCTCTACTCAAATCAAGGAGAGGTACTAATAAATCTTATCTCACCTCTGGCTCTTTAATGGTGTAGTCTCTACCCCTCAATGGGGATTGTCCTTTGTATTCAAAAAGTGCTTGTCTGAGTCAAGGTAAGACTCAGCAAAGCCAAGGGGGAAGTAGTGTCAGGAAACAGGTGTATACTTTTGAGGCAATAGTTGCTGCAAATGGAAATTTCTTCTCATTTCAGGAGAGTGGTCGATTTTGCTTCACATGACTTTGCCACATTTTGAAAATCTGAATAAAAGAAAATGCTCCTGACCTTTGAGCTTTCTATAATTATAGCTCTATGCTTGCTACCAACTTTTGGCCTGGCTTCTCATCTATCCTCTATGTCCACTTATTTCTTTTCAAGATTTCTCTTTGTAATTTGTCACAATAGAAAAAGTCTCTCATTATGGACCACATGTTTTTGCTGACATCTTTCAACTTGATCATCTAAAAAAATGTATTTTGTGGTATGTAGATAATACTTTTCTTTATCCATCTTCATACCAGAGTTTCTTTATTTTGAAAGTATTCCCTTTTCCTTTTATTTTTGTTTTGTTTTATTATGACGGAACTTGGGCATCTATTACACAATGCTACCTATTGGGCTATCATTTTCTTAGAATCCCAAGGGAGATTCATTGAGAAGAGAATGTAACCATAACAGAAATGATGTTTTGAAATATATTAGAGACTGCAAAACTAGTTTTAGTCTGTTCAAGTATCTGGGCCTATATTGACAAGTGATTAACATGAAAATGCAAGACAGAGTTACGGATTAGAGAAGCAGCACACTGACCTTGGGGGTTATCTGGAGGGGAATATAAATAAGATGGATAAGTCTTAGTGACACAAAGGATTTTGAGCTCAGCCATACCAGTTAAAATATCTGCAACTATAGAAAGTATGAAATAGTGGATGAGACATATGAAGCAAGAAGTTTATCAATGAGACTCACAGAAAGCTCTTCGGCATGAGAAAAAGCTGATTCTAGATATGTAAAGTTGTTTTGCAGATGTTGTATTAAAATTCTACCATCCCCATTTGAGCAGCTGGTAATTTGCCTTTGATATAATAAATGTAGTCCTTCAAAACTTACATTCAAGTTATAGGTGCTGCTGACAAGTATAATTACACACAAGTTGTTAGAATTCTTCTTTCCCACAAATGGGCATTTCCAGTGTTGCAAGTAAGTTTTGTGGTAGTCCAGATCCAGACATATTCTGCCTCATATGCAAAATTTATATTGAATTCTCTGCAAATGGATTTGCTAAGCATTTGTTCCACTCCGTGGAACTTACTGAGTTTCCTTGCAACACAGATGTATAAAGAAATTGTTAATAAACGCATTGGTCAATAATAAAAAGCACTAACAAAAAAAGCCAAAGAATTCACTGAGAAAATATTAACACAATTATAACTTATAGATCTTTTCAAGAAAAAACTCATGCTTTGTCCCTGCAGTCATATGTTTCTACCTATGGTCCTGATTTATATATGACATGGTTGGTGACAAATGTCTTCACACTCAGGTTTGGGCTTAAGTTATCAATCCTCCTCCTGGTCACTTTTACTATTCTAGCCTCTCTAAGCATGTCTGTCTTCTATAACAAATTCTTATCTAAATAAAATGAGAAATAGAAACTTCTTTCTATAGCAACTATACAAATTTCTTGTAAGCAAGTACTAGTGAACACTAAAAACAAAAGGGAAAGAGAACAGAATAATCAAGTAACTATCTTGTGGATACTTGATTTTTATAAGCCTACTTCAAGAAGGACTAATGGTTGTTTTTCCTGATTGTAAAATATTCAGTGACAATTGAGGAAAGATGCTTGTCAACTCCAGGTTTTCTTATATACCAGATATAGTACTTTTTTCTTATACATCTTATACAGTATAAAAAAACTTAGAGGCATTTCCAGGGGTATATAATTGGCACCCAAAGATGATACAGAGTTCACCATCTGACCTGCAAAATAGGCCAAGTGAGCTGCCCACGGCTGGTTGAATGAGAGATTCCTTTGCTGTTTGCTGTGTGCAGTTTTCAACATGGTGCCTTTGACTATAGCACTGCTGAGGATAATATTATCTCACTATCCTTTGGGAGGAACTGCATCTAACATGGGAAGAGAAAAAAATTGACCTAGAAATGTGAGTATGAATTTTCTTTTGCAGTTGCTTATGGAAGCACCTTTTTAAGAAAAATTAGAACTCACCAGGAGCTTGTGAATTTAAACTTCTAATACCTAATGTTTAGGGCTTTTAAATTCTGTTGATGTTTACCTGGTATCTATGTGCACTGGCTTATCTAAACTAATTAAACATTTTTAAAGTGCTGTTTTGAAAACAGAAAAGGAGCTTAGGATGTAGATATCACCAAGATTACTCCTTTCAAAATGCTGTCATAGGATATATTACAGATAATAAACACATCTCATTTTATGCTCTTTAAGCATGCACAGTTTTAGGTATACGTACGATTTATGCTAAAGTTCACGAGAGCTGGTGCTTCATTGTCCTTTGTGTTCACCATTGAAACCAATGCATAGAACTTAATGGAATCTGCTAAATCCTGGTTTTAAGAGATAGAATTGTTATTTATTAAATATTTAAGAAGTGTAATCACCATCTCAAACTCCTTTCTCATGTCTTCTGGAGACTCTGTTCAGCATCAATATAAAATAACCTTTCACTAGAGTAATTGTCTATCTTGTTGTCTTAACTGGACTGTGTCATAAGGAAAGCTTTTCCTTTGACGATGTCCCCTTAAGTGAATCGTGTTCATTTTCCCAACTCATGTATGACTATCATTCTGATTGTGCACATTCCCTGTTCCTATTGCTACTATAGACTATTACACACTCATTGTCCTATAAAACTTCTTTGCATCCATCTCATCTGATTGTAACTGTATCTTCTTACAATATTATTTACTAAATATCTGTTATTCATCATTGGCTCATTCCAACAACTTTCATAATTTGTGGGGGGCTTCGACATCTATGGAGATGATTCTTCTAACACTCATGCTACGTATGTCTGGTTTTTTTTTTTTCACTTTAACAAACTTCAGTTCCACAGAATTCTGTCTCCTATATCCATGTTTACATCTTGATCTTTGACATCATACAGGATTTCATCAGCTTTGAAAGATATCTTAAATAGTATATAGGTTTCAATTTTTCAATTATTAAACTAAACAATTATAAAAACTCAAGTAAAACTTTAGTAAATAATACTAAAACCTAGGATTGGAGGAGACAGTCAATGCCATAGATGAGAAGGGTCAGAATTTATCATAAGGTGAGACCTGGATAGAGAATATCTCATATACATTTTCTTCTCAACAAACTTAAAAAGAAAATATCAATTGAAAAAAGGCAGAAAGACTCATCACACCTCTTCAAATGTAAATAGATAAAAATGGAAGAAATGGGTAGGTGTATTACTTCCAGCAGAGTCTTTTTGTGTGTGGGAATTTCACTAACAGTACAAACCAAATGTTTTGTACCAATTTTTCCTGTTTACTGCAATATATCGTTTCAAAAGTTTGTCTTTCTACAGGTTCTTGAATCTTATGTTCTTTGTTTTTTTTGTGAGAATATCTTTTTTGGCCCCACTTATTCTGTTCTTCATGCTTGAGCATATAGAACTCTAACCAAGCCTAAGTTTTTGTCCATAAAGAGAAGATGCATTTTATCATCCCAGAAGAGTGGGGAATTTCTTTCCTACTCTTAACCACCTGAAGTACTAGTTGATATTTAGTGTCTCTAGCCCCATTTCTGGAATATAAATTCTTTTTTTTTTTTTTTATACTGGGTAAGCCTCTTTATCTGGTGAGACATCTCATTCACTCCTCCCTGGAATAAATTGATATTTTTTTTCTGTAATAGTCTGAAACAGTCTGAGTTTGCCCATTAGACCAGTGGTGAACACTTGATTCATGATGGGAAAATTGTCAGATTCTTCCAGAACATTAGATTTGGATATCAGTGACATGCTGGCTTTTTTTCTGCTTGTGGCAAGAACTGGACTTAGAAACTTAGGAACTATGGATGATCATATTAGGTTTCCGTAAGTCTGGAGAAGAGAGAAAATAGAATAATTAGATATGCAAAGAGAAGAAAAAGTGAAAATTTTGAAAAGCATATTAGTGATTTTCCATGTCCTGGTTACAACCTCTCTCTGTTCGCTAGCAGATTCCCGTCATTAGGTTCTGTGAGATAGTTCTGTTAGGACATATTTATCCCAGTCCTATCCCAATTTTATTTTGTAAACTAGTACCAATTTCTTCCTACCACTTGAAAATAATCCGTGCTAATGAATACATACATCTTTTTTGTGCATCTGGGTTCTAACCACAATAGACTTCTCAAACTACCTTGTGTTCTTGCATGGTTCTGAATATGTGGTTACAATGCAGGAAAAACAAAGAAACAAAAAACTATCTCATGTCCTTTCCTTTATATACTCATTAAAGTCTTATTTCCTTTGTATAGATTAAGTGGTTCACCATGAAGTCTTTCCTATTTCCTCAGTTATATTATCCATGATATATTCATAGACATATGTACCTGCTTTGTAGAAGTTATTTCATTTTGTCCCCCATTATAGTTAATTAAAAACCTCCACCGAGGGTTTCCAACTCCTTCACAGACAATGCCATTTCTTCCTATTCATTTTTATATTCTCCTAATATATGTCTTTACACATACTGTGTATTTAATAGAAGGTCATATATATGAATGAATATATAAGGAAATCCATTTCACACAGTCCTTTAATCATCCCTTTTATTGCTTAGAGTCAGTGTTTGTTGAAGTTTTGCTGTATCCTGCGTGTTTGTGTATGTGAGAGAGAGAGAAAAAGAGAGATTGAGAAAACATATGTGTAACAGTGTGTCACAGAAGAGGGAGTAAATATTTGACTAAATACCTGATGGCATGATGAGAAAAGAGCAAGGAAAAGGTAAAGCAGCAAGGTTCATTCAAGCAACTGTAAGCAGTGTTCCAGAAACACAAAGCATGAAGTTTGATGAGAGCATCATGATAGATAAAAAGGGCGAGATAGCTAAGAGTCAGGTAAAAAGGGACCTTTCATAATGTGAAAAAGAGAACAAATTGCCAGGTTTGTGGAATGTAAATTAAGTCATTTGGAAGTATATTTACTTTCAGGTCACTGGAAGAACATTGAATGAATGTGACTGTAATTTAAAGATAATGCCTAATGGCCAGAAAGACTAATTCAGTCTTCTGTGGCATCTAGATAAGGCAGTCTGCTTTTAGTAGCACAGATGGATTCAAAATTAAAGAGACTGTTAAACACTCTGAATTAATTGCTTTTAACTTTTGTGTTTGAATATAGATTTGAATTTCACTATTGAAATTCAGCCCTTGCTCATTATCCCTTGGGCAAGAAACCCAAGTTCAAAGGCTCTCAACTGGACGAGATAGCCATTGCCCGTGAGATGCATAATTAATGATAAATTTTGTAAATGCTTATGTTCCTAAAAGTTTAGGAGTCTCCAAAATAAGACAGGATTGTGCATTATCAAAGTTGTTTACCTATCTTATTACTGCATTAGGTTTTTTTTTTTTTGCATCTAGAGGAAAAAAGTACAGAACAAATTGCTGCTTCTTTCTCTTTAAAATTATTTCGAAAGCATAATCTTAGACACCAGAAATGCTGATGTGATTCGCTTTCTCTTTTGGATAATGAATATAAAACTCGAAGGGTTACTGCATAGTGGAAAATAAGAATCACTTGGCATAGCAGAAAATTTTATCATTTTTACGGCTAGATGTGATAACAAGATGGTACAGCTGAAACAGTGACTGTGCATTTGAGCTACCGGATTTGTACTCATGGCTGAAGAGATCAGTATAGTCTGTTATAGGGGACTTCTTTCCTGTTTCGCTCTGAGAAAACCCAACTTCAAATGGTTTGTCAAATGTGTATAGTTTAGGGTCAGCACATTTAGAGTACTTACGATAATATATCAATTGTTTGAATCCTATAATTGATCTCTGAAGTATATCTCTTGCACATCCTTGGCAGAAACCCATGAAAATACTGGGATTTCTATACTACAGAATCATAAACATTCCCATATTTTATGGACTTTTTCTACTTTGTAGGTAATAAGAGTGGTTTTTTTTAATAGTGGTGTTTCTCATTTTTGACAATCTGTAGAACAAAGGTAAGAATCAGCTGTCTTATAAGACTCATTACAAATATATCCAAATATATGCCTGTATGTCAGAAGTCTTGCTCATATGCTTATGTGTGTATATATTTGTGTTTATTGGGACTTCTATTTGCATGTAATAGCAACCTAACTCAAAATAATTTAGGGAAAAATAAGCACGCATAGGTTCATAAAACCAAACTCTAGCAAGGCAGGCACAGCTGTGATGCAAGGATGTCTGAAACCAGAGATTTTAGTGCCTTCAGGAAGTTCTGTGGTTCACAGTGTTAAATCATTTTCCATACTACCAAGAGTTTATTTTACTTAGGTAGGAAGCATGGCTGCCAGAATACCGATCCTCAAGCATCAGCATGTTCACCATGATAGGAACATGGTCTGTCTGGTCCAAGGTGAAAATAATCTGGGAAGGGAAATCATCAGAATTGGGTAAGGAAAGCAGAGATATCCTAGACAATCAGTATGGGAAAGGCTTATGTTAGGAAAGTAAAAGTTAATAAAACCCTTGCCAGACAGAACAAAGATTAGAAAGGTGAACTGCAGGAATTTCAGAAAGGCCAGAGTCCCATAAAATTAATATCCATGCTTTCTGTTTTCTATTATACTTAAGTGGAGTGAATTCTTCTTAGGAAGATGTCCAGAAATTGCTAACAAAAACCTATTTCTTTACTCTTTCAACACCAATGCATGTCTGATCCATTAAAAGTCTTTCTTTTCCCTCATACCACAGAAGTTCTGGCAGCTCGGCTCACTTTCATGTGTTGCTGGCATTTCACTAAGCAACCAAGCAAAGTGTGAGTGCTATTCCCAGCTGCTCAAGCTTATACTTTAAACTCAAAATTTCTAGAAAGTGTACTCATAACTAATAAATTTGGACAAATCCAAAATTATATTTTTCCTCCTTGATCTAATATCGTTGAAATCCATCACTTCACATACTCCAAAGATTTCTGCCAATATATATTGGGAAAATTTTGCAAATTATTTGGTATACATATATCTCCTGGGGCAGATTGTAATTTGTCTTCCTGTGTTGCTATGGTATGACACTAAATATATATCTGTAAGTATTGAGAGTGGATGGCATGGGTCCTGAGAGGAATCAACTTTCCTTACAAGGCAATTCGCTCAAATGAGATCATTATAGGGTCTTCAGAAAGTGCAAGCAGTCACAGAAAGTATGTTTATATGGCAAGAGAGGCTCAGTGGGATCTTGGACTGCAAGATATTCATATTATTGAGAATCCAAACAGATGTTTCTATTTCAATTCTCAGGGAACTATTATTTCCCAGTCAATGTCCTAACTTAAGGATAAGAATTTGATAAGCTATAAACTCAACCTACATTGTAACTCAGTGACCTACAAGATCAAAATTTCCTTCTGATTTTCAGTAATACTCATCTACAACTACATGGGGAAAGAGATCATTTCAGGGCAATAACAGAAGCTCTCTGATTGCTAGTTATACCTTCACCTGAGAATTTAAACCCTGTACTTACAAATTTCTATAAGTTCTTTACAGTATGACTCAGGCATTCTGTATTCATAGTCCTTATATTATTTTCACCATGCAATGTTTTATTGCAATAGTAACATGGTCTTTCAAGTACTGTTTTAAACATCACATCATTTCAAACAATAACAAATGTAAATTTGTAAGTTTAAGCTTTTTTTTTCTTTGCCACAACATACCAATAACATATTGGTAATGAGATCAACACTGCTTTCAAATTTAACTAGATCAGAAAACCAATCCCAGATCCTCAAATTTGGGTTATTTCTTTAGAATCACTGCTGGTAACAAATGCTGATTTGGTTAGGTTCAGTTTGGAAACCAAAGTCACTCCAGGATTTAAACTGAAATGACATTTACTACAGGGTATTAGAAACTTGCATAACACTTTGAAGCCTGAGGGAACAAACATCAGCAAAGGCATTTACCAAAAAATCTGGGTGTGTTAAGAGAAAAGTTGTCACCAATAGTCCTAGCTTTCATCAACGAGGAAGTTCTCAGAGGAATACCCCAAACCTTTTTTAAAAACACAAAGCCCATACCTGCCCGTAGCTGCCAACTTTTCTTTTTCTTCCATCCACCACAAATCATCACTGTGCCTCTCATGGTGAAATGTATCTGGGATTCTAGTCACAGAAGAGTCTGGGGAAAGGTAGCTGAGATAAGATTCAAGGATGACATAAGAAGTTCCGAGTATTAGTAAACAATACCTGGATTATCAGATATGGCCATAAAAATAACAGCAAAATTATTATTGATGGTAAACATTGAACTTCTTTAAGTTCAACAACAACACAAGGATACAAGCTATTCCTACTCTTACACAACAATTTACAAAAGTTCTAGCTAGAAAATAAAGCTAGATAAAATGCATCCAGATAAAGGAAGAAACAAAAGCATGCTATTAAAAACCATATAATTGTCTATGTAAATAACCCTAAAGAACTTATAGTTAAATTTTTAGAATTATTTTGAGTCCTTAGGAAGGTAGAAGATAAAGTATAATTGATTGCATTTCTTTATACTCACAGAAAAGTAGTTTATAAATGTTATTTAATTAATGACACTATTTACAAGACCATTAAAATATAAAGTAGAAAAAAATCTAGCAAAAATATTTAAGATATTTATTAAAGCCTTAGAAATTTATTGAAAGACATTAAAGGGCATTTAAATAAGTTAAAATGACATAAATGCAATATTCATGGCTCATTAAAGGTGTCAATTCTTTCCAAATCCTGATGGTATTATTTTTGGAACTTGGTCAGTTAATTCAAAGATTTAAATACAAACGAAAAGTGCCAAGAATAGCTAAGACCCTTCTGAAGAGGTGTAAGATTAGATGGCTTGCTGATCTGGTATCAAGAATTATTCCAAAGTTGTAGTAATTCAGATAGTGTAATAAACAGTAATTGCACCTTCAAATTCAATAGACAATCCAGGAAAACACCCAAACAGTGTGGAAATTTAATTTATGAAAAATCTGGCATTGTAGAGCAGCGAGAAATAAAATGAGCAAAATGAGGCCAGGCCAATTGGCTCTCCAAAAAGATAAAAGCTAATAGATCCTGTAGTAGGCAGAATTCTACCTACTACAGATGCCTGTGAGTCTTTCTTTGGTATACTCATCCCTATGAAATCTCTTGTTAAGTATAAGCTGAACTTGTGAATATGGTGGGATATCACTCTCATATTCCATTATATTACTTGGCAAATTGTACATATGTAACAAATGTCCCTAATCATCTGACTTTGAGCTCCTCAGAGGACAAGTTATCTTGGGTGGGCACAGCCTAATCAGGGAATCCCTCAAACAAGAAGCAGTAGCAGATGCTCTCCTGCAGACTTGAAGAAGTCAGGTAGTATGCTGAGAGGAATCTCTAGCCAACAGCTAGCAAGAAAGCTGGAACCTCAATTAAACAGTTGGAAGGAAATAAATTTTACTAACAACCAGTAAGACTGGAAAAAGCTACTGAGTTCCAAATGAGAATATAGCCCAGCTAACACCTTGAAATCACCTTGTGAGGCACTGAACAGGAAACTCAGCAATGCTATGCCTAAACTTGTGTCCCATGGAAACTGTGAGATAATATTGTTTTAAGCCATTTTGTTTATAGCAATTTGTTATATAGCAATAGAAAATTAATACTGATTCTTACTTCCATTACAAACAAAATCAATTCCAGTTGGATTAAATACCTACATGTGAAAGGAAAAGGCATAAAATTTTATAATAATACATAGTAAAAATTTTTGATCACACCAAAGTAAATCACACCAAAATAAAGGAATATTTCTTTATTTTTAGAAGCATTTATTTGTTATTTATTGAAATATAGTTGACACACAATGTTACATTAGTTTCAGGTGTAGGACATAGTGATAAGTCTACACACTGTGCTGTGCTCACAAGTGTAGCTGCCATCAATCACCATATAATGTTATTACACTATCATTGACTGACTACATTCTCTATGTTATGGCTTTTAATCTCATGACTTAATCATTCTGTAACTGGAAGCCTACATCTCCCACTCCCCTTCACCCATTTTGTCCATTCCCCCAACCCTTTTCCTCTCTGGCAACCATTAGTTTATTCTCTATATTTATGGGACCTATTCTAGATTTTGTTTGTTTGTTTATTTATTTATTTTGTTTTGTTTTGTTTTTTGGATTCTACATATAAATGAAATCATATGGTATTTATCTTTTTCTGTTTGATTTATTTCACTTAGTATATTACCATCTATGTCCATCCATGGTGTCCCAAATAGCAAGATCTCATTCTTCTTAATGGCAGTAATATTTCCATCATATATATATATATATATATATATATATATGAATCTGTCTCACATCTTTATCCATTCATCCATTCATGGATGGACATGTGGATTGCTTGGCTATTATAAATAACACTGCATTACATGTAGGGGTGAATATATCTTTTCAAATCAGTGTTTTCATTTTCTTTGGGTAAATATCCACTAGTGGAATTGCTGGATCATACGGTTTTCAATTTTTAGTTTTTTAAGAAATTTCTGTTTTCCATAGTGACTGTATCAATTTACATTCCCACCAGCAGTGCATGAGGGTTCTTTTTTCTGCGCATCCTCACCAACACTTGTTGTTTCTTGTCTTTTTTATTCTATCCACTCTGACAGGTGTAACATGATAACTCCTTGTGATTTTGATTTGCATTTCCCTGATGATTGCAGAATTGTTAGGAATGATTAGATGTTGAACATATTTTCATGTGTTTTTTGGCCATCTGTAAGTCTTCTTTGGGAGTCTATTCAGGTCTTCTGCTCATCTTTAATTGGATTATTTGTGTTGAGTTCATTTGGGTGTTGAGTAACTTCTTTATACATTTTGGATATTAATCCTTATCAGATATGTCATTTGGAACTATCTTCTCCCATAGAGAATGTTTCTTTAAAATACAAAGATTAAATAATTTATATTGAATACATTAAAAACAAAAACCTTTTTATCTAAAGAGAAAATAAAGGGAATAAAAAACAATCCAAAAACTGGGAAAAGTTTTATGAGTAATACCTAAAATTGACAAAGTATTATATGCAGAAGTTATTTAAAAACTGTTGTAATCAATAAGAAAATTACAAATAGCACAATAAGAAAACAGGCAAAGAGATGAATAGGCATTATTCAAAAGAAGAAGGCTAATAAACATAAGAAAAGATGTTCAAATTTATTAACAACAAAGGATTAATTAACAAGGGATATACAAACAAAAGCAAGATTATCTATCATTACTCACTCCACATTTTGAGGGAAGAAACAAAAGCCCTGCCAGTAGTAAGTATTGGCAAAGATACAGAGCAACTTGAATACAAATATTCTTCTGGGTAGAGTATGAATTGGTATGGATACTTTTGAGGAAAAATAATGTGGTTTACTTCCTAAAGTTGAAAAAGCACATGCCTTATGATCCAACGATTCTATTTCAATTTAAATACCATAGAGAACCTCTCTTACATCTGTGCATGGCAAGACACAGTAAGATTTTAAGAGCTGTGCTGCAATGATTTATTCTTTGCATGTATTTTATAAGTATTATTTTGAATCTACTCAATATTTCATAAAAATATTCTTAAAAATATTTAGAGATTTTCTTTCATTGTGTTTTCTTCATACCATCATGATGGTGAGAAAGAAAGATGAGTTTCATTTAAAATAAGATTAGAAGGAGGAGTATTTTAAAAACTAGTAGGTGTTGTTTGTTCTTAATGTCCAGGAACAAGGTAGAAAAAGAATGAAAACCACCCTTGCTTAACAATGAAATGCTAAGAGTATTTACCTAAAAGATGCAAAAATACGGATTTGAAGGGTTATGTATTTATAGCAGCATTATCAATAATAGCCAAATTGTGGAAAAAGCCCAAATGTCCATCGACTGATGAATGGATAAAGAAGATGTATACATATATACATATGTTGGTATGTATACACACACACACACACACACACACACAGAGGAATATTACTCAGTTATCAAACAGAATGAAATCTTCCCATTTGGAATGGTGTGAATGGAGCTAGTGTATTCTGCTAAGCAAAATAAGTCAGTTAGAGTAAGACAAATACCATATGATTTCACTCATATGTGGAATTTAAGAAACAAAACAAATGAATATAGTGGGGGAAAGAGAGGAAGATCAGAAAACAGACTATTAAACTACAGAGAACAGAGAGTTGCTGGAGGAGGGGATGGCTAGGGGAATGGGTAGTGGGCATCAAGAAGGGCACTTACGATGAGCACTAAATTCTATAAATGATGAATCTGCATGTAAGTGATGAATTACTAAATTCTACACTTGAAACTAATATTACAACATATGTTAACTAACTGGAATTTAAATAAAAACTTGAAGAAAAAAAGTGAATGTGAAAGAAGAAATTGTAGGAACGTAAAATCCTCCAGATATCAGAAAAGTCAATATGCATATGATACACACTATGTCTGTCAACTTGGTCTATTTAATCAGTATTCCTGACTGAAACTCTTGATTGATGGTGAGGCTGTATGGTTTCTCATCAGGAAAGGTACTAGGATCAGTTCTTGGTATAAACTGTGGCTATAGTAGGCTGGAATAGTGGCAAAAGTGCTTCATGTATTTGTCAGTATCTTGTTTATGTACTTGCTTAAAATAATCCAAAATTTTAATTGAAAGCATTCTACCAGCTAATGTTAAAGTGGAAACCTACATAATTGCACAATTTATGGTGTTCTTGAAAATAATCCAATTACTTTGAAGAAATATAACACTTCTTGGACTACATTTCTCCTAAAATCTTCATAGCTGTGTACAGTTTGATATATTGTACTATTGTTTTTTAAATAATAGAAACAACAAGAAGTTGCACAGGACTCTGCCTTATATTGATACTCAATACAGGCTTAAGGCATCAGACTAAAAGCAAATCAATAAAAGTGATTTTTGCTTGCAAACATTACCAGAGGTTCAGGTACCATCTCTCTGCTGATTTATAGTTTGAATCAGGAATGAAATTAGATTACATGAAAGAGAAACAGATATACTTCAAATGGTTTTCTCTGAATATTCCTTTTCTCATTCTATAATTTTATCAATTTGAGATGTATTTCATGAGTATTGACAATTTATCTCAGACAGTTGAAAGGGAATGGGGATCAGATTAGTAATTTCTTATGAGGTTTGAGGAGTCCCTGGTCTTTACCACACCAAGGAAATAAACTGATGATCTAGGTGCAAGTTGGGACAAAATTATCCTTAAACATCAATTTGATTGTTCTTTAGCACAGTAACATATGAGGAATGGAGCCTACAGAATTCTATTTCACTTAGGATTAAACTATAATATTTTCCCTTAACAAAGGCACATAAACAATTAACATGTAACTATAGCTACTGTTCAACAAAGTCACTGAGAACTAGGAGTCCTTCTTGTGTCTTCCTCTGTCCATCCAGTTCTCTCCGTCACTGTCCCAAGATTATTTCACTTTAAGAAGTATCTCTGTACTGAAGGAAGTAAGAAGAAATGGATTCAAGTGAAAAGACAGTTGGTTCCTGCAAAGTCTTTCCCTATGTATCCAAAACCTCCTATGGCTTTTGTAGAAGCCCCACTTAGCAGACTTCTGCTTACTTTTTAAATTATTATGAAAAGATTTTATTTTTCAGAACAGTTTTAGATATACAAAAAAAATGAGCAAATAGTACAGAGTTCATTTATACTTCCTCACACATAGTTTCCCCCTATTATTAACATCTTACATTACTGTAGTATATTTGTTACAGTTAATGAGTTAATATTGCCATATTATTAATAAGTATAGTTTATTGAAATTTCCTAGTTTTGATGTAAAGTCCTTTTTCTCTTCCAGAGTCCCATCTATGTTACGAAAGTGCATTTAGCAGTTATGTCTCCTTAGATTTCTCTTATTTGTGATTATTTCTTTGTTTTTGGTGACCTTAACAGTTTTAAAGATTATAGGTCAAGTATATTGCAGGATTGGAATTTGATTTTTTTTTCTCACCATTATGTTGTGCTTAGGGGCTTTCAGGATCACAGTGTTAAGGTGCCATTTTCATCACATACTTTATGACTATTGATGTTGACCTTGATTACCTGGCTGAAGTAGTATTTATCAGATTTCTCCTAACAGTGAGTTACTCTCCTTTTCCTTCTTTCTGTACTATATTCTGGAAGGAAGACACAGCACATAGACCACACTTAAGGAGTGGTGAGTTATAATACTTCTCTTTTTGGGTGGAGTATTTAAATAACTTATTTGGAATTCTTCTGTATTAGGGATGTCTTTTCTTCCCCAAATATTAATGTATTCAGTCATTTATTCATGTTAGCATGGCCTTATAAACATTTATTTTATACTTTTAATTCCAAGTTTTATAATCCAATGTTACTTTATTTTTGTTGTTGTTGTTGTTGCTGCTGCTCCAGTTGCTCTAGCTTTGGCCATTGGAAGCTCTTTCATTTGGCTTCGGTATCCTTTGACAAATCCCCACAATTTTTTAACACTTTCTATCTTCTAGAATTACGTGGAACTCCAGGCTTATATTGTGTTATTTCTTGCTCCAGTCTTGGAATTAGTCATTTCTCCAAGGATCCTTGGTCCTTTTTATTGGAGAATGGTACTAGAAACCAAGAGCTGGGTGCTACGTGTCCCTGCTGACACTGAGGTACCATTTCTTTTAGGCTCACCCGCTTGCCAGAACAACAACAAAAAATGTCTGTATATTAACACTTGTATATACAAAAATCTATCTATATGTTTTATAAGCAGCCATCTGTATCTATATTAAGTAAACCTTTAGCTCTTACTGATGTCTGCAACTTTAATCCACGACCACATGAATGATTCTAACCTCCTGCCTTTGGTTGCCTGCATTCCCCCACTCCAATAGGGAGACTCCTGGTTCCTATCATCTGCCACCTACTAACTCAATTGTTCAGTTATAACAGACATGTATAGCAGTACCAGAATTGTTGAACCAACCCCCATGGTAAACACTTTATCAACTAGAATGCAGTGTTTGTGTGCAATTCCTTCTACCTTTCATCTTACAGATTCCATTAATTTTGAAAGTTATTTAGGTCATTACTTTATTCCATTTCCCCTTCAGTGAGTTTTTCCACACACTTATAATAATGTAGGTAGGACTCCCTTGTTATAGTCTGCTTTCTTTCCTTGTAGTCCCCAACCTTCTAAATGATCTTTTAAGATTTGCATTATTGGAAGTTCACTTTTTATGGTGTAAACTTCTACAGGTTTTGAAAAATGCATGTATCTACCATTTCAGTATCATACAAAATAGTTTCACTACCCTAAAACAAATCCTGTGTATTCAGTCTTCCTGTCACCCTGAAACTTTGGAAAATAATGATTTTTTTTCTGGTTTCTAGAGATTTGCCTTTTTCAAAGTGTCATTTAATTGCAATCCATATAGTATTTAGCCTTTTCAGACTGGCTTCTTTCATTTAGCAATATGCATTTAAGATTCCTTTCATGTCTATTTGTGGCTCGATAGCTCATTTTTTATCATTGAAAAATATTCCATTGTATGAATTACCACAGCTTGCTTATCTAATTACCTATCATAGAACATCATGGTTGCTTTCAATTTTTGATGATTATGAATAAAGCTTCTCTAAATAATTTTGTAGAGGTATTTGAATGAACATAATTTTTCAACTCCATTGGGTAAATACCTGGTGGTATGATTATTGGATCAGATGGTAAGACTATTTAGCGTATGCCAAACTGTCTTCCAAAGTGTCTGTACCATTTCATATTTCTACCAGGAAGGAATGAAAGCTCCTACTGCCCTACATACTCATTATGTATGAATATAGTTCTGGTGCTCATTTTGTCTCTTCAGATCATGTTTTATCTTACTTTTTAGCTGCTTTACGATTTTTTATTGAAAGATGAGCATTATGTATCATGCTGTGGGAACTGGGGTGAATAGGCATTTAACGTGAGGTTCCTATGAATCTGGATAGGTGCTGGGCTGTGTTAGTGTTTGCTGTAGCTGTCGATGCCAGAGGCTTCAGTTTCCTCAAATGTCTTTCTGTTTGTTTGTTTAATTTTGGTTGAACCTTGTTGTATTTAGTTTTCCCTAAGTACTCCTTGTTAAATACTATGTGCCTTACGTCTTTTTTAGTTGTAGTGCACTGTTATACTGGAACCCTGTTGATATGGTGGCAGGTATGGAGAAAGGAAGTATTCCATAATGTTATGATTCGATTACAGTCTTTAAGCGGGCCTAAGTATTTCTTAGTGTCCCTCCATCACCCTCCCCAAGGGAGATAGCGTGTCTAGAGGGAATTTGGCTATTTACATTTTTCAAGGTGAAAAAAACTCTGGTGGAGTTGTTTCTTCTGGAGAGCAGGGTTTTGTTATGGGAAATATAGAATACTGGATAGTTGGCAAAACATGAATGAATTTCATATCCAATTTTATTTATTAGTATTCATTTTCAAATCCATGCTGTCAGCGAATCATTAACACCTGGTTAGCATCACATCCATTGCCTTTTCATCTGGTGAGATTTCAACTTCTTCTGTTTTATCCAGCTACTTTCTTGACCTTATTATGGGTAAATGGAAGTCATGGGAGGCTGTTTAAGGAACTAACATTCAGACTGAAACCTGCCATTTTCATAGGACTTCTTGAGATGAATAATGGGATGGGAGACAGTTCTATGCAGAGGGAAGGATATCTGTGAAAACATCGTCCAGTGATCAACATAATTAAGAAGGAGACAGCAGGCCAAACATGCTCCAGTGTAGTGAGGAAGAATATGGATGCTTCTGACTACTTTCAGTATATACACTTTCAGTATACACACTTGTGAGATCTTTTCAATTACTCAACATTGTTAGCTAATGTAATTAAGCAAAAGAAATAAATTAGAGGACAGCTGGGTGGCTCAGTTGGTTAAGCAACTGCCTTCGGCTCAGGTCATGATCCCGGAGACCTGGGATGGAGTCCCATATCAGGCTCCCAGCTCTGTGGGGAGTCCGCTTCTCCCTCTGACCTTCTTCTCCCCTCTCATGCTTTCTCTCTCTCAAATAAATAAATAAAACCTTAAAAAAAAAGAAATAAATTAGAGGCATAAGAATTAGAAAGGAAGAAGACACTATTTGCAGACAACATGTTAGTATACATAAAATGCTTAGAAAATCAGTGACAAAATTAACTCACACAATAAATTAATTCACTGAGAGTATACAGTATCAGCTTAATATGATGAGCCAATAGCCTTTATATACATGAAGGATAACTAGTTGGTACAGAATATAATGTTTGAGAAACAATTTACAATAATAAAAGAAAGCAAATTCCTTAGGAAGAAAGTTAAAGAACTGTTTAAAATCAATATGGGAAAATTTTTAAAGCACTTCTGAAGGACACAGATACAGGTTTGAACAATTTTAAGACATTCTTGTTCTTAGATAACGTGACTCAACATCATATAGATTTCAGTTTTCCCTAAATAGTAAATATTTCATGCTATCCCACAAAATTATCCACAAACCATTTTTTATAACTGATTTTATTTAAGTTCAGTTAGTTAACATATAGTGTATCATTAGTTTCAGATGTAGAGTTCAGTAATTCATCAGTTTCATAGAATACCCAGTGCTCATTACATCATATGCCCTCTGAATGCCCACCATCCAGTTACCTCATCCCCCCATTCACCTCCCCTCCAGCAACCCTCAGTTTGTTTCCTATAGTTAAGAGTTTCTTATGGTTTGTTTCCCTCACTGACTTCATCTAATTTTATTTTTCCATCCCTTCTCCTGTGATCCTCTGTTTTGTTTCTTAAATTCCACATATGAGTGAATCCATATGATAATTGTCTTTTTCTGATTGACTTATTTCATTCAGCATAAAACCCTCCAGTTCCGTCCCTGTTGATGTAAATGGTAAGATTTCATCCTTCTCGGGGCGCCTGGGTGGCTCAGTTGGTTAAGCGACTGCCTACGGCTCAGTTTATGATCCCAGAGTCCTGGGTTTGAGTCCCGCATCGGGCCCCCAGCTCCATGGGGAGTCTGCTTCTCCCTCTGACCTTCTCCCCTCTCATGCTCTCTCTGTCTCTCTCAAATAAATAAATAAATAAATAAAATCTTAAAAAAATATTTCATCCTTCTCGATGGCGGAGTAATATTCCATTATATATATTGTATCTTCTTTATCCATTCATGTCAATGTACATCTGGCTCTTTCCATAGTATGGCTATTGTGGACATTGTTGCTATAAACATTGGGGTGCAAGTGCCCCTTCAGATCACAACATTTGTATCCTTTGGGTAAATACCTAGTAGTGCAATTCCTGGGTCACAGGGTAGCTCTATTTCTAACTTCTTGAGGAGCCTCCATACTGTTTTCCAGAGTGGCTGTCCCAGCTTGCATTCCCACCAACAGTGTAAGAGAGTTCTCCTTTCTCTGCATCCTCACCAACATTGTTTCTTGATTTAATCTTAGCCATTCTGACTGGTGTGAGGTGATATCTCATTGGGATTTTGAGTTGTATTCCCTGATACTGAGTGATATTGAACATTTTTTCATATGTCTATTAGTCATTTGTATGTCCTCTTTGGAAAAATGTTCTCAATGGGGAAAAACTGAGAGCTTTTCCCCTAAGAGCAGAAACATGAAAGTCATGTCCACTTTCACCACTGGTGTTCAACATAGTGCTAGAAATCCTAGCCTCAGCAATCAGACAATAAAAAGAAACAAAAAACATACAAATTGGCAAAGAATAAGTCAAATTTCTCAGTCTTCACATGATATTTTACATGGAAAACCCAAAAGACTCCACCCCAAAATCACTAGATCTCATATAGGAATTCAGCAGCATGGCAGGATACAAAATCAATTCACAGAAATCAGTTGCATTTCTATACACTAACAATGAGACTGAAGAAAGAGAAATTAAGGAATCAGTTCCATTCACAATGGCACCCTAAACCATAGGATACTTTGAAATAAACCTAACCAAAGAGGTAAAGGAGAAATACTCCAAAAACTACAGAATAGTCATGAAACAAATTGAAAAAGACACAAAGAAATGGAAAAACATTCCATGCTCATGGATTGGAAGAACAAATATTGGTTTTTTTTTTACAAAGATTTTATTTATTTATTTGACAGAGAGAGAGAGATCACAAGCAGGCAGAGAAAGAGAGGGGAAGCAAGTTCCTTGCTGAGCAGAGAGCCCGATGCGGGGCTCGATCCCAGGACCCTGAGATCATGACCTGAGCTGAAGGCAGAGGCTTTAACCCATTGAGCCACCCAGGCGCCCCAAGAAGAACAAATATTGTTAAAATGTCTGTGCTACCCAGAGCAATCTACACATTCAATGCAATTTCTGTCAAAATACCATCTACATTTTTCACAAAGCTGGCGAACAAATAATCCTAAAATTTCTATGGAACCAGAGAAGATCCCGAAGAGCCAAAGAATGTTGAAAAAGAAAGCCAAAGCTGGTAGGCATCACAATTCTGACTTTAAGCTTTATTACAAAGCTGTAATAATTAAGACAGTGTGGTACTACCACAAAAACAGATGCAGAGATCAATGGAACAGAATAGAGAACCCAACTCTATGGTCTCAACTCTATGGTCAGCTAATCTTCAACAAAGCGGGAAAGAATAACTAATGGAAAAGACAATCTCTTCAACAAATGGTGCTAGGGAAAATGGACAGCCACATGCGGAAGAATGAAACCGGACCATTTTCTTACACCATGCACACAGATAACCTCAAGATGGATGAAAGACCTTAAATGTGAGACACGAATCCATCAAAATCCTAGAGGATAACATAAGCAGTGACCTTTTTAACTTTGGCCGCAGTAATTTCTTGCTAGACACATCTCCAAAGGCAAGGTAAAACAAAAACAAAAATGAACTATTGGGACGTCATCAGTTTTGCACAGCAAAGGAAACAGTCAACAAAGCCAAGAACAACTGACAGAATGGGAGGAGATATTTGCAAATGTTTTATCAGATAAAGGGCTAGTATCCAAAATCTATAAAGAACTTATCAAATTCAACATTCAAGGAACAAATAATCCAGTCCTCAAACTCTTGTATGAAACAGGTTGATACTTCATTTCACATGGTAAAATAAATATTCAAGATTTTGAAGCTGAAACAGAAAAGCTATAAGGAGGGAATTATACAAATTCTAAGGTAAAACTGCCTGATACAGGTGCTTGAATAGATATGCAGTCAATAGAAATGTGCTCTACCACATATTTAGTATATAGGGTTTTTAATAAATATCGTTGCTGGCGAACTGAATAAATAACCATTGGAAAAAGATAAAATTTGATCATATCTCATAAGATTAATTCCAGATGAATCAGATATGAATGCAATAAATGAACTATACAAATATTCAAAGAAAGTGTGAGTGAATTATTCTATATCATAGATATAAGATTAGACTTTTTAACTATGGCTCAAAATCTATTTGAAACCAAAGAAAAGATGGGTAAATTAAGTTACACACACACACACACACACACACACACACACATGCAAGTGCAAGCACACACATACCTCTACAACAACAGCAATAAACACATAAAATACTATAAGCAAAATCAGTCAAATGACAAACTTAGAGAAGATATTTGCAAATGTTGCAAAATCACAACATTTGTCACAGAAAAATGACAAACATCCCCTGAGACATAAAAATATTTAAAAATTAAGGAAAGATGATTAATAGCCCACAACCACTCAAAATGAGTAAAAGATAAAAACTGGCAATTCGTTTAATAAAATATAACAATCGCATTTAAAAACATAAAAGTATCTCCCACTCATATGACAGAGATGCAATTGTCAGGTAAGCAACTATTAAACCCCTTGATAATGTCTGTTGACTAGACTAAGCAGACATTCTATACAATTGCACCTGGGAGTACAAACTGATAATAAACGGGTGCAACTCTTATGTAAGAGTATTTGGCAACTTCAAAAACAAAAATATTCTTATGTGTTTATCTTCAGGACCAGCATCCCACTCCTCGCGATTTACTCTAAAGATAATACTTCCAGCAATCACACACACACACACACACACACAAGGTTATTCATTGTAACATTATTTGTATCTGCAAAAGAAGAGTAAAGGAATAAAAACAAGAGAAGGAAAATGTACAAGGGAAATGACAAGACTATACAAAGGATATCAACAAAATTATGTTATTTAAATGATGTTAAAGAGCAAAAATTCAACTGAGTAATTTTGAAGATTTAACTGGCTGAAGATTTAATTGATTCATGCATTGCATACTATCCCATCTAGCAAGTAGACAAGTGTTCCAAGGAGCTGTACAAAATGGAAGAATTTTATAGGCAGAAACGGGTGAGACAATTAAAAAAAAATAATTTTTTTTAAGGCAAGGTCACCTTCCCTTAGAAGAGCTGGGGTGTCTTATTAGTGCTGACCAGAAAGTTCCTGACTGTCTAGTTAAGACTACATTTCTGGCTTGGTGATTTGGTTTAGCATAAGTAACTCTTTTGGGGGCCTGTGGTTTTCTTTTTAACAATAATGATGGAGCAGAGTCAACTAATGTTGACAGGCTAAATATATAAACAAAGGGCAGACCATACAGAACTCTGAATTATAACCTGCAAACACTGCCCAGGAATCCAACCCCTATCAACAACAAACAACCCGGAAAACCAGCCTGCTGATGTCAGACTTAGAGGGAACCATGTTGCTATCTCTAGCAACAGTTGGGAGAGTTAAACAATAACTTCTGTAACAATCACTCAGAATGCCCAGGACTTGATTAATAACTGGCAGCTTCCATAACTTTTGTCTCTGCTTTCAACTTAGGACCAGAGAAAGCCACATATATAACCCTAACCAGTCACATAGGAAGCCCCACTTCTACTTAGCCTCCCTATAGCTTCCCCAGACAAACAACTTCCAACCTGGGCACGCCAGAAGTCTTCACTTTTTTCCACTGTAAAGCTTTCCACTTTTCTGTGTGACTTGGAGTCTCTGCCAAAACACAGACAACAGTGGCTGACTTCCTTTTTATAGCAAGCAGAATAAATAGACTTCGCTTTTCTGTTGTAGTTAGTCTTTATTTATTTTCACATTACTAAACCCCATGCATGAGATAATGGCAGGCATTATCCCAGGAAATGAATGGAAAGTATCAGCTACCTCAGAAAATGAAAAAGAGTATGGGATAGGATGAAAAGTCAAAGTGTGGTTGAGAGACATTATGACAAGCATTTCAATCCTTACATTCCTTCTTTGAATCTACCCATATAGAAAACATGGGTGTATTCTCTTCTCTAGTTCTGTTTCTAGAATGACAGAAACAAGCTATCCTTAGCCAGAGGATCGTACTACACTGAACTAGGAAACTGTCTCAAAGCTAAAAAACAGGGCGCCTGGGTGGCTCAGTTGGTTGGGCAACTGCCTTCGGCTCGGGTCATGATCCCGGAGTCTCGGGATCGAGTCCCATGTCGGGCTCCCGGCTCTGCGGGAAGTCTGCTTCTCCCTCTGACCTTCTCC
>CM052802.1:37827806-37845497 GCA_028533885.1 Nasua narica | reverse complement strand
TAGTTTTCCTTGTTGTGGACCTTTATACATAAGTCATCATAAACATTTTTTGTGACAGTCTTTGCATGACATTTTGTTTTTCAGACAATCATACTTTTGATTATGTGGAAGTTTCCTTATTTTTGTTAGTTGGTCAAAGATTGATTTTAAACTCTTAAACCACCTCTGAATTCCTAGAACGTCATTTGGTTATGACACTTAGCCACAGTATATTATCTGGATTTGATATTATGTTTTATGAATTTTGGCATTTATGTTAATGAGGCTTATTTATTGTTTTTATGCTTCATGTAATTTTTCATATTTTTTGGCTTCTGACTGTATTTCACTATGTGTTTTCTTTAAACCACCTTTACTACATTCTTTTTATAAGTTCTTTCTTGACTTTTTTATTAATCTAGTATATTATCACATTTTCCTATTTATTAACATTTAGCTATCTATGATTTCCTTATGTTTTTAAGAGTTACTATAGTCTTTATTACAGTTTAATAAAATTAACTTTTATGTCTCCTCCAGTAATATTAAGACTTTGAAAAAATTATTCCTATCCATGTACATCACACTTTTGTTTTTATTGTTTTTATGCATTTTAATTTGTTTGAAACCCTACAACCAGTGTCATTGAAATCCCCCCTCACTTACACACACACACAAGCACGCACATGCACACACACGTGTGCTCGTGCATGTGCACACATGCACACAGATACACATTACTTGTTCCCTTGTTCTTTACAACGTCTTTCTTTTCTTTATTTCTATCTGAAATTATTATTCTACATAAAGAATGTTCTTTGATTTCTTTTAGAGCATATCTAGGTTGGCAATAATTTTTCAGGACATTAAAGATGTCTTTGTTCATAGTGAGAAGTCATTTATCTATTTTATTCTATTGCTGCTCTATGGCAGGGATCTTATTCTTTAGCTGCTTTTAAGATTTTCTCTGTCATTGGGGTTCAGACATTTTACGAAGTAAAATGGCTTTGGCTTTCTTTGTGTTTTTTTTCCTTAGAGATTTCAGAGCAACTTGAATATATATGTTGATATCTTTTGTCAACTGTCTGTTGAATTTTCTTCCTTCTTTTTTTGAAATTCCATCTGAATATGAGATCTTTTCACTGTGTCCCATATATTCTTGCTCATCTTTTCTATAATCTTTATTTTTTCTCTATGCTTTAGTTTATGTATTTTCTCTTGGCTCATCTTCACATGTCACCAATCCTTTCTTCTTTTCTTTAATATCTTATTATTAAAATTATTGAAATTTTCAGTTTTAGATTTCCTATTTGATTCTTTTTTAGTTCTAATATTTTCATGAAATTCTCCACTTAAAAAGATATTTTATCAGTCTTCTGCTATTTCTTTAAAAATTTTAATTATAGTTAGTCTTGTGAGCATACTCCAATATCTGAATACATATAAATCTTTTTCTTGATTTTCAGTTATATTTTCCCCTATTTTGACAAGTCTAATACTTGTTGATCAAACTGTGGACATTGTGAATAAAATTTTAGGTGTTCCAGATAATATATCCCTCTTTCAGATAAAATCCACCTTGCCTCCTATTAGGGAAATAGAATGGGGAATCTTTACCTTAATTCAATCAGAAACAACTGAGTCAACCTATTTTGCAGATTTGGTATTATTCTATCTACTTCTGCTTTCCCTGATTCCCAGAGCAAAATGTCCAAGTGTGTAATTGAGAGGACAGTCCTCATGGGTATATATCCCATTGTTATGTCCTGAACTGAAACTTTTTTTTGTTCAACACATCAGGACATTTAAAAACTCTACTTGTTCTCACAGAGGTTTTCTTATTACTTTTTTTTTTTTTTTAACTCCTTTAATCTTGTGCCTTCAGTTTTCAATGTATTGAGTAGAAAACTGGTTTCATTTAAACTCAGTTCTCTGGTCATTTTTTTCTCATCAGGATCTTGATCTCTCCAGTCTCTAATTTTGTTCCTCAACTCCTGAAAAACTATAAAAGCTCTTTTGATTTCTACATTCCCCCAGAAACATTCTCTATCTAGGAAATGCCAAGGTTTTTAGCCTCTTGTATATAAAGATGCAATATACCTATAGCATGTAATAGCATCTATCTACCTCTATCTGTAATCTATCTATGTATCTATTTGTCTGTCATTACCATAGACATTTATGAGAAAAAATAGAGAAGATGAAAAGCCAGAGAAGAGCTATAACAATCTCAGAGTTTTTCTATGTGTATGTTGATATTGTGGTAGTGGAGATGAAGTATGAAGTGACTAAGATATATTGGCTGAATATATCTTGTATATTGAAGTGATGTGACTAAGATAGATTGGCTGATATGACCTATAGCAGTATTTCAAAATATTTGTAATGAGGGGACTATTTTCCAAGTTCCCCAGTCGGTTACAGACCAACACTTTATGGAGTAAAATAAAAGCAAATTACTACAAAATGAAGTGAACAAGGAAAGACACAAAAATGTGATCCCATTTTTATTACTGGATTTAAGTGATACAAATTTTTTTTTAATTCATATAAGAATTTTTAAATATTGACACTATTTCTATACTTATCTCAAGTTGGTAGCAAATAGTTTGTTGACCACATTTAAGTAACACTAATCTAGATTATGTGATTAAATAGAAATAGAAAGGGATGCACTACTTTTGGGCTATTACTTTTGTGTTGATATAAATGTAATTTTATATTGGTGTTTTTATGCTATTGGTATTGGCTTTATAGCTTGAACAACTGAATGGGTGTGTTTAAGGCATTTATTCATATTGAGAAGGCTTAAAATTACTTTGACAGGCGACAATCTAAGTGTTGTATGTAGCATGTTAAGTTTGAAATGTCTTTGAATATTCAAGATTGATATTTCATGTCGACACTTACCTCTGCAATCTCCCTGGTATATTTAAAGCTGAAATTATGTGGGATTTTATTTCTTTTATTAATAGTCTACTAGTGGTATAACTTGTAAGTCATCTATGACTGAAAAAAATCATTGTATATTCTTCCTGCTTCAATGCTATCTTGTACTGAAAGCCAGGTTAAAAATAATTGTTTATTTAAGTTTTGCTTCATTTTCTTCTGAAATCCAATAAGGTCATTCTGTACCAAATCTACATTTGTTTCTTTGTAACCATACTTTTATTTTTCTATTTGTATCTGGATGAGTTCTTATTTTCTCTTTCTTTTCTAAAATTACATGAGGATGTTTACTGTTATCCCTATTTATAAATATGCATCCTGTGTAGCAATTGAAGAGCACTTAAAATTTGTAAATTCCTATCTCTGTGGTTCTGAAAAATGTTTTATTTGATTAATCTCCTCACGAAGTTCTCTATGGAAATGCTTTTTTTTAAAAAAAAAAGATTTTATTTACTTATTATTTGAGAGAGACAGCAAAGAGGAAGAGTGAAAGGGAGTAGCAGACTCCCTGCTGAGCAGAGAGCCCGATGTGGGGGCTCGCTCCTAGGACCCTGAGATCATGACCTGAGCTAAAGGTAAACGCTTAACCAACTGAGCCACCCAGGCACCCTGAAAATTCTTTTAATATTGGAAATGCTAACTATATTCCGTATATTTTCGTCTTGCTCTTCCTTTTTCCTTTGTGATAGAATTGAACTTCTTTATTTGGTTTTCTGGTTCCTTAATTGACCCTTGAGCAATGTCACTTAGTAATTCAGCCTATAAATAACTTTTATTTGTGTATCATTGATCACCATTTTTTTAAACACCAAAACCTCTATTTGGGTATTTTTTGCATGCAATTATTCCAAATTTTCGGTCAGGATAGTAACTATATTATTCTGCTGGTGACATGTTAATTATTCTCTTTGTTAAATTTATTACCTCACTATTTTGGTATTTTTTAGTTTTCTGGTCCATTTTAATTGAGGAACCTATTTGCCTACCAATATTTTTTAAAATTCATAAGCTGCCTCTAATAACAATCAGCCATTTTACTTCTACTCCACAATTAACACTTACTCAATTTGTTGATAGATATTATGGTCAAGCTCAAGTGTTTGGGGTGATGGGGGATACACTAAGCTAAGTGATGTCAATTTAAGCCCACAGTAATTTTCCTAGTAAATGTCACAGAAACACCTCCAAATATTTATATCAGCAATTAGATGATTAAATACTATATGCTTTTCTTCACATTCACATTTATTCTCAGTCTTATATATAATGTTCACCACCAGTCTTTATTGATTTATCTCTTGTCATTTTGGGTGCCTAAATTTTGTACTCTAGTAGATTCTTCAAAAAAAGATTCATCAGAACAATATTTCCTGAGCTCTCTCATATTGATTACACTTTTCTGTAGCTTTTCCTTTTTTTTTCTCATTACTTTTTTTAAGTTTTCATTTAAATTACCATTAGTTAGCATACAGTGTAATATTAGTTTCAGGTATAGGATTTAGTGATTCAATACATACATACATCACTGGGTATTCATTATAACAAGTGATTTCCTTAATCCCCATCACTTATTTCACCCACCCCCCGACCCCATTCCCCTCTGGTAACCATCAGTTTGTTCTCCATAGTTAAGAGTCTGTTTCTTGATTTGCCTCTCTCTCTTTTTTGTTCCTTATTCCATAGCTTTTACTTTTAAAATCTGTTAGCAGATATAATATCCTTATTAGTTCACATTTTCTTTCTTCTGGTATCTTAAGATATTTTAATTCACACTCTTCTGGCCTACAGAATTGAGTTTGAAAAGTGATGAGGATTTGCTGTTTTTTTTTTCCCCTCCTTGTCCTTTGATTTGGTCTGCCTCAAGGGTTTTTAATTGTTTTTTAAAACTTCAATTGATTTTTTTTTGAGAATATATTTCAGTATTGGTAATTTTGAATTGATTTTCTCAAGAACATGATACATCATTCCAATATATTATCTTAATTGTTTTTGCTACTCAAGAACATTTCCTTGACTTAAATTTTTAGTACTTTTCTCTTTATTCTTTTTTTAAATTTACTCTTTTTTTATTTAAATTCTAGTTAACATACAGTGTAATATTAGCTTCAATATTAGGTGTACAATTTAGTGATTCATTTATATGTAACATCCAGTGCTCCTAACAACATCCCTTTACTCTTGCTTTTGGTTTCTTCCTTAAAGACTCCCATTATGCATATGATGGATCTTCTTTGTTTATAATCTAAATTTTACACTTTCCTTTGAATTAAAAAAAATTCTTCATTTATTTTTAAGTTGTATTAAAGTAAAATTATATAGAAGATCAAACATAAATGTAAAGCTATGCAAATTGTCAAAAACTGAATATATCCATGTAACGACATATAGATCAAAAAACAGAACACAGGCAACACAATAAAAACCTTTTCTTATTCCTTGGCAATCCATACTACCCACATGGCTAACCACTATCATGACTTGCAACAGCTTATTTTAGGTGTGTTTTTTCTTTTATGTTTTATATAAACAGAATTTTTATGCAAATACTGAGAGAATTTCTCTTTTTCAGTGTTTTAAATGTAAAATTTCAAATTATTGTATCTTGGCATAGCCACACATTTATTGTAGCTTTACTATTTATATATTCCTTTTGCTTCTTTGTTTACTTGAAATTTTACTTTTATTGATATAAATCATAATAAAATGACTCTATATTTTTTAAGAGATTGCAAAATAAAGTAAATAATGAAATGTGTATCACTTGAATTAATCTAGTTATTCCACAAATTGTACTGACGACAAAGATATTTTTTCCAATATGGACTAAAGTGAATGATTATTCCTCTTAATAGTGTTTATACTATGTAGAACTTATTATATGTGTGAATTTGAAATGCATACAGAAATATGTCAATATGAATTTAAATTAATTTGTATCTCTTGAAACTGACTATAAAAGTTGTTATTGGACGATGTGATTAACAGAAGTATATTATAATATTAATCTATTAAATAAAATATGAATTTATAATACCAAATAGGAAACATATATCCTTAGCACCAAATAGCAATTATTATAAAACTTGTGACAAAAAAATTTTTTATAATGTTTATTTTATCATTTTTATCTGACCTTATGAGTTATTATATGTGCAATATTTTGTAAACTTAAATATGTACCCAAATAGTAAATGTTATTTCAGCCACATTTTAGGTATTGTGGATTGTAAGTTGATCTAATGCATATAAGCTAAATCAATGTAGCTGATATGTATCTCTATGTAACAATTTTCCTTAATTGGAAAAATTAAGATTCCCAAGTATAATTTCCCTTTATGTAAAACATTCAGTACCAAATTAACATCTGTTTAAACAGTTGTCTAATCAAAATTCTACTGCTTCTCTGTGACAGTTAGTGAGAACTAAGAGCCTAGACAGTAGGTTGACACTGTATATTCATTCAGCAAATATTTTTGGAAATATTAGTTTTTCCATGCCAGGGATTATATTAGAAATTCAAAAATTAGATATGATAAATTGCATTTTAGTTGTGGAAGAATAATTGTGGACATGGTAGGAACAGTAACTACCATATTATTATAAACTTGGCCATAACCTAGGATTCTTATATATAGTATATTATTTAAATTTGGCAAACACCTATGATGAAAAGTTTATTTTATAGATGAGGATACTGATGTTCAGATAGTTTGGTGGTCAACCAAAAGTTAAATATGCAGAAAGTCCAGGAGCTGTAATTGAAATCTTATTTAACACCACACATCTTTCCATTATATACTATATGGTTAGTCAGATAAATTTCAATGTTCTTAGTGACAGTGCTATGTAAGTATATAATTAATCTCTAATTTGGCATTATTTTTTTATTGTTTTACACAATCATTATTTATTTTGACTTACTCGTACATTTATCCTGTTCTTTTGCTCTTCATTTATTTTTGCATCATGGTTTTCCATGTAGGATCACTTTCTTTTTCGCCTGAAGAACAAGTACCCTTTAGTAGTTCCTTTATTGTAGGTCTACTGGTGACAAGTTCTTTCAATTTTTGTCTGTCTGAAATGTATTTATTTCACCATCACTCTTTTTTTTTTCCCTAAATATGTTTATTTTGTTTTTTCAGTGTTACAAGATTGATTGTTCATGTACCACACCCAGTGCTCCATGCAATACGTGCCCTTCTCAATACCCACCACCAGGCTCACCCAACCCCCCAACCCCTCCCCTCCAAACCCCTCGGTTTGTTGCTCAGAGTCCACAGTCTCTCATGGTTCATCGCCCCCTCTGATTATTTTTTTTTTAATTCAAAGTTAACATATAAATGCCCATGCATGGGGAGTCAGAGAAAATGTTAGTCTGTTTTGCAAAATTAATATGGCTATTAAATCCCAGTCCCTAATTAAGTGGTTAGATTACAGCATATTATTCAATAGCCTTATGATTTTGTTTTTAGATAACCATTTCTATTCTGTATTAAAATGTGTTAGCATGTTTTTCAAAGAAGAGTGATAATTTTTCTTATTTCTATTTATACATGAGCAATTTATTGCCAAATCAAATAACTTCCAACTATTTCTAATGGCAATGTTAACACTTGAATAATGAGAATCATTTGTTAGACTAAAGAGAATTTACTTCAGATTCCATTTATTTCTAGTGGTCAGTAAATCTTTCAATTTACCTTAAGGACTCAAGAAAGTTTGTCTATAGGAAAATTATACCTCTAGTGGGAGAGATTATTCTAAATGGGATCCTGCAGCTACCATAATGTGCTATAGTTACAGAGATTGAGTCTTCTGGAGAGACATGATTCCTACAGTATCTTTAGTGTATGTTTATATTTCATATTGTAACAGAAACTTATTTATTCATTCATTCATAACTTTTTGTAAGTTATGACAAATATATAATCATCTAAGATATAAGATTAGGTCTAAAGAAATAAAAAATAGAAAGTAACTGGTACATTAAAATTTATTTTCAGTTTAAAATGCTGATAGATTAGAATGTCTGAACATCTAGACCTTTTTGGACCATTTTCAGAGTCAAAACTAGGAAGTAGTAAGAGACCTAGAGATATTATTTTATTCATTTTGCATCTCTGTAGGAGAGGCATTCTGTTTCCTAGATACCTACATTTCTTAAAGGAAATGGAGATATAAAAGGAAAGGAAGAGTGTGAAACTGTATTTTTCAAGAGTAATTTTTAGATACCATTTTAAAAATCTGTTCACATATCCTGAGGGTTATTTGAATTATTTTTATTATAGTGTTTCTTAAATATGTACAAATATAAACTATAAATTCTTACAACCATAAACTACAAAACCAAAAGCAAATCTGTAAGTTAAATACAAGCAAAATTAGAAAATCAATAACATTCTAATCAAAAGGATTAATTTGATATACAAGTTGATATTTTGTTGAAACTAAGATGTTCATTGCACTGATGTTATTGCATGAGTCCTTATGAGTTTGGCATATTTATATTGCCATGTAAAATCTGGAATTATTCCACTATAGTTGAACTATCGGAAAACATGCATCCATACATAATGTTCTGATATCATTTGATCCTCATATAGCAGTGATAAAGGCTATATATATACATACATTATTCTCTTTTTGTTATTAGTTTACTACAATTAAAATCATAAAAGTACCAAGACAAATGTAAATGAGAACATAATCATAAGCACTGAAATTGAATAACAAGTAATGGTTATCATCCAAACCATTTTAAAATAAATTTAGATATTATAATAGTTTATTATTGTTATTATGAATATCAAAATACACTGACATACTTTAATGGTCATGGAGAGGTAAAGATGGCATATCGATCAACTAATCAGCCCAAGGGGACTAGTATATTCTGAATGAAGTTTGGAGATTTCTTTCTCTGTAATCATCTTTGCAATATAGCTTTAATCCTCATTGACAATTCTGTAGGTCTTTCAGGATTCATTGATATGCTAATTACAGAATGTCTATAGTCTTAAAGCTGCAAATTATTTAAGCGTATTACCATGTATATACTACTTTTGAAATTTCTATTCTATTTCTAAAAGAAAGTCCAGGTATCAGTAAAATGGGGAAAAATTTTATCATAATTCCTAGGTAGGTTATTGTAACTTCCACAAATGTAATTTTTATCTCAGCCCTTTAGAGGTTGTAAATATTGCAAGTATCTTCTCCCATGTTTCGGTTTATTTTTGTAATTAATCGTATCCTTTGAAAAAGTGAATTTACAAAATTTTAATATAGTCAATTGATCAATCTGTGTGTGTGTCTTATTTAATATATCCTTCCCTATTCCATGGTGAAAAAATACTTTTTTACATTTTTAACAGAATAAAATTTCATTTTCACACTTAAGTTCCCAGTTCATTTGTAATTAATTTTTATGTAAGGTATCTGATATGGGCCGGATTATGTCCCCTCAAATTCATATGTTGAAGTCATAACCCGTGGTATCTCAGAAGGTGGTCTTTAAAGAGGTAATGAGATTAAAATGAGTTCCTTAAGGTGGTTCCTAATTCATTATAGTTTGTGTCCTTATAAGAAGAGGGAATTTGGGCAGATGTACCATAAATGTTCACACAAAGAAGAAAGACTGTATGAGGACACAATGAGAAGGTGGCCATCTACAAGTCAATGAGAGAAGCTTCAGAAGAAACCAAATCTGCTGACATCTTGATTATGGACTCTAGTGTCCAAAACTTTGAAAACATAAATTTCTGTTTTTTAAGCGACCGTGCCTCTGGCATTTTGTTATGGTAGCCCTAACAAACTAATGCACGATCACATTTTTGTTTTCCATAAATATAACCAACCGTGCCAGGATTATTTTTTTCAACTTACTTTACTTAAATTCAATTAGTTAACATATAGAGTATCATTAGTTTCAGGTGTAGAGTTCAGTTGTTCATCTGTTACATATAACTCCCAGCGCTTATCATAGCCTGTCCTTCTCCCACCGCTCTGCAGCCCCACCTCTGTTCAAGTATCAAGTCTTCATTAATGTAGGGTCATTTTGTAGGACCTCTGTTCTCTTCAGTCTATTTGTTTAGTTCTGCCCAATTTCACACTGCTAAAATAACTACAGCTTGAAAATATAACTTGATAGAGCAAATATTCCTACTTTATCATCACCTCAATCAGTGTCATCATCAGTCTAATACAATATGTTTTTGGATTCATAGCCAAAGTTCTTAGAGTAAAAGGCAAGGAAAGCAACAGATAAGTCTTCCAAGAACTACAGATAAAGGAATTACCAAGAATGAACAAATAAATTTGTGAAATGATAAAAAAAGATGATAAGTTCCAGAAATCGAGAATATAATTTATGAAATTAAAAACTGTGGATGGTTTAAACAAAGAAAACTCAGCTGAAGGTAGACATGGTAAACTGATAGGTATATCTAAACAAATTATGTAATATGCTACACAGAAAGTCAGTAAAATATATATGAAAAAGAAGGTAAGAGCTAATGAGAGATTGCAAAGGTTTAATGTCTATCAACATAGAATCACAGAGGGAGAGAGAAAACGGAGACGCAATATTTGAAAGAAAATGGATACAATTTTTCAGAATTAAAGAAAATAAAACTTTAAAGATCCAGGATTTGTGACATATTACAATCAGAATAAAAAAAAAATCAGTCTGAATTCAAACACATCATAGTAAAACTGTAGAATACAAAGCCAGAAGAAAAAAATGACAGACAAGAACAAAAATCTTAGTTGCATTTCTGTAGTAGAGCAATAAGGGGCAGAGATGGTAGAATAATATCTTCAAATTGTTGAGGAAAAATGATTGTCAGTCTACCTTTAATTTCCGAAAGAGTAACTTTCAAGAAAAATTATGAATTAGAATACCATCAAGAAAGGCCTTCACTCAGGTAATTCTCTAGGACATATTTCAAAAAAGAATAAAAGTAATCCCCGAGAGACACCTGGGTGGCTCAGTTGGTTAAGTGGCTATCTTCGGCTCAGATCGTGATCCCAGGGTCCTGTGATCGAGTCCCACATTGGGCTCCTTGCTCAGCAGGGAGCCTGCTTCTCCCTCTGCTTCTGCCTGCTTGTGCTCTCTCTCTCTCTGACAAATAAATAAAATCTTAAAAAAAAAAAAAAAAAGCAATCCCAGAATAAGATCTATGTTGCCAGAAAGAATAAGATAATCAAATGGTAAGTGTGTATGTGAACAGCTGAATACTTCACCTGTAAGAATCCTTCAGGTTAAAATCTGATAAGCTTTTTACCAGACAGATAGCTTTAGCTTTGTCCTGTCACGGAGGGAGGGAAGTGACTGTTCAGAAACCACCTCAGTCATTTTAGGGTTTCTGCCCCAAGGCAGCTTCTGGGTTCACAATGGCTCAGTTATCAGACCAAAGCTTTCCTATTGGCACCCACCCTAAAGTATTATATGCCTCCCATTTGCTTGATGCTCCTGGCTTCTGGCTCTGATTTCAAATCAAACCTGTGTGTGTGTGTGTGTGTGTGTGTGTGTGTGTGTTTTGTTTTGTTTTGTTTTGTTTTGTTTTCCTTTGAGTATGTTTGCATCTGGGATTGGATTTGTGTCTGGGGGAGAGGAGATGGTGAGATCACCTAAGGGCCCTCCTCTGCCTCCTCCTATGAGGGCATACCAAAACATGTTCTGTCCATTTCTATCCTGGAGAAGCACCCAGAGCACCCACTTGACCAAGACTGCTGGTCACAGATGTTTAACAATTTCTCCTCAACTGTGGATAACAAATGCATCTTTTGTAGTTGTGAAGAAAAACAGTATCTCTAAAGCAAAGCAGAGTTGAATGGTTTTGTTTCATAGAAGCAGACACATTTCATGCTCCTTATCCTTTTTTTTTAAGATTTTATTTACTTATTTGAAAGAATGAGTGAGTGAGAGAGAACACACAAGCATGGGGAGCTGCAGAGGCAGAGGGAGAAGCAGGATCCCTACTGAGCAAGGAGCCCAATCCTTGTGGGGTCAATCCCAGGACCCCAAGATCATGACCTTAGCTGAAGGCAGACTCATAACAGACTGAGCCACCTAGGTGCACTCTCCTTATCTTTAAATGTTAAAAACAACTTTGCAAACATAAAGAACCTTGGAAATGACAACATATAATAGAAATCAAAAATAACTATAAAATAATTTTAGAAACTTATAAAAACATAGAGACATTTTCTTATCTTAATACTCAAGGATTGCTAATTAACTCTTTGGCTATTTTTCTAATTTTTTAAATGTATAAATGACATGTAACATTATATGAGTTTCAAGTATACAACATAATGATTCCATATTTGTATAAATTGTGAAATGATCACTACAATAAGTTAGTTATCATCTGTTACCATAAAGAGTTAGAATTTTGTTTTTATGGTGAGACCTTTCAGGATCTACTCTTGATTTCTTTTACTTGAATTCCCTTTAAGTATTTATTATGAGGGTAAACCAATACCTTTTGTATGTAGGTGGGTAGGGTCTAGCTCTTTTTTACCCCCATCTATTCCGTGTGCATTAATTGTTCCTTCCTGTTGCTAGTTATCAGATTAGAAAGCTCTATTGAGTATCAGATGTGTCTGTATCATTACAGGTTTGTCCCTCCTGCAATTGTAACTTAAAGCTTTACAAATTTTGTAGGTTTTCTATGAAGAGATATATTGCATCTTAAAAAGAAAGTTTGATTCATTAAAATAGATGTGGTTAATAAGTAATACTCACTAACATTCTTTTCCTCTATTTTTAGAATTATAATAATTAACCAAACTGCTGTTTTGCTTTCCCATTTAAAATGACTACTCCCACATAGAGCTACATTCAGCTTTACTAGACTGTTTCCCTATGGTGTGTTAATTACCGTGTATTTTTTTCTCCCAAAAATGATAGACTGGAACCATAAACGAGTGTACTAAGAGCTATGATATTCCAGGAAATTATTACTTGTCCTGTTATTTTTTTGTTTAGAAAGTTCTTTTTATGTATTATAGGCCACTAATAACAGACTGCTTTTCAATATTTTTACTTCACAAGATGCAATGATTTGAGATCGATTTATTTGAAGTGGTATTCTACAGCATGGAGATATTTTCTTAATATAACTGTGTATATTTTTGTGTGAGAACTGGTGAAATATGATGAGTTGTAAATCATTACTTTTTTATGAGACAATCTTACTTGCCTCCAAAATGACTACCATGTTGTAGTAATTATTTTATCTGCATCAAGTTAAAATTTTGTTCTTAGGAAATTCTTTGCTGGAGCCTGTGTCTAGTGGCATGAATGGGTCTGCTATTACCCTTAAAAAGGATAGCATGAGCCTCTCTGCCAAAGCTCTTTTTTTAAGGAGCATTAGCTAAGAATCTTTGGTTAGGATTTGGCTTTATTTTTTTTAAGAATGTTGTGAGTCATATAAACCATTCTTCTGTTTATAAATTATGACATATGTGTAATACAAAATCTGCCTTAATGTAATTCTTTTGTTTTGTTTTAGTGTGTTTCATTTTGCCATTGATGATTATTATGTAACTTTTCTTAAGAAACTTTATTTTTAAAGCAGTTTTAATGTTCAAAGTAAAACTAAGAAGGTAGTATAGTTTCCAAGTGTTTCTTGTTATCCTACATACACAACTTCCCCCATTATCAACATCTCATACTACAGAAAGTACATTTGTTACAAGTGATGAATTGGTGACATCATTTTCACCCAAAGTCCACAATTTACATTAGGGTTTACTTGTGATGTACATTCTCTGGGTATTGACTTATATTTAATGATGTGTGTCTACCATTGTAATATCATACCAGATAGTTTCAACTATCCTAAAACCCTCTGTGCTATGCTTATTCATCCTTCCCTATTTCCTGGTAGTTACTGATCTTTTTGGTGTCTACATAGTTTGGCCTTTTCTGGAACGTATTGGAATCATATAGTGTGTAGTTGTTTTAAATTGGCTTTTTTTAAACTCAGTAACGTATATCTAAGATTCCTCCATGTCTTTTCATTGCTTGGAAGCCTTTTTATTTTTAGCACTGAATAATATTCTATAGCTTGGATGTACTCAATATATTTGTCAAACCATCTACTGAAGGCCATCTTAGTTGTTTTCATGTTTTGGCAATTATGAATAAAGCTGCTGTAGACATCTATGTGATAGTTTCTGTGTGGATGAAAGTTTCTGAATTCTTGAGTAAATAGCAATGATCATGATTACTGGGTCATATGGTAAGAGTGTGTTTAGTTTTGTGAGAAACTACCAAACTATCTTCCAAAGTGGCTGTATCATTTTGCATTTCCATCAACAAAATGAACATTTCTGATGCTCTACATCATTGTCAGCATTCAAGGTTGTCAGTATTCTAGATTTTGGCCAATCTAAGAATTGTATAGTGATATCTGCTGATGTTTTAACTTGCAATTCCCTAATGGCATATGATGAGTACTTTTTCATATAACCACTCTCCATCTGTATATCATCTTTGTGAGAAATCTGTCCAATTCTCTTTTTTTCAAGTTTTTATTTAACTTCTAGTTAGTTAACATATAGTATAATATTGGTTTCAGGAGTAGAACTTAGTCATTCATCACTTACATATGACACCCAGTGCTTACAACAAGTGCCCTCCTAATATCCACCACCCATTTAGCCCATCCCCCTCCTACCTCCCCTCCAGCAACCCTCAGTTTGTTCTCTACAGTTAAGAGTCTCACTAATGGTTTGCCTTCCTTTTTTCCTCCTATATTAATCTATTTTGTTTCTTAAATTCCACATATAAGTGAAATCATATGGTATTTATCTTTCTCTGACTGACTTATTTTGCTTAGCATAATATACTCTAGCTCCATCCACATTATTGCAAATGGCAAGATTTCATTCATTTTTATAGCTGAGTAATTTTCGTGTGTGTGTTTGTGTGTGTGTGTGTGTGTGTGTGTGTGGTATTTATATATATGTACCACAGTTTCTTTGGCCACTCATCAGTTGATGGACATTTGGGCTCTTTCCATAATTTGGCTCTTGTTGATAATGATAATGCTGCTATAAACATTGGGGTACATGTGCCCCTTTGAATCCCTACATTTGTATCCTTGGGGTAAATACCCAATAGTGCAATTGCTGGGTGGTATGGTAGTTGTATTTTTAACTTTTTGAGGACCCTCCACACTGTTTTCCAGAGTGGCTGAACCAGTATGCATTCTCCAACAGTGCAAGAGGGTTCCCCTTTCTCTACATTCTCATCAACATCTATTTTCTCCTGTGGATATTTGTTGGTTCTATGGCTCACTTACTAATGGGATTGTTTGTTTTATTATTGTTATTTTTGAAGCATTGTTTGTATATTTTAGATAAGTGTTCTTTATTAGATGTGTCATTTGTAAACATATTATCCTAGTCTGTGCTTATCTTCTCATTATCTTGAGATTGTGTTTCATAGAGCAGAAGTTTTAAAATTCTACTGAAGGGGTGCTTGAGTGGCTCAGTGGGTTAAGGCCGCTGCCTTCGGCTCAGGTCATGATATCGGGGTCCTGGGATCGATCCCCGCATCGGGCTCTCTGCTCAGTGGGGAGCCTACTTTCCCCTCTCTCTCAGCCTGCCTCTCTGCCTGCTTGTAATCTCTCTCTCTGCCTACTTGTAATCTCTCTCTCTGTGTCAAATAAATAAATAAAATCTAAAAAAAAAAAATTCTACTGAAGTCCAGTTAATCAGTTATGTCTTCCATGGATCATGTTTTCAGTGTCTCATCCACGAAATCATCACCATATTCAAGGTCATCTAGGTTTTCTCCTATGTTGTCTTCTAGGAGTTTTATAGTTTTGCATTTTACACTTAGATCTGTGATGTATTTTGAGTTGATTTTGTAGAGTGTAAGTTCTATGTCCAGAATCATATTCTTTTTTACTGAGATAGAACTAACATTAACATTTTATCATGTGTGTGTGTTCTGAATGTGGGTATCCAGTTGTCCCAGCACGCTTGTTGTAGAGACTATGTTCACTGTATTTGATTGTTTTTGCTCTTTCATCAGACTCGGTTGACTATATTTATGTAGGCCTATTTCTGTGCTCTCTATTCTGTTCCATTAATATCTTTGTCTGTTCGTTCACCAACACCACACTGTCTTGATTACTGTCACTCTATAGTAAGTCTTGAAGTAGGGTAGTGTCAGTCCTCTGACTTTATTCTCTTTCGATATTGTGTTGCATATTCTGAGGCTTTTGCCTTTCCATATAAATTTTAGAATCACATTGTCACTATCCATGAAATAACTTGCTGGGATTTTTATTGAAATTGCATTGAAGCTACAGACCAAGTTGGGAAGAATTGACCTCTTGACAATATTGAGTTCCTATCTATGAACATGGAATATCTTTCCATTCATTTAATTCTTTGCTTTCACTCATCAGTTTTGTCATTTTTCTCACATAGATCTTGTACATATTTGTTAGATTTGAAACCAAATATTTCATTTTGGGGTATACTGTATTGTATTTTCAGTTTCAAACTTCACTTGTTTATTGGTGCTATAGGAAAAAATTGACATCTATATATTAAACTTACATCCTGAAACATTGAAATAATGACTTATTAGTTACAGGAATTTTTAACAATTCTTTTGGTTTTCTACATAGACAGTTACACCATGTGTTAATGAAGATAGATTTACTTCTTCCTTCCCAATCTGTGTATCTTTTATTTCCTTTCCTAGTCTTAATCCTTAGCTAGAACTTGCTGTATAATGTTGACAAATTGTAGAGAAAGATGACATCCTTGCCCTGTATGTAGTATTAGTAGGAAAGTTTTGTTTCTAACCATTATGATGTTAGTTGTAGGTTTCTTGTAGATTTTTCTTAAGTTCAGGATGTTTCCCCCTTTTCTTAGAATATCAAGAATTATCATGAGCAGGTGTTGGATTTGTTAAATACTTTTCCTGAATCTATTGATAGGATTATGTGATTTTTCTTTTTGACTTGTTGATGTGTCATGAATGATTTTTGAATTTGAACCAGACTTGCATACCTGGAATAAATCCCACTTAATCATGGTGCATAATTCTTTTTATACATTTTTATATGATTTTCTAATATTTTTGTTAAGGGTTTTTACATCTATGTTCCTGAGAGATATTGATTTATAATTTTCTTTTCTTTTAATGTGTTCATCTGATTTTGGTATTAGGGTAATACCTCATGGAATGAATTAAGAAGCATTCCCCCTGCTTCTATGCTCTGTAAAGAGACTGTAGAGAATTGGTCTAATGTTTTCTCTAAATGGTTGGTAGACATTGGATTCAGTGAATCCATTTGGGTTTGAATGCTTTCTGTTTTGAAAATCTACTATTTATCGTTTCAACTTCTTTAACAGATACAGGCCTATTCAGATTGTTTATTTATTTCTTCTTATATAAGTTTGGCAGATTGAGTTTTTCAAGGAATTGGTCTATTTCACTTTGGTTATTGAATTTGTGGGTATAAAGTTGTTTATAGTATTCCTTTATTATCCTTTTGATGACCATGGGATCTGTGGTGATGTCTTCTCTTTCATTTCTGATATTAGTGATTTATATCTTCTTTTTTTTTTCCTTCTTAGTTATATGGGCCATATAGTTTGATTGATTATATTAATTTTTCAAGGGATCAGCTTTTGTTTTTGTTGATTTTCTGTACTGATTCTTTGTTTTCAATTTTATTGATTTCTGCTTTAAATTTTATTATTTTTCTTCTGCTTACTATGTATTTA
>CM052802.1:37795216-37827306 GCA_028533885.1 Nasua narica | reverse complement strand
TAATTAATTCTGGCAGAGATAGACAAATGTACATTTATTTTCTAAATTACTGAGTTATCCTAAGTGACCTTGGAATCTTTCTTATTAGCAGAATACCCTACCTTTAGTGCCGTATACACTGTGTATACCTTATGTTATTTCCTATCACTGCAAGGTATGTGCAATGTCTATTTAAGAAAATATAAAATAAAAGGAAACTGTCTCACAAGCATAGCAGGTATTTCTGGGTGCACAAATCATAACTTATCTTCATGGGTAAGATATGTGACTGACTAAACAACCAAAGAGGGTGTCAATTTCAATATAAAACTTTGAAACCAAAGTCAGAAAAAAGTAAAAAAGACACGATACAAAATGAATGTTTTATTTCATTAAGAAATGTCTGTTTTTTCCTTGGAGAAAGAAATGATTCTCCTATTGATCTATTTTAAATTGTTAATTTTCTTCATTACTGCTTTTTTTTTTTTTTTTGCCCTCAAATAAGATTTAAAGCTTCTAAAAAGTCTTCAGAACTTGCTTCTGCTGTTTGAGAATATTTTTTTGCCAAGTATGTTTTCTTCACTTTGAGGCATTTCTCTCTTCTACCGACCTCTGATCTAAAGCAAAAGTGGGCACACAAGAGAAAATATGAATACTGTGCTAATTATAGATCTGTGTATTCTGTGAAGCTGACATTATTCAATAACCTAAAACCTAATGAACTTCTCTCCTGACTGAAACTTTCAATTACTCACTCACAGTTACATTAGTCCTTAAATATTTCAGTTATTGCCACAGCTCATTAGAATGTAAATGAAGACCAAGGGTTGAATTAACACATTCAGGACCTGATTAAGTCAGGATTAGTTTAGACAGATTTTCTTGCAAATGTCAGTTTCTCCCCTTGCACCTTAATAGTAGACACCAAATCAAAGCATCTACTCTGTGTTGAGTTTTTAGTACATATACATGGATTCATTACAAGGACATTTCTGCCTGTATCTCCTAACAGGAGATCCAAAATGAACATGAATAATGTTCTTGGAATAAAGGCTTTTTAACCTTTGATTGTAGTTTCATTGTTTCTAATACTTCTTATTAGTGCTGTCACATGTACTTCCCAGAATAAACCAGCCACACTATAATTCACCCAAGAGGGCTTATATGGCAGCACTGGAGTGAACTTAATGGACTGGTCAAATCCTTTCAGAAGACTAGCCTGGGGATAATTAACTTTTCCAAATAAACATTTAACACTAAAAATAGTACCGTTGATGATTATCTTTACTTTTTTTTAATAACTAAGAGGCCCAAAGCCTTAACATATTTTGCAGTTATTAAATACACTACTGATTCTCATGTGATTTTATATGCTTATACTTTTATAAATAAATATGTAAAAACCTTAAAAATCATTAGCCATTCTTCAAATCCTTGTAGATGTGTAGGAGTCAGGCAAAGAGGTTCCTGGTTTGACTTCTGGCCCCATTTTTTATTACCCTGCCTGATATGTTTCTCCAGATCTATCTTCCTTATGGGATCGCATGACAGTTTTTATGGTGTGAGGTCAACCCTGCTTCAGTCTCTCAGTACGAATATTCCTTTTAGATTACTTTAATTAGTTGTATTAGTAATTAATTTGCAATTGCCCTTGTCAGAGACTGTCTTGACATAGAAAAGGACTCAATTAAATATTGGTTTTTAATGATTTCATGAGTCATGAGGGGCAAAAATATGGAGGGTTTATTTCCACTTTGGTTTAACTGAATCAGCTAGGTCTTTGTCAATGACCTTCATGGCCCTTATTGAGAATTTGGGCCTGGTTAGACCACCTGGGCCTCTAGAGGCTTTTCCTCTGGGTTTAAGGGAAGGGAGATATCCTGGCATGGGCTAATTCTAGGCTGCTCTGAGCAGAAAAGAATGAATTTCTAGGAAAACTAGAACTTTTGGGGGGGACCTAAACTTTGTAAATTAGGATAAGTATGAAAAAAATAAATTGGCTTTGGATTATACCACCTAAAATATTTTTCTTCTACTTATCCATATTGGAGAGCTCCTTTGTTTTAGTGGGTTGAAGATCCTCATGTTCCAAATTTTAGGCCTTAGCCTTAAAAGGACATGGAAAGATAAGAATCAAACATCTAAAAAGTGATAAAGATAAGATTCGAGCCTAGATGATGAAATGTGAGAGCTACCCTCGCACTACATTGTCACAAGCATATCCTGGTCATAATCTGCCTTATATTGACATATTGACATTTCCCCAAAAAAGGTGTGTGTTAACTATCCATGTTTTTGCTAATTAAATTCTTTTTTTTTTTTAAAGATTTTATTTATTTATTTGACAGAGAGGAAAGATCACAAGTAGGGAGAGATGCAGGCAGAGAGAGAGTAGGAAGCAGGCTCCCTGCCGAGCAGAGAGCCTGATGCGGGGCTCGATCCCAGAACCCTGGGATCATGACCTGAGCCAAAGGCAGAGGCTTTAATCCACTGAGCCACCCAGGGGCCCCTTGCTAATTAAATTCTTAATGTGGCCTTTCTTAGTAAAATATAGAAAAAAGAGGGAGAAAAAAGGGAAACAGAGTCTATAATTCAATAAGACTCAGATGAATATTAACATTCTGTACTTCAACATTTTATATGCAGTTAAATAATTTAATGAATGATTTTCTCATATACAGTTTCACTAAGCATCATATCAAAAAGACTTCCATGACCATGAAAATCTGCTAAAATAATTTTTAGTATAATGAGGTATTTTGTTTTCCTAAAATAGCATCAATACATGTTTATAAAAAATATAAAACAATATAATAGGAATACCAATACTTACATTGCACTTGCTTTGTTTCAGATAAAATTATAAATGCTTAATTTGTATTATCTAATTCTAAAAAGAAACCCCTAAGCTTTCATTTACTGTGTTGCACTGCTTCTAGATAGTGTAAATGCATGAATATATCAAAAGCTAAAAAGCATTCACTTCCCTGAAATAAATTCTTACATAATTCACTATAGTACATATATTTTAATGGGTGAATTTAATTAACCCTCATTTGTTGATGTATAGATAGTTTTTACTTTACAGAGAATGGTTTGTTGAACAAACTTGTGTCTTAAACTTAGAACATATTCCTAATTATATCTTTGTGGCTAGGCCTCTCAATTTAGGATATGCATTATGGGGAATACAGTGATGTGCCAAGACTCTCTCAAAGACATAGGATACATAGATTATGTTTTTCTGTGGTTTAATTTTACTCAAAGATTTACAAAAAATTTTTTGCAATTTAGAAAGTCTATTCATTCCATTCAAAACATTTATTGAATGCCTACTATATTACAAGAATTATTCTGGAAGCTAGATGTATCAGACACACTATGTGTACCTCTCATACTCTCTTGGCTTCATAATAACTCCTGAATTTCCTTCTTCCTTCTTTTCTGTTATATCCCATCTCTTCTATGTAATTATAGTCTTTGAAATGTTTAAATTTTTCTTTTGAAATATGCACAAAGCAAAGAAATAAATCTAATATTTCCATATCATTGTTTGCAATCTTGTATTGTGTGGTGAAAGTCTAGTGAGGAAAGCACAATGTGCCATTAGGAAATAGGAAATCTGTCTAGACAGAAATATAGTCGTGTTAAATCTAGAGCAGTGTCAGAGAGAAAAGGGCAGATTACTCTTTGTGTAACGTCACATGCTTAGTGAGAAGTGCTAGTCAGCTGGATTAAACAAGCTATACCATTAGATTCGTCAGTAAATCTAAAAAGGGCCAAACAGCTAGCTTTGTAAGTCATTGAACTTGTCACTGTGCAAACAGTATTTTTAAAAATTTTGATTACAGAAAATTAAACAGTGACACTCATGAATGCATTCAAATCATGTCACAATTATACTCAATCAAATGTTATTTACAAACACCATTAAATTATGCCTCGTTCCATTTCTCAACTCAGCGAGTTCCCAAATATCACAAAATTACAAAATTTCTAGTTTGTGTATTTTGATGCTATTCTTCATTTACTTTTAAAATTATTTAATTGAAGTATAAAATGCATACAAAAAATGCAAACACAGTAGTGTAGAGCTCAATGAATCTTCAAAAATGGAAAGCAAGCATGTAATAGGCACCCAGATCAAGAAACAAAATATTTGGCAAACTGAACTCAATCAAAAGAACCTGCTTGCATGCAAAGTCCCCTCCTGTCATGAACTCACCAAAACAAACCATTTCTGGGGCCCTGTTGGGGAAATGGCTGCCAAACCTCCAAATGTATGTCTCCATTCTGGTATTTTAGACTGCCTAGACTGAGTTAATTCTAGTTCTCTGATGCTTATAAAAATATACTTACCCCAGTTTATCTAGTTGTTAGTATTGGGATTGTTGGCATGCCACTAACTACTATACTCTACCTGGTGTAATATCAGGTTCTGCATTTTCTATAAAATTTTGCTCCAATTACAACTTACCATTTTTAATACAGAGATCAATTTAAAAGTGTCAGAAAGTCAAACATGCAGATTATTACTGAGTAATTGGAAGCAAGAGTAAACATTGAATATCTTTGGAAAGAAAAATAGAGAACTAATTGTATGAGGTTATAAACTTTATATATGTGATCAAATTATGAACATTTTGAAGAAAAATAATTTTTAATTGATAAATGGCTTGATTTGAGTGTAAGTATAGCAATCACAATAAAATAATGAAATAAAAAATACCAAATTTCTGAAACCTTTTTCCCCTAGTATTACTATGTTTGAGAGGCTTCCATAATAAATACACATTTTAGGGTATAATAGTTGTCTCCAAACTATTTTGAATCAAAAAGTAAAAAGTAAGCTGACAATGAAATATATGCTCTTAAAGAATATTTTAATGATCTAAAAATATCTACTTGACCATCTGATTGAAAGAACGATATTAACCTCATTCTTAATCAGGTAGCTGGATCAAGAGCAAGATATTAATGTTTTGAGAAAGTAATTATTTTTGTTTCCTGTAATTTTAGGAATTATAGGAAAAGTAATTATTTTTGTTTGACTTATACTCATGTCATGCTTTAAACACTTGTGGAGAAAATAATTAGCTTAGAATTTTATTAACAAAAATTTTTTGTAAACAAAATTTTTATTTAAAAACATAAGTACAAAAATATGGACAAATATTTTAGAGGCATGGTTTTAGCAGTCAATTTGGTAGTGAAGCTTTCTATGAAATATATAAAATATTGAATTCAACAGAGAAAGTGTTGATCAGAGTTCAGTGTAGAGTCATTTTTACATAAGACCTACATTGGTACCTCTTTTGCCCAAATGAAAGAAATCTAAAGAAGATTTTTGCTTTTGAAAAAAGCAAAAATAGTGTTCAGCATTTGCTTTGCAGCAAGCTGCAGATCTGGTATTTAGTGGGAAATGGTGAAAGTAATAATTTGTATTAAACTATAATAAATTGAGGATTCATAATATAATTTCCATGATAACTCTCAAAAGAATAAAAAAAGAATCTATAAGTAGCAATTTAATAGGTAGAAAAAAACAGTAAGAAAAAATACTTTTTTAACCCAAAAGCAAACAAAGGTGGGAATGCAAACTGGTACAGCCACTCTGGAGAAGTTTGGAGATTTCTCAAAAAGTTAAAAATAGAACTACCCTACCACCCAGCAATGGGTGCACTACATGGTATTTACCCAAAGGATACAAAAATCTAGAATTAAATACAGATACATGCACTCTGGTATTTATAGCAGCATTATCAACAATAACCTGACTATGGAAAGGGCCTAAATGTACATTGACTGATAAATGGATAAAGAAGATGTGGTATACATACATATACAATGGGATATTACTCAGCCATCAAAAAGAATGAAATCTTGCCATTTACAATGACATGGATGGTGCTAGAGTGTGGTATGCTAAGTGAAATAAGTCAGAGAAAGACAAATACCATATGATGTCTCTCATATGTGGAATTTAAGACAGCAAACAGATGAACACATGGGAAGGGGGAAAGAAAAAAAAGGAGAGACAGAAACAAGCCATAAGAGACTCTTAATAATAGAGAGCAAGCAGTGTTGAGTTAGAGAGGTGGGTGGAAGATGGGCTAAATGGGTGATGCTTGTTAATGTGATGTGATGAGCACTGGGTGTTTTATAGAAGTGATGAATCACTGAATTCTACTCCATAAACCAATATTGCACTGTATGTTAACAAACTAAAATTTAAATTAAAAAAAATAAAATTTAGAGTGCTTGTGTGGTTCAATTGGTTAAGTGTCTGACTCTTGATTTGTGGTCAGGTCATGATCTCAGGGTTGTGGGATCAAGCCCTGCTTTGAGTGTGGAGCCTGCTTGGGTTTCTCTTCTTTCCCTCTGTGCCCCCCCCCACCCCTGCTTGTGCTCTCTTGCTAGGAAAAAACAATGATGAAATAAATAAGTAAAAAAATAAATAAATTTAAAAAACAAACAGGATGAAAAACAAAGATTTAAGAAAAGGAAAAGGAAAATAAGGGACATATATAAATAGAAGATGAACTTGAACCAAATATGAGTTCTTAAAGTAAATTTAGAGACTAAACCCTCCAATTCAAAAAAGAAATGGGGACACCTGGGTGGCTCAGTCAGTTGAGTGTCTGCCTTCAGCTCAGATCATGACCCCAGGCTCCTGGGATGGCATCCCACTTCGGGCTCCTTGCTTAGCAGGAAGGCTGCTTCTCCCTCTGGGTGCTGCTCCCGTGCTTGTGTACTCTCTCTCTGACAAACAAATAAAATCTTAAAAAAAAAAAAAAAAAGAAAAGAAATGATTGTTGGAATGGAAAAATGCAACTTATGCATATGCTGTTTATAGTAATTACCATATCTTAAATTAAGTATAGATGAAAATAAAAGGATGTAAAGAGATACACCTTAAAAACACTAACTAACAGAAAGTGAAAGTAACTATACAAATATCTGGCAAAATGGACTGTTAAGCATATCTCATCATAGAAATTTCATAGATCATATAGTGAATCCCCCAGAAGGCATGACATAGATTCAGAATAGATCAATAAAAAAATGACAGATTTTATTATCTTATGGTCTCACTTACGTGTGGAGTATAAAGAAAATCATGGAGAGCATCGTGAGAAGGAAGGGAAGGGCGAATGGGGGGAAATTGGCGGGGGGTGTTGAACCAGGAGAGGCTGTGGACTCTGATCAACAAACTGAGGGTTTTGGAGGGGAGGGGGTGGTGGGGGTGAGCCTGGTGGTGGGTATCGAGAGGGGCACGTACTGCATGGAGCACTGGGTGTGGTGCATGAGCAATCAATCTTGTAACACTGAAAAATTAAAATAAATTTGGGGAGAAAAAAATGACAGATTTTAAAGGAGAAATAGTGATTTCATTTTCACAGTAGAAAACTTTACACGGTCCTTTCAAAAGCCCAAAATTAAGGACATATAGAAATCAAGCACACAGACCAAAAAGTCCAATCCCCTCAAGACAAAACAAAAATAAAAATCAATAAATGCTTTAAATATAGGGATTGATAAAATCAGATCTGTTTATATGTATTTATAAGTAAGCTTGTATGTATATAAAGATACAGATATACAGATCTATATAGATATAAATATCTGTATCTAGGTAGATGGATGGATGGATAGATAGATAATGGAGAGATAGATAGATGGATATAGATGGAAGTAGATTTAAATATATCCACAACCTGAAGAATTTAGTTCTAAACAAGTACACATTGGGTTACTTATCAAAATTAACCACACACTGGCCACATATAAGCAAGCTTAAACAAAATTCAAAGAGTTGAAAAAATACACAGTGTGATCTCTGAATACACTAGAATAAAGCGGGAATAACAATATGACAACTAGGGAATCCAAAAGTATTTGCCAATTATAATGCAATGTAATTATAACAACATATGAGTCGAAGATTGTACCCTAGAAACTACAAAATGAATTGTGTTGAATGATACAAACATGACATAAAACTTTGTGATGAGTGCATCCAAATCTGTTTATGATAAAATTTAGAGACTTAAATATTAGAAGAAGTATGGCTGGCAAAAAACTAGTTGTCTAATATCCATTTCAAGAAATTAGAAATGATATCCATCTTAATAAGTTTGACAGAACTAGAAAAGAGCAAGTCTAGTATTATAGTAAGAAATTATACCGACATCTTACAATTCTGAAAGAAGCAGCTGGCAAAAACACAAAACAAAACAAAAGCCAAGAACCCAGAAATATCATAGAAGGTCTAAAAATACAATTAACAAATTTGACCAAATGAGCATATCTGGACTCCTACAAGAGTTCAGATATGCATATTGATGATATCCTGGTTTATAAAGGAAGCCTCAGGAGCACTTTCAGAGCACTAAAATCATTGAGAGTCTGCTATCTTTCCAGAGAGGAAAGAAGTTAGAAATCAATAAACAGAAGAAAACTAGAAGGTCCTCAACTGGTTGGAAATTAAGCAATTATAATTCTAAATAATACATGACTCAAAGAAAAATAATAGTGGAAAATAGAAAATATTATTTACTCTAGGATAAGGAAAATATATCAAAACTTGTAGGATGTTGCCGAAATACTGGATAGCTTTACTTAGCCTTAAATTCCTATATGAAATATAAGAAAATCCAAAAATTAATGATATAAATTTTCATCTCAAGATGCTAGAAAAAAAAAATCAAACCTGAGAAAAGCAGCTGGAAGTGAATAGTAAAGATAAAAGCAGAAATCAATGAAATAGAAAACAAACAGACAATAAGGAAAATGTTAAAGCCAAAATTTAATTTTTTTCAAATCAATTAGAACTTTAAAGGTTTAACACAGTCAATAAATCACTGAAAAAACAAGAGAAAGAACAAAAACAGAAATTGCTAATACCAAAAATAAAAATGTGGTAGCACTATAGATTTTGTAGATATTAGAAACATAATAGGATAAAAAAATCTTACAGAGGCATCTCCTACTTTTTTGAAAGTTCATGTTCGTGTTCATGTTTGCTTTTATGAAAGACCTATGTTAGCGCTTGTTTTGGCTAACTGAAAGAAATCCAAGATTTTCACCTTTGCAAAAAAAAAAAAAGAAAAGAAAAAGAAAAAATAGCATTTAGCATTTGTTCTGCTGTGAGCTGTTAGAGAAATAGCCGCACTCTGAGCAGTGAGGGTGTCACCGCCAAGCTCCTTCCCCAGGAACCACGCTCAGTATCTTAGCATCAATCTGCCAGAGCTTTGAATTGTGTCTATGAGTGTCTGTGCTTATGTTGATTTATTTCGTGCGTCTATTAGCAAGATGAGTCATAAGGTAACAGAAAAGCCGAAGGGATGATGGATCTGGGAATGCTCTAAATTTTTTTCTATATAAATTAATGATAATTGCTTTCTTTATTTCACTTTGGGTTACAAAAGATTTCATAGGAACACTCTACTTTCAGATACCTTCAAAATTGCTAAGAGACTAGATCTTAAATGTTCTCACTACAAAAGAGAAATGATAATTAGCAGAGGTTTAGCTAAAGCTATGGTGCTAATCATATTGAAATATATAAATGCATCAGATTAACACATCAATCATCTTTAGTTTACTCAATGTTATGTGCTAATTATATCTCAATATTAAAAATTCACATTGGTTGCTCTATCATCTATATTGAAAAGCTATTATAGTTAAGAAAGCACCAGGAATGGATAAATACAACAATGGAAAAACAATATCATGAAAACATACACACACACATCAGAATTGGAATCCTTGATCAATTGTTAAAGGTTGAATTATATAACAGGCTGTATGGGAAAAATTAGTTATCCATATGAAAGAAAATATAATTTTATCCTTTCTTGAGACCATACATAAAAACCTAATCTAGACGGATTAAGAAATTCAATTTGAAAGATGACACTTATAAATATTTAGAAAATGTAACAAATATCTTCAGGATAGTTGTTCTTCACACTCAAATAGGGCAAATAACAAAGCAAATGACAATAAAGCTAACTACATTAAAATTAAGCACTGTTGGGTGCTTGGGTGGCTCAATCAGTTAAGTTTCCGACTCTTGATTTTAGATCAGGTCGTGATCTCAGGGTCATGAGATTGAGCCCTGCCTCTCTGGCTCAGCGAAGAGTCTGCTTCTCTCTCTCCCTCTTCCTCTGCCCCGTGCCCTGGTTTCTCCTTCTCCCTTTCTCTCTCAAATAACGAAATAAATAAATCTTTTTTTTTAAGATTTTTATTTATTTGACAGAGAGAGGTCACAAGTAGGCAGAGAGGCAGGCAGAGAGAGAGGGGGAAGCAGGCTCCCTGCTGAGCAGAGAGCCTGATGTGAGGCTTGAACCCAGGACTCTGGAATCATGACCTGAGCTGAAGGCAGAGGCTTTAACCTACTGAGCCACCCAGGCGCCCCAATGCGAATGTTCTTAATGTGAAAATAAATAAATCTTTAAAAATATTTCTAAAATTAAGAACAATTTATCTAATGTTGCCGTAAAGAAAGTTGCAAGATAAACCAAGAATAGGGAGAAAAATATTTGAAAACATAAGCATAATCTTATAGAGTCTGTATAACTTTCTGTAAGTCAACCATAAAGAAAATTCAATAGAAAAATAAGTAAAATATATAAACAAGTATTACCTTGAGGAACTAACATGACTGACAAGTATGTATATAGTCTCCTTAATAATAAAAAAGTCCATATTAAGATCATAGTGAGATAGTTATGCCCATTAAATTGGAAAACATTTTGAGGTCTTATTGGGTAGGTGTTTAGAAATCTATACAATATTTTCCTGTAAGCATCTTTGCCACAGACATCTTTTTAAAAAGTTTTATTTAAATTCCAACTGGTTAACATACAGTGTAGTATTAGTTTCAGGTGTACGATATAGTGATTCAACGCTTCCACGCATTACCTGGTGCTCATCACAAGTGCACTCCTTCATCCCCATCCCCTGTTTAACCCATCGTCTCATCCCCTCTCCTCTGGTAACCATCAATTTGTTCTTTTTAGTTAAGAATCTGTTTCTTGGTTTACCTCTCTCTCCCTTTCCCTCACCCCTTTGCTCATTTGTTTTGTTTCTTAAATTCCACATATGAGTGAAATTATATGGTGTTTGTCTTTCTCTGACTTATTTCTGCCATGGACACCTCTTCTGCAAAAATTTTCACTGCAAGCATATATTACTGCATTACTAATTGACCATTAGGTAATTTTTCCGTAAAAGAAAAAAAAAATAACTGGTAGACAGTTTGGTTTCATTTCTCCATTGACAAAGTTCCTGTTTTTATATTATATGATCTTAGCTAGTCCTTATCATGATCTATATAAATCTTAGTTAGCCTTCATAATGATCTGTATGGTGATGAGTAGGCATGTTAGTCCTAAATTAGTGGATGATAACAATCATGTATATTGACTTGGTAGAAAATACAGTGGTAAAATTTATTGGACATGTGAAATGAGAAAGTGTAAAGCCAAATCACATACTATACTATACTATACTATACTATACTATACTATACTATACTATAAAATAGTGGACATGTGATAATATACCAACAGTATAGAGAGCTTTCAAAATGGAATACAGAAAGCTTGGTTACAAATATACATCCTAGTATGTGGAAAACTGATACCTCTTTTAAGGGAGGAAGAAATTACTAATTAATTTTATTATTTTTTTATGGTTTATTATGTCCTTTTTAGGTCCATCTTTTATTTTTAGTGATTTTATTTTTTAATAGCAGAACAGCCTTACAGCCAATTAGTTATGTGGTGAAAATGTTCACAGACAAAATATTTGCAGCAAAAATGTCTATGGCAAAGATGTTGATGGTGAAACTACCTGTATCCATGAACTGTTTGTTTATGTCTTTTGCCCACTTTAAAGTTAGATTATTTGCTTTTTGGGTATTGAGTTGTATTGGTTGTTTACATAATTTGTATACTAACCCTTTATCAGATATGTTATTTGCAATTATCTTCTCCCACTCAGTAGGTTCCCTTTAAATTTGTTGATTATTTCCTTTGCTGAAACTTTTTATTTTGATGTGTCCTGATAGTTTATTTTGCTTTTATTTCCCTTGCCTCAGGAGACATATCCAGAAAAATATTACTATGGCCAATGTCAGAGAAATTACTGCCTATGTTCTCTTCTAGGATTTTTATGGTTTCAGGTCTTACATATAGGTGTTTAATCCATTTTGAGTTTATTTTTGGGTATGGTGAAAGAAAGTGGTCTAGTTTCATTCTTTTTGCGTGTAGCTGTCCAGTTTTCCCAACACCATTTGTTGAAGAGCCTGTCTTTTTCTCATTGTATATTCATTTCTCCTTTGTTGAAGGTTAATTGACCATGTAATTTGGGGTTTATTTCTGGGTTTCTATTCTATATCATTAATCTTTTGTTTGTTTTTATACCAGAACCATACTGTTTTAATTACTACAGCTTTGTAACATAACTTGAGATCTGTAGTGATATCTCCAATGTTGTTTTTCTTGAAGATTGCTTTGGCTATTCAAGGTCTTTTGTGGTTCCATACAAATTTTGGGATTGTTTTTTATAGTTCTGTGAAAAATGCTATTGGTATTTTGATAGAGATTGCATTAAATTTGTAGAGTGCTTTAGGTAGTATAGGTATTTTAACAGTATTTGCTCTTCCAACCCATGAGCATGGAATGTCTTTCCAGTTTTTTGTGTTGTTGAATTTCTTTCATCAGCATCTTGTTGTTTTCAGATCACAAGTCTTTCACCTCTTTGGTTAGGTTTTTTCCTAAATATTCTGTTGGTTTTGGTGCAATTGTAAATGAAATTGTTTTCTTCATTTCACTTTTTTCTGCTTTATTATTAGTGTTTAGGAGTTCAGTAGATTTCTATATATATTGACTTTGTATTCTGAGATTTTACTGAATTCGTTGATCAATTCTAGTAGTTTTTTGGTGGGGTCTTTTGAGTTCTCTATGTATAGTGTCATGTCATCTGCAAATAGTGAGAGTTTTATTTCTTCCCTATCAACTTGGATGTCTTTTATTTCTTATGTTGTCTAGTTGCTGTGGCTAGGACTTCTAGCACTATATTGGTTAACAGTGGTGAGAGTGGACGGCCTTGTCCTTTTCCTCACCTTAGAGGAAAAACTCTCAGTTTTTCACCATTGAGTATGATGTTGACTGTTGGTTTTTCATTTATGGCCTTTATTATGTTCAGAAGGTTCCCTCTATGCCTACTTCACAGAGGGTTTTTTATCATGAATGAATGTTGTACTTTGTTGAATGCTTTTTCTGCATCTATTGAAATGATCTTATGGTTCTTATCCATTATCTTATTGGTGTGATGTATCATGTTGATTGTTTTGAGAATATTGACCCACCATTGAATCCCAGAAATAAATTCCACTTGATCACGGTTTATCATTTTTTTAATGTATTTGATCATCTGAGAAGAAAATCAGTAAGGAAACAGTGGGTTTAAATGACACACCGAACCAGATGGATTTAATGGATATATTCAGAACTTTCCATTCGAAAACAGCAGAATACACATTCTATTCTTTTCTTTTCCTTTTTAAAAGATCTTATTTGTCAGAGAGAGAGAAAGAGCACAAGCAGTGAGAGAGGAAGGCAGAGAGACAAGGAGCTGCTGAGCAGCTGAACAAGGAGCTTGAAGCAGGATTTGATCCCAGGACCGTAGGATCATGATCTGAGCCAAAGGCAGACATTTAAGCGACTGAGCCACCCAGGAGTCCCTAAACATTCTTTTCAAATGCACATGGAACATTCTCCAGAATACCTCACATATTAGGCCACAAAAGAAATCTTAACAAATTCAAAAAGATCAAAGTAATACCATACATCTTTTCTGAACAGAACACTACAAAACTAGAAATCAACCACAGGAAAAAATCTAGAAAGACCACAAATACATGGAGGTTAAATAATATGATAATAAACAATAAATGGATCAACCAAGGAATCAAAGAAGAAGTAAAAAGTGATAAAGAAATGAAAATCAAAGCACAACCATCTAAAAATCTTTGAGATGCAGCAAAAGTAGTTATAAGAGAGAACTTTCTAACAATACAGGCCTACCTCAAGAAGCAAGAAAATCTCAAATAAACAATCCAACCTTGTACCTAAAGGAGTTAGAAAAAGAACAAATAAAATGCAAACCCAGGAAAAGGAAGGAAATAATAAAGATTAGAGCAAAAATATATGATATAGAAATTTTTTAAAAATGGAACAGATCAATGAAAACAGGAGCTGATTTTTTAAAAAGATAACAAAATGGCTAGATCTCTAGCCTGAGTCATCAAAAAATAAATAAATAAAAAGAAAGAGAGAGTGAGAGAGAACCCAAGTGAACATATTGCCTTTTAACATGTGTGTAGGAAAACTAATAGAACATTAGCAGGATAAGTGCATTGTATTAAGGATATACACCATGATTACAAATATATTTATTTAATGCAAGAATAATTCAATCTTAAGAACTATATTGATCTTCAGGTACTCACAATCTATTCTCTCATATTCTATTAGTGAAAACTGGTCACATGACTTCACCCAGTTTTGTGGGTGGAGGGGAACTGAGAAAGATAGTGTGCGGCTGGGAAGTCATTTCCCAGCAACTATTTCTACTCCTGGGAAAGGGTCCATAAATGTTTTGAAGGTACTGTAGCTATCTACTACACCAAACATTAAAAATAGGCTCTTAGTATTTGGACCTAATTGCAGTATATACTCTTGACCATGGTGGTTTCAGAGATGGGCAAGTAACATCAACTGATCTAATCATTTTCAGTCAGGATTTGAGCTGGCAATGCTGGGATGCAAATTCTTGCTCAGCTGCTGAGTATGATCTTGGGATCATACTGCTACTAAAGTTTCATGTGACCAGAAGAGGAAATGCTGTCTGAAAATGGAGCCAACCGAATTGAAGGAAAAAACAAAACAAAACAGAGATAGATCCTGATTTTAAATGCTAGTTAAACCCTGAATCAAGCCTCATCTGAAAAACATCAGATTAGGCCTGGGGAGTTTAATTATGTGAGTTAATTAATTTCATATTTTGCTTAACTTAATTTGGTTGAGTGTTCACTTATTTGCAGCTAACCATGTTCTTATACAGAAATTAATAAAAGATTTCATTAATGTGGCCAGTTAACATACAGCTTTGGAGAAAACAACAACCAATTTGTAAGAGCAGTGGGAAAACAAATCCTATTAACACTCATTAAAAAATCTATTAATAAGGAATGAGCAAAACATATGAAATATATTAAAATGTATATTTAAAGGCCTGGATTCAGCTTTTAATAAAATTATCATTTAGTGAGACTTTGGAAGATCTGCATCATAAATTAACATGGATGAGAGTATTTGTTTTGGAGAATCATTTTTCAGCTTTTTTCTCTGGTTTTATACATTATTGGTTTTTCTCTTTTATGGGCATAATTTCATTCTCTATGTTTTCCCAGCAAACAATCCACTTTATGGAGGTTTTCAAATTCATGAGCACAGTGTCTCGCTTAATCTTCTCTCATAACTACTGTACTGTGATGTCTTCCATAACTGCAGGAACAACTCCTGTTTGTTCCTAATGTTTGTACTTTTATCTCTCCATCTTTCCTGATTAGCCACATTAGATGTTTATAGAGTGGTTATGACCCCATATTACCCTTGTTTAACGCAGAGGAAGTAGATACTGTTTGGGTTGCCAAATACAAGCTGTTTATAAATAATGTGATGCTCAATTGCTTTCAGCTTAGGAATTGGGCATTAGCTTTGGCCAAGCCTAAACCAGGAAAAAAAAAAAAAAACCTCTTTATGCAACCATTCTTATTAATGCAAACACCAGTCTATCATTATATTACTTCTCAATCTCACCTTCCCTACTTATCAAAATCAACATTCCCTGGTCTTTGCCTTTAAGTATTTTTTGATAGCAGATGATATACAGCATGACCCCAATACATTTATTCTTCCCAGAAATTTTAGCAACCTCAATAATATTTAAAGTTCATTCGTAATACCTCAGTGTTTAGCGTGCATGGACCAAAAATATAAGTAATATCAACCTTATATTCCAAACAAGTGCCTGTCATGAGATTCACAGAAAGAAAAGGAAGGAAGGAAAAACAAAGAGGGAGGAAAAAAGGTAAGGAAGGAGGGGAACAGCCAACAGGCAAGGAGAAAATCTTCTAAAATGATTCACTTAAAGATTAAACCCCTGTCCTTCAGCTTCCTGAAGATATATGGAAGACTCTTCCATATTCCTGAAGATATGGGGGTTGTAGTCAGATGAAGGAAACAAGTGTAAATATTTCCTATTCAATTGGGTTTGCTTCAGTTATTTTGACAATTAGGTCCTCTTAATGTTAACAATAAATGTCTCACATTAAGCCTCATTAGCACTTGGGTATTCCCATCAGATACTCATAATATTCAAATCACCCCCACAGCACAGACAACAGTCAGGGCAGATGCTGACTGTGAGCAATTGGTAGGCTGTGCTAATTCACACTGGCTGGAAAATCAGCTTAGGTGTTCATCAAAGCATGAGAAACACAGCCACGAACCCACTAAACTCTTCATTGTATTTATATTTTCTTGTTTTTATGTTTTCTGAACCAGCATTTTTGTTTATATTTCCTATATTAATTTTTCTATTTTCCTTTGCTCATTTGTAAACTTTTGCCAGTTCAGACTTGATGTTTTCTTTTACAATTAGTTTTATTGTATGTCCTTTGATGTATAACAGTAAAGCATTTATAGCTTTTTCTTCTGAATAGAACTTTAATGCCATGTTTGAAATATGTTATTATCATTTTCTTTTCTCTTAAATGGCCATGAAATGCAATGTCGTCATCCTCTCCGACCCAAGTTTTAATATAAGAGACTGGGTTTTTTTTTTTTATTTACAAATATTTGTTGTTTTTTTAACCCACTGAGCCACCCAGGTGTCCCTATTTGTTGTTTTTTTAGTTGGGCCAATATTATTAATTTCTTCTTTTACGGCATTAGCATCAAAGAAAACTTTCTACACATTTTGATTTTGAGATTTTACTTTTTATCATATAATACAATAAATTCTTGCACTACTCCATGGTCCATGGGATTTGAGGAGTGTAATGTGATATGGAAATATAGCATATATTGCAAGTTGCCCCAAAATATCCTTTCTTTTTTTTTTCTTATTGACATAGAAAATATTTGCAGGGGTAAGTACTCAACTCAGAATATGCCACTTCATAGACTCTGCAGCTTGGAGCAGAGTCTTGTGAGCCATTTCTAGAGAATAGGCAAAAAGTGGGTCTGAGTCTGAGTCTTAATAATAACTGCTATTTTATGAGATGTGAACAGTCAACAATATGACTTCTTGAATGTGAGATGAGGAATTCTTTATTTCTTTAAGCCACTGTTTCTTTAGAAAAACAGTTTGATTCTGTTTATCAGGGGTTGGAAAATCTTTTCTGTAAAGAGCTGGAGATGAAATATCTTAGGTTTAGTAGGCCATACTGTCTCTGCTGCCAACTACTCACCTCTGTCAACAAATGACCTTAGGTGTATTCACTGCAACTTTATCTACAAAACTGATGGTGGATTATATCTAATCACTGTGATGATTCTCTTTCTCTCTCTCTTGTTTTCAATTTCATTGTTAAATACTGTCGTGGATTATATACATTTTCCCAATATTACTGTTTCTATTTTTTCCTGTTTCTATGGTTTTAATTTTCATTCTCTAGTGTCTAGTGATCGTTGCCCAGTGATATTGCACATGTCTTCATGTGCCTATTGATCATTTGTACACATTTGTGAAATGGGATTTTTTGCCTATTATGTATTGGATATTTACTTAATTATCACTGATCTGTAAAAATTAATTACATATTCTGAGTATATTTTCTTTGTCACAAATATATATTATAAACATTTTTTCTCAGTCTGTGGTTTGACTTTTCCTCTTTTGAAAGGTATCTTTTGGACAATACAAGTTTTTATAATAGATTTTTAAAAAGATTTATTTATTATTTTTTTAGAGAGAGAGAGCACAAGACAAGCGGAGGGGTAGAGGGAGAGGGAAAGAGAATCCCAAGCAAACTCTGCACTGAGTGCAGCGCAAACATGAAGCTGGATCTTACCACCGTGAGATCACAATCATGAGCTGAAACCAGGAGTTGGGACACTTAACTGACTGTGTTACCCAGGTGCCCCTGGACAAGTTTTTAATTATGATTAACTCCGATCATTCAAGTTTTTATAGTAGTATGTTGTGTGCCCTTTCATGAAAATTTGACTTAGTGAAAGGTTCATTTTGAGTTACTTTTATGAATGGTGTAATTAAGGGCTTAGGTTCCTTTTTTTTTTTTTAATAGGTTTTATACAGTTGGTTCAGCACCATTTGTTGAAAAAAGATGACAGTTTCCCTTTGAATTATCTTCTGAGTCTGTTTGCAGACTCTATTTGATCCAAAGATCTTTATGTTTATCATTAGGCAACAAGGTCTTGACCACTGTAGCTTTATGGTGATTCCTGAAATTAGATGGCATAAACCCTTAAAGCCATTCTATAATTTTTATCCTAAGAATTGGTTTTTCTCAGTCCTCTTCATTTCACATAAATTTTAGATCACTTTGTCAATTCCTATGAAATAGACCGCTGGAATTTTGTTGGGGTTGTCTTGAATTTGTAGATAAATTTATAAGTAAGGGAAATATTAAAAATATTGAGTTTTCGAGTCCATGAACATGTTGTAGTTTTTATTTATTTAGGTCTTTTAAAATGTCTCTCAGTAATGTAGTATACTTTTCAATAGATAAGCATCGTGCATATTTTTGTTAATCTCATTACTATTTCCTGATTTTGATGTAGTTATAAATTGTATTCTTTTTAAATTTTTAATTTTTAACATTTGCTGCTAGAAATACAAGTGATTTGTCTTACATTGGTCTAGTATTCTGCAAATGTGCTAAGTTAATTATATCTACAAGTTGTTTGGGAGATGATTTAGTATTTTGTATGAAAGGCATTATTTCATGTGTGAATAATTTTATTTCTTTCTTTCATATATTGGGCTTCTTTTTCATTATTGTACTAGTTAAGACTTGCAGTAGACTATCTAATAGAAGTGGTCAGATTGGTAAATCTGTGTTCAGTATATCAAAGTGCTCAATATTTCACTAAAAATTTGATGTTAGTTGTCAATGCCCTTAATCAAAAAAATAATGGTCCCTTGCTGGAGTTTTTAATATGAATAATTATTCAATTTCATCAAATGTTTCTGTGACTCTTTTTAGATAGTCATAAGATATTTTTATTTGTTTTGGCATAATATTGAGAAATAGAAACCTGTAGGGTTTTTTCAAGATATAACTTATATATAATAAAATTCTCCACTTAAAGTTAAAGATTTTAATGGGTAGTTTTGCATGATATAGTTATCATTTTATTTTCTAAATACATGTATTTTCATAATTTGATGATGTGTACAATCGGGCTTTTTTTTTTGGTTCCAATTAACAATGACTATTTTTAGTATATAACTTTATCTAATGTAATTTGACTGTCATTTAATGTAATTATTGATTTTGTTGGATTTAAACCTACCATCTTGCTAATTTTATCTATTCCTTTTTTTTCCTTTTTTTTTTATTCCTTCTGCGTTGTTTAAGATAAATTGAGTGTTGGGCTTATTTGTACATTTTTTTCACTTATTCCCATTTTTGGCATATAATTTATACTTTTTAAAATTTATGTTTGCTCTTGCATTTAACATACTTATTTAACTGGTCACACTACCTTCAAATGACATTACTGAATTTTACTTAGACTGTACGAATCTTAAAGCCTGTACTTTTATTTCTTGCCTTCCTTCTTTGTGTTGTTATTGTCTTACTTTTCACTTCTATATATATTATAAACTCCACAATACATTGTTATTATTTGTGGATACTATAAATATTATCATTCAGCTTTAATCTATTTTATTATTTTTTTTTTAATGCCTGGGCTCATGACCTGAGCTGAAGGCAGACACAACCGACTAAGCCACCCAAGCCCCCTGTCATTCAGCTTTAAAAAGTTTTATTTAGGGTAAAATTAACCTATATTAAACTATACACACACACACACATTAAGATAATTTAGACATGTGTAAATTAAGAAAATTTCTTTTACCTTTGCATTCATTTTTATAAATTTCGTTGATCTTACTTTATCTTAGCGAGGATTCCATCTGATATCTTGGTCTTTCCTTCAGAAGCATTTCCTGTAATACCTTTTGCAGTGCATGTCTGTTGACAATAAATTCTCTCAGTGCCTTGGAAGATAGTGATCATTTTTTAAAAGATAATGTCAGTAGGAATAGAATTCTGTCATTTTTTTTTTTTTAACTTTAAAGATGTCACTTCATTGTCTTCTGGCTTGCAGTGTTTCTAACAACTGATCTAGTATGACATACTCTGTTATATTTGTTCCTCTGAAAGTCTTGGATTTTTTTAAACCCACCTACCCCTCTGCCCCCAACTGCCCTTACTCCCCACTGCCTCCAAGATTGACTCCTTACTTTTTGTTTTCAGCAGTTTGGTCATAAGGTGTTTATGTGTGCTGTGTGTGTTTGTTGCTTTTGTATTTTCCTGTTTGGGATTTTCTGAACTTCTGGATCTGCACTCTATTGTATTTCGTTAATTTTGGAAAATTTTAGGCCATTATTTTTCTAACATTTCTTCTGCTCATTCTTTTTCCTTTTTTCTTTCTGAAAATGCAATTTCATGTGTGTGCTGACTCATATTGCTACACAGTACTTGGGAGTTCTGCTTTGCTTCCCAAACACACACAAACTTTTTTATCCTCTTTCTATTTTAGTCAATTTTCATTGACTTCTCTTCAGTTTCACAGATTGTTTCCTTGCCTATGTCCAAATTACTGATGAACCTATCAAAGGAATCTCTTATCTGATACTGTGTTTTTTATTTCTAGCATTTTCGTTTGACTTTTTCCTGTACTTATTATCTATCTGCTCAGATTATCTATCTCTTTTTGTATGTTGTCTACCAATAACAAACTGAACAGTTATTTTCAAGTCCCTGCTTTATAGTTCAGGCCTATGGATCATCTCTCTATTGATTGCTTTACTTCTTAATAATGGGTTGAGTTTCTTCCTTACTCTTTTGTGTCTCAGAATATTTTTTAATTGAATATCAGAAACTTTATGAAGAACAAGGGCGCCTGGGTGGCTCAGTTGGTTGAGCAACTGCCTTCGGCTCGGGGCATGATCCTTGAGTTCCGGGATCGAGTCCCACATTGGGCTCCTGGCTCCGCGGGGGAGTCTGCTTCTGCCTCTGACCTTCTCTCCTCTCATGCTCTCTCTCACTTTCTCTGTTTCTCAAATAAATAAATAAAATCTTTTAAAAAAAAAGAAACTTTATGAAGAACAGTAGAGACTAAGAAAAATATTGCACTCAGGCATGAACATGAATCTTCTCTCAAGCCTTTATTATGGGAAATTCAGCCAAAATAGTCAGGACTTGAGCTGGGTTTTGGTTTTATCATAATTTTCTTTTGACTACAGGAAACTTTTTTAGCGGTGGCTTGCTGTTACCTTGTGCGTGGAATAGGGCGTCGGGTGTGAAGGGTTTTTTTCCCCAGACTTCTCTCTTGGCAGTCCTTATACACCTGTAGCACTGAGAAGGTTTCTTCTTATGCAATGTAGAAAGAAGTCTCTATTTTCTTGGTTCAGATCAGGTATCATTGGCTTTGGGGGTGGGCTTTTATCAGAATTCTTATCCCTTCTACTATCGGAGCCAAACTCTGACTTGTATTCCTGGTGGCTCTTGGGAAAGAAAGTGTTGTTTCTCCCTTCTTCCCTGTCTCACCTAGTGCAATATTTTTATTAGTGCAATATTGTTAGTCACAGTGAGTTTCCTGCCCATCCATCAGTGTGTAGAGGGATTTTGCTTTTATCTGTCCTCCAGGAGCAGTAGATCTTTGCTTATGTCCTGGAGGCGGGAGGTTTTCCTGTCAGTTCTCTAGAGGAAGAAGAATCTGCTTCTGTTTCTTCCTACAAGCAGTCAATTTTTGACTGGGTCTGTGCTGAGGTGTGATTATTTCTGTGTCTCCAATTGTCCCATATAAGAGATCTTATTTTAGGAACTGAAATTCAGATGTTACCAAGAAAAATTATTTTCCTTCTAGGATTATATTCTAGCTGGAGACATAGATGAATAATAATATAATATAATATATTAGTTTTTATGTCATCACTGATTAAGGAAGAGAAATTTTTAAGAAAAATTAAGCATCATAAGGACATAGAGAATGACAGGATGGAAGACTTATGATCTTTTAAATGATGTGGTCAGGCAAACTTTGTCAGAAAAGGTAACTTTTGAACAAAGATTAAAACCAATGTAAAGTTTGACTTAAATCTAGATTGTTAAGAAAAGTTTTATTTTTCTAGGAAAAATGATACATTTATATCTTTTTAGAATATTCATAAAAATATCAAGAAGTTCAAGAAAAAAAACAAACACCATACTTCAGCTCAATTTATCTCCATGACCTCACTACCTGCATCTCTGAGCATTACTCTCTCTTTTTTCTGTCTTATCTAACAAGAGAAAAATACTTCTAAACTGTTTAAAAGCAACTTCATATCATTAAGAGGCAAAGATGACCAAAGTATCTTAGTTTTACATGATCTCTTAGAACATTCTAAATCAACTCTCTCACTGCAGTGTTGACATGCAAATTGTATTCTTAAATATTGACAAAAAGCTAATATCAAGTTCATAAAGAATAAGCTATACCATTGTTCTTGTTCAGAATAGAAGCCAGAGAAAAGTCAATGGTATACACATGAGATAAACAATTATGTACACATAAAAGTCAGGATATACAATTATATTTAGTGATATGATGAAAGAAACATAAGAAAATGAACATTGGAAATTGAGTAATAAGTAATCTTATAGTAATAAAATTTCTACAGTTTTAAAAGATAGAAACAGCTCTGTTTAGCCAAATTTGGGCAGAATAATGAGATTTCATTCAAAATTGTGTAAGTATGATTATTTTTTATAACATTTTGTTATAGTGCTTAATAAATAAGCAAAATAAATATAAATAAATATAAGAAGCACTTTGCGTTCTGATACTAAATCTGTAACTATAATTTTTATTATTTTAAATATATTATTTTTAAACAATCTCCTGTTCTTCATAGAATGCACTTGGGATACCAATTAAATAAGTATATAGATAAATATTTTCTATATTTTCCTATACTTTCTGCTTATATTAGTTTCTTTAAATTTTTACATAGATATGGGGTACCTGTGTGGCTCAGTGGGTTAAGTGTCTGCCTTCAGCTCAGATCATGATCTCAAGAGTTCTGGGATTGAGCCCCACATTGGGCTCTCTGCTCAGCAGGGAGCCTGCTTCCTCCTCTCCCTCTGCCTGCCTCTCTGCCTACTTGTGATTTCTTTCTCTCTGTCAACTAAACAAATGAAATCTTTAAAAAAATTTTTACATAGATAAAAACTTACATAAACACACAGATATCTATAAATATGATATAAACATATATATCAGTAACAATTCCAAAGTGAACTAAAATGACATTTCCCACAGTTTATTCTATGCAATACATATAGTATTAGAAGTTAGTTTGCAAAAATTTTCTAATCAAATTAGTATGAGAAATTTCATACAAATTAGTATGAGAGTTTCATAAAAGACAGAGATAAGTAAAAAGGAAATCACAGCAAACTGGTTTCAGCACTGTGAAACACAGAAGGGTTATCTGCCAACTAGTGAGTTGAGGAATTTTCCAGTGATAAACAACAACCAAAACCTGAAGGATATTAGAATTTATAAACTAAGGAAACAAAAATAAGAGTGTTATAGGTGAGGGAGAGTCAGAGGTTAGAAGTTATATTACACATTCAGAGGAGTGAAAATTGAATGTATTTCACTTTATAGTGTGAGACTTGACAAGAGATGATTCTAGGTAGATAAGCAGGGACCATATCATCAAGGGACTTGCAGACCAAATGAGGCTATCGTACTTCATCCTAAAAGAAAGTGAGGTGATTCTGAAAAGCAACAAAGTGAATTTATGACCTAGAATACTTTCTTGACTTTAGTAGGGGGGGAAGTAGGTTGAGTTGCGAAGGGAAAACTTGGGGACAGACAGACTTGTGAAAAAAGTATCTGTTTATTGTTTTGTTCTGTATTTCAGAAATATAGGTGAGATATATCAACATTTGTGCCAATAGGGATAAAGAAAGATGGATGGGTTTGTAAGATTAGCACTAAGAACTGACATGAGTTAGTGAAGCATAGTATGAAGCAAGGGGCAGAATTTAGGTATTTTTTAAGTGATATAAAAGCTTTTGCATGACCAACTGTGTAGAAAGGCAGCTTTCACTGAGATTGGCAATTCAGAATGAGAAGCAGATGTTAGGGGCAAAACAAGAAATTCAGTATTGAAGAATATGACAACTCAAGTGGAAATATCAAGTTAGCAATCTAAATCTGGGTCTAAGGAGAGAGAGAGAACTGGTGAGGAAACAGATTTGGGTGTAATTTTTTATAGGTATTTATTAAAGCCATGATGAAAAATGTGGGAAGGATAAACCAACATGAGAGGAAAATCAAGGGGTCTAAAACAGACTGAGGAATAATGTCGTCTATGACATAAGCAGAAGGAAAGGGGCATCCAAAATAGTTTGTTAAAAAAAAAAATAGTGACAATATGGGAAGGAGACATTTATCATCATAGGAGGCAATATTAAAGAAGCCATCGTGGACAGTGTTAAAACTGCTGAAAAAATTAAGTGTAATAAAAGATGAATATATCTTCTTGATTTAGTATCCAAAATGAGTTAATAAATCTGTGGAAAACAGTTTCAGTACTTTTGTGAGGAAAAAAAACCATCGAGCATCATGTGAGGATTAACTAATAAGTGAGGAAAAGAAAATTTGAAGGAAATTTAAAAATTTTGGCTGAAAAGAGGATCTGAATGATAAGGCAGTAATTGGAGTGAGGCAGGAATTCAAAAGAGTATGTTGAAGAAATTAATATGGATTCAATTGGTTACTGCAAAATTGAGGAAAATGGGATTTGGGAAATGAAGAAATATTGTTGAGATAGCTTTGAAATTGACTTAGGGAGCTTTGCTTTTCTTCATTATGGTAAAATTTTGCTATCCTACCACTTTCTCCAGTAATCTGCACAAAGGGGTGGAGAGGAAGAGTTGGTTTAATCCAGTGCTATATTTTCAAAATGGATGGAATTAAAGAAAATGGTGAAATGGAGAGGAGAATATTGGCATGATTTTGCCTGATGTGTTGGCCTGGATAGCTTAGATAATTGGAGTTAAAAATGAGGATTGGAAGCATCTGACATATGGAGGAGAATTAGAAATGTCCCTCTTTTTGGAGATAAACAGAGGAATGAAAATAAGAAAAATAGGAGTCTTTCAGGAAAGAGAAGGAGTTTCAGTATAACATTTAAGAAGCTGAGCTGTTCAGAGAGATGATGGTATAGAGTGTGTCACAGCTGGAGTAAGTGGTTGAGGTGGAATGCACTTCCTGGACTCTGAAGTACTACCCAAATAGAATGAATGATTCTCCCTCATATTTTCCCTGACTTAATTAACACTCCTACTGATCCTACCTTCACTGAAGAATTTCATCTAAGAACTGCCATTTATTTCACTTCAAAACTTAATGGAAAAAAATGGAGTAAACTTATCACCTGTCTTCTTCATCACACACTTTATTTGACAGGGCATTAATGACTTCTTATCTCCAATTTCTGTCTTCTTCATTGGTGTGTCCACAACATTTGAAGGGATTGATTTCACCCAGTTAGGTATTATCTTGTCAAATTTACTTCACGTACACTCTCAATTCTGCTCCATTTCTGATGGTTATTTTCGGGTTTTCTCACTTTAGCTTTTCTTAAGACCTATCTGTCTAAACACATAAGGATTACGGATCTATGGTTTTGTCTGTTTCTTCAGCTCACAAAGCTACAACAAACATCATTTTTATGAAGATTACTGTCAAATTTAGTTTTTTAGGAATGATTAAGCATATTTTGAAAAGTCTAATCTTAAAGAGAAACTTGTGATGACAAAAAGGAAGCAAATAGCTGATGTTTCTTTTTCAGGTGTATTTAAATATAATTGCTCATTAATTTCTGGATATTTACAAGTATATAATCTCATGGAGCCTCATACAACATGTCTGAAAATGAACTTTTATTTACTTCCAAATCAAACTCTGCCTTCAGTACTTAGTAAATACCTTCACAGTTGTTTAAGTCATCTCAACGCTAAGACATCTGCTTTGGTCTTAACCCTAATCTTCAGACTGCTTTTTATACATTTGGAATTTGGGGCCTTCAGGATCTTTCGTAATTCCCCATTTTTATTTTTCCTAAATCTTTTCACTCTTGTTATTTTTTCAGCCTGGAATAACTTACTCATTCTCCTCTGCCTGTTGAAATTCTATCCATTTTTTTAGGGACTGGTAGAGATATAATCTCTATGATTTTCCCTAATCATCCCAGGGAATAACCATGAAGCATATATCTTGTTCTCTGGATTATTTTTTTAATATTAAAGTTTAGACCTCCACCCAGCAGCTCTTAGACAAGTTTTGAAAGTCTTACATCAAAAGGATTCTATTTGCCCCTTAAGTATTGAATGAATCTTGTATACAGTTATAATCATTTAATAAATCTCTTTTTCCTTATTTGTATTTTTTCTAACAAATCCCTGAATACGTTTTGATTTTAACATCTGTTCTTTACACTTATATTTTATGCTTCATTGATGGAGTATTTATAAATTATTTAATGTACTTTTTGAAGATGAAAGCAGCATATTATTATTGAGAGTCCTGCTTAAGACCTAGAATTATCAGTAACTTTTTCTTGGAGGTGAGTTGCATTGTTGTTGTCTAGTTAAAATTGTGTTTCAAAATGAAGAGTTTATATCCATGCTTGCCAAATTACCCATGTGCACACATAAACACACAGAGAGCATATTTTTACATATATATATAGTGAGCACCTACTCAATGCTGTAACATATTTGTAAATAGTCTTCAAAAATATGATTTGTATATCTGCGTTGATGTGTTAAATGCACTAATTCCTCACTCCTCGTCTCAACTTTGACTAAGTAACCAAGAATAACAATATAGAAAGGAAGAATGTGGAAGTATTCATTCCTCAACAGGGAGTGTTAAAAGATTCAATTCAAGAAAATAGATGAGGTATAACCTACTACCCAATTTCTAATTTTATTTTGTTTACTGTTTTACCAATTCTAGAAATAAGACTTAGGGTTATTTTTATTACTCTCTGCGCTTGTGTGACAGTCTCTTTCAAAGAAAATAAGAAATTTAGTGGAAAATAAAGTAGCAAGAGTTTAGAAATAGCCTAATTGAACACAGTAATTGAACTACTAAACTATAACTTCAGTGAAGGAATGAGCTTTCTTCTGAATATTTCTTGTCCAGTCCTCGGACCTTTGCTATATATTAGGTTCTGGTGAACTACAAAATATTTATCTATATTATATCTTATGACATTTTATGTTAAGAAATATAAAAAAGTGTTATCATTTCTACACATTTCTTTATTTACAAGTTCACTTTTCCTGTTCTACTCACTGAAGTAATAATAACCTCTTTTCTTCTTAATATCAGACTGCTGAGGACTAGATTAAAAACCTATATTTAGTGAGTTTGTTTGCATTTCATTTCCTGTATGTCTAAGGAAATGAATGCTTAAATAAATGACTTTTTAACATGGTTGCTTAAGTGTTTGTTCCTTTTTCCTGCTGTGGTGACAAGGGTCTTATTAAAATTTTGTTTTAAAGTGGATTCTTTAAGTGGTTTCTCTTCCTATAAACTGTAAAACTGGCAATTTTAAGGAACATCTTAAGGTAGACACAGTTAAAGGAAAACATTTATTTGCATTGCTCTTGGAGATAAGGGTGAAAGCGATTTTAAACTGGGAAGAAGCCATTTTTCAGGCTTTTTTAAAAACGTATTATGAGACAGCTGCAGGAATTTTTAACCAGTTTAAATTTAACTATTTAATTATAATAAGATAAGATTAAATTCAAAAATAATACATTTAATGTCTTTATACCTTATCACTTCTGATAATTTTTAATTTTGTTGAGTAGAAATAATGTATTTTTCTCTTTAATTTTAAAGAGCACTCTAACAGTACCAATTAAAACATAGTATAATTTCTTATATAGAAACTATGTTTGGTTTTAATGAGTAAAAAAAACTTCAAAAGAACAGTTTTTGGGGGGAAATGACAGCCTCTTTGAATTAGATATAATAATTATTCATAGCACTTGAATAATACATAAGTAGTATAACTATAATTTCTAAAATCTAGTCATAGAATGTAAAATGGACATGCACCTCTTTTTAAAAAATAATTAATTACTTTGAGAGAGAGAGAGAGAGAGGAAAGGCAGAGGGAAAGGGAGAGAAGCAGACTCCTAACAGCACAGAGCCTGACATCAGGCTCCACATTGGGCTCGATCCTCGAACACTCAGATCATGACCTGAGCCAAAATTAAGAGTCAGAAATTTAATCAACTAAGCCACCCAGGTGCACCTCTTTATCAATTTCATAAGATAGTAGCAAAATTTGCTAAAGACTTAAGTATAGCTCCATGAACGTTGAGTGAAAAAAATCTCTTTAGACATTGTCACTGATTTCTACCTAGAGATACAAGGCAAATATTGAAGTAATCAGACATCTAGTAAAGATTCACTGAGACATCAAAATCATTGCAGGCAGTTTGATAAAGATGGCAGCTTGAAGGAAAATGTACTCTACTATCCTTGAAACTTTCTGAAACTTAAAGAAAATAAGTCTATATTAATAAAGCAAAGGAAATCAGAATTCCAAATCATAAACCATGAAGAAATATGATCCAGTAATATGAACTTGAATGTATATGAAGAGGATGTTGACAAGATATATGTAACTCAATGGAAGTTGAGTCGGTATACATTTTTCTTTGACCGGTTCAGTAGCTGTTATATCTTGAAGCTCCATCTACCAATTTTGGTTACAGTGAACATCTACTGGCTAGAATATGCCATGAAAAAAGTGTGTGTGGCAGAGGAGTTATCTCTCTGGAGATCCTGTTACACATTAGTGTGTTAGGCAGGAGGTGAACTGAAGATGAAATCACAACCTTGGAGTTTGAATTTTTACAGCCTTGACAGAGATTGCTGCGGGGCAACTGTGCAAAAGGAGAAGCAACAGTGATTGGAAGAGCATCACAACTAAATCTCTTCAATAATCACTGTAATTTGGTAATCCTTGGAAACTAAGAAGAGACTCCTTCAAGGACAGTAATCATCTGGGGAGGATATATTTGAAAAATTAGTATCAAAAATATAAAATTAAAATGAAAGTTTTCTTTAGTTCTCTTTTTACATCATTTCCCCTATTGAGTTGATTTATTTATTTATTTTTTAAAAAAGATTTTATTTATTTATTTGACAGGGAGAGAGAGATCACAAGTAGGCAGAGAGGCAGGCATAGGGAGAGAGGGAAGCAGGCTTCCTGCCGAGCAGAGACCACTATGCGGGACTCTATCCCAGGACCCTGAGATCTTGACCTGAGCCAAAGGCAGAGGCTTTAACCCACTGAGCCACTTAGGCGCCCCAAGTTGATTTTTTTTTAAAGAATATGAGTTATAAGTTAACCATCATGGAGCTGGAACATATAAACTGAAGAAAAATGGAAAGAAATGTATGCAAAACATAAGTAAGCAATATCACAAGGGGAATTGCCAAAAGAATCTGTTGAGATTAGACAAGTCTTTCTCCATAACTTTGTAGAAAGGACAGACAAAACAAAACCCAGAAAATAAGTTAAAGAAGAGATCTTAAGGAGAGATAAAAAGGAAGCATGTGAATTTTTAAGAGACTAAGATGATAAAATAAAAGTTAAAGAAATTGAAAAAAAAACCCTTAAGAGTTAAAAGACATAATGAAATCAATAAAAAGTAGACTCAAGAGAAAAGAAAATAGAGTCAAGTGAGGATACAATGAGTAAGCTTGGTGAATTCACACAAAAATAAAATGGAAGATTTTTAGAAAACACTAAAATGATTTGAAGGATGAAATAAAATTATCACTATGGGTAAAATGTCATTTTGTCTTAAATTTTGTCATACCAATATTGAAAACTAGAAGGTAACAGGAAACTTTATAGTATATTCTTTTGTGAATTTACAGATGACTTAATAATTTTTATATTTCATTTTTTAATGAGACATTTTCAAACATGTAAACTTATAGTGCCCATGAGTTCATTCTGAAAAGAAAATTTTAATAAGTTACAGAAATCCAAGAAAACAATCAGAATGAATTATAAGACTAAAAAGATGGTTTGTTATTTAGAAATCTATAATTCAACATATCCAAGAAAAAATATCACTAACAAGAGTGATAAAAATGCTTTTCACAAAATACTACACCTATTTTTTTTGTAAAATAGTGCTATTTATATGCTTTCATATCATTCTAAATGATCATTCTAAATAGCTCAGTCACAAGATGCTATCATGCAAAAGGAATAATTCATAGGAACACTCACATTAAAATTTAAAAAATGATAGTTATGTCTGCTAATTCTATTACCAAACATTGAAGTCATAGTGGGAAAAACTAAAAAATGAATTAGAGGTATAAACATTGGAAAAGAGGTTGGAAATTACTTTATTCAGTTGATGTGACCATATACTTGGACCACCACATGAGATCTAGTGGAAAATAATACAAACAGTAAAATAAGTCATAATGATAAACTAATAAATTCCATCATTTTTATATGTACGAACAAAAAGCATTGAAAATGTATAATAAAAGAAAAGGCCCATTTATGATAGCAACAGCAAATAAAATGTCTATGACTAAGGCTAAGAATGGTGAAATATTTATATAAAAATAACTATAACGTATATAGAAGAAACACTAAAGGGGTGCCTCAGTTTCCTGAGCATCTGGCTCTTACTTTCAGCTCAGGTCATGATCTCAGGGTCCTGAAATGGAGCCACTCTTAGGGCTCCATGCTCAGTGGGGAGTCTGCTTCTCTCCCTCTCCCTCTGCCCTTCACCCCTTTTTCTCTCTCTCAAATAAATAAATCTTTTTTTTTTTTTTTAAAGAGAGACATTAAAATATAGCCAAGTGTAATAATATACCTTCCTCTGGGAAGACTTACAGCATAAAGATGCCACTTTTCCCTAAAAAGGTCTATAAAAAACCCCAAGGGGAAAAAAATGCCTACAAAATAGAGGTACTGTTTAGTCAGATTGATATTAATCTAAATAAGAAACTAACAAATATGATCAAAAGAATTTTAAAAGAAAAGCAACAAAGAGGACCTTACCTATTAGATATTAAATCAACTTTCAATTAATGTTCTAGTATTAATTAATGAATAAACAGAACAAGCAATAGAATGCTAAGAGAAAATACTCCTAAAATTCCAAATGCAAATTGAAATGTTTAAAATGCGTAAGTGGCAAAATATGAATATCTGAGTAAATTATACTAGAACGTAGAAGTCATATTGTGAAAAAGTAAAGTTGGATCACATCTTAAAAGATTTTAAATTGAACCAATATATAATTATAAATATTAAAACAAAATAATTTATAAATTCCTATAGAAATTATAAATATTTTCAACTCATCCAGTAATTATGTAAAAATTCTTTACAGATAAAAACTCGTAAGCCAATGCAAAAAGAAAAAACAAAAAATAGAGAAATGGGGAAAAGAGATAGTTCATAAAAAGGATATACAAAGAGGTTTTAAACATATGAAAAGATGTTTAACCTCTCTTATGAGAAAGGCAAGATGAAATTCTAGTTATATACAATTTTTCACCTATCAGAGACAAAAATCTAAAATGATTCTTATTGGTCAATTTCTGAAGAAATAGAGCTATTATATTATACTTGTGGGTGTGTAAATTGGTATGTATGTATGGAGAGCAACCAGGAATATCCATCAGTATTTTATTATTTTT
>CM052802.1:37752649-37794716 GCA_028533885.1 Nasua narica | reverse complement strand
GATGAAGTCCCAGAAGTTCATTTTCGCTTTTGTTTCCTTTGCCTTTGGAGACATGTCCTGAAAGAAGTTGCTGTGGCTGATGTCGAAGAGGTTACTGCCTCTGTTCTTCTCTAGGGTTTTGATAGATTCCTGCCTCATGTTGAGGTCTTTTATCCATTTCGAGTTTATCTTCGTGTATGGTGTAAGAGAATGGTCAAGTTTCATTCTTCTACATATAGCTGTCCAATTTTCCCAGCACCATTTATTGAAGAGACTGTCTTTTTTCCACTGGATATTTTTGCCTGTTTTGTCAAAGATTATTTGACCATAGAGTTGCAGTCCATCAGTATTTTAAATTATAGATACCTTTTGACCAACAATCCATTAATAGGAATTTGTCCTACAGATTTACTCACACATGTGGGAAATGATGTAGGTATGCAGAAAATTGGTAAGACAAGAAATTAAGTATTGGTTCTAGTGTACACAGCTAGGACATTATAAAGCCAGGATTCATGTCCAATTTGTGAGGTAGTAGATCTTAGATTCTTAGCCATTGTATCATCCTGTCTACCTGGAAAGACAGAGCATTGACCAAACTCACTGGAGTACTCAGGTTTAGAAATACAGAATACTAATAGCAAAGGAATCATTTAGCAGAAATCAATTAGAAGACATATATGTAAATTAAAAGACTTCCATTCTTTCATGGTAACATAAATAGGTAAATGCACTAATGAAAATTTAAATATACCTTAAAATAAGTGCAGTAATGAATGCAAGAGGAAAAAAATAACAATAATAACATTCTACAAAATATAAACTAAGACTTGAAAAACCTACTTTTTCTTGATGGAAGTTTTTGACTAGTGTAAATATACCGTTTCCTCAAAGTTAATTTACAGATTAAATGTAATACCAATAGAGATTTTAGTAAATATAATTATAAATTTTCCATAAAAATGATGGGGAACTTTGCAGCATGTGGGTGGCACAGTTGATTAAGCACCTGACTCTTCTTTTAGTTTAGTTCATGATCTCAAGGTCCTGAGATCAAGCCTTATGTGGGGCTCTGCACTCAGTGGGAAGTCTGCTTAAGATTCTCTGTCTCTCTTCCTCTGCCCCTCCTGCTGCTCATGCTCTTTCTCTCCCAAGTAAATACATCTTTTTCAAAAATAAAAAAAAAGAGGTGCCTGGGTGGCTCAGTGGGTAAAGCCTCTGCCTTCGGCTCAGGCCATGATCTCAGGGTCCTGGGATCGAGCCCCGCATCGGGCTTTCTGCTCAGCAGGGAGTTTGCTTCCTCCTCTCTCTCTGCCTGCCTCTCTGCCTACTTGTGATCTCTCTATCAAATAAATAAAATCTTAAAAAAAAAGAACTTGATAATAAATAAATAATAAATAAGATAGGATACTTAGACAATTTTGGTAAAAGATTAATTATAGCTAAATGCCTTCATAGATATTAAAACAAATTATAAGCCAATGTGAATAGAAGAGCAGGCTATTTGGTCTGTAGAAAAATATAGCCCAGACATAGAATCAGAACATGCTGGACCCTCTGGGTAAAAGCCCACAAGACCTGATTCTGCACATCTTACCAACTCTCGTTTCACAAACATCACATTGGTAGTTTGAAATAACCCATGGTGACAATACTTTGCACCAGAAAAATAGGCATGTGTCATGCAATGGTTACATGGTAAAGTTGGTGTTATACATCAATTTAAGGAGAGGCTCTAAAGTGATATTTGTCTTACAGTGGCAATTATCTCAATTCTGAACCATGTTTCAAGTGTATCAAATTAGTTAAAGTAAAAAGTGAACAAAAGGTCTAAAACTTTGAAATAATATATGTGCACATTTAATTTTTCAAGAAAAGGGGAAGGCAGACTTTTATAGATTAAATTACTTGAAAAATAAACAAAATTTTTAAATTACTTGAAAATTTTATTTTTTTATCTTTTTAAAAATTTAGTTATTTCTTTGCCAAAGAGAGATAGAGCATAAACAGGGAGAGTGGCAGGCAGAGGGAGAAGCAGGCTCCTCACTGAGCTGGGAGCCTGATGTGGGACTTGATGCCAGGACCCTGGGGATCATGATCTGAACCAAAGGCAGATGCTTAACGATTGAGCCAACCAGGTTTCCCTACATGAAAATTTTATTTTATTATTTTATTTATTTATTTTTAAAGATTTTGTTTATTTATTTGACAGAGAGAGAGAGATCACAAGTAGACAGGGAGGCAGACAGAGAGGGGAGGGGAAGCAGGCTTCCCTCTCTGAGGGGAGGAGAGAGCAGAGAGCCCAATACGGGCTCAATCCCAGGACCCTGAGATCATGACCTGAGCCAAAGGCAGAGACTTTATTTAACCCACTGAGCCACCCAGGCACCCCCCTACATGAAAATTTTAAATACCTCTTTGACTAAAATAAGGACAGGCAAAACTACAGGACCAATATGAATATGGGAAAATATTTTCCAACAGGTTAGCAAATACTTCTTGCTTATAAATAGTTAATGCTATTTCAAAATGAAATGTCTAGGGTCTAATAAATAGATAGACATCATATGCATGCACTTTATAAATGTATGAAAAGTGATTCTCATAAATTATCAAAAATTGGAATGAAATACACAAGGCACCGTATTTCCCTTTCATATTAACAAAGTTTAAAATTTAATATAAACACTAATTTTAGGGGAGTTTATAGTAAGATAATAAACCTTTTACAGGATAAAGAGGCATGATATACATAAAAGGCAATTTAATTATAGGTATTAAGAGTCCTCAAATAGTTCACATACTTTGATACAGCAAGTAAAAGAAATAATTGGAAGGGCACAAGGCTGGCTCAGTTGGGAGAACATGGGTCTTGATCTCAAGGTGATAATTTCAAGCCCTGTGTTGGGTGTTGAGTTACTTAAAAATGAAATAAAAATTAAAAAAAAGATGGAAAGACATATAAATTTGAATATATTGTTATTTATATTTATCATATTTTATATTATAAATGTATTAACTTTATATTACTAAAGAAGTAGAAAATATGAAAATACCCATTAGTATGTTCAATTAAATCATGATATATTATGGCTGAAACTATAGTGGCCACTAAAATGATATTAGAGGTTTTTAAAAATGGTAATATTGATATGTCAATAAAAAAACAGAGTAACAACCTTTTATGTAAATTATGTAACAAGCATATTAATATTTTTATTACAAAATGTCTCAGGGAAACTATTCTGATGTAGATTTATGAATAGTTGTTAATCTTGTTTTTTTAATGGCTTGCATTAAAAAAATATTCTCAGGGTGCCTGCCTGGCTCAGTCAGTAGAGAATGTGACTTTTGATCTCCCCCTAGTTGTAAGTTCAAGCCCCACGTTGGGTATAGAGATTACTTAAAACTAAAATCTTTTTTTAAAAAAGTTCTCTTATGGGCATGTCCTTTTTCACATTATTTTACTACAGTCTTGTCATTTTTTTCCTTCCTGCTTTGCTGATTTTTATTTTAATACTCCCTTTTCTTGCCAACACCTGCAATACCTTAATTTTTAAGAAAATCCCATCCTAGATTCATATAGTTGAACCTGACATCATTTCCATCTCTCCTTTCTTTCTTGGACCTAAACTGATGCTTGTTTACCATTTTACTGACACTGACTCCCATGCATCTGTTTTTGGTACTTGTTCTTTAGAGAGGTACACATGACATCACAATTGTTTCATTCCTTTCTGTAGTATCCTTGCCACATGCTAATCTAAATTAAATCTGAAGACTTTAAAGCTCACTAGTTTCTGACAGTTAAAGATTCATCTCTGGATGGCTCTGGCTTTTTTGTTTCTTGAGGCTTCATGTTTATCGAGTTGAAATCAGCCTTCCTATAAACCCATTGATCTAATACCAGTATATAAAGTTACAAAAAATAAATTAATCATTTCTTAATAATCTATGGTATACTCCTCAACCTTTGCAACATGACTTTGTAGTTTCTCCTATTAAGACACTGTATTAATGGAAGAAGTGGAAACAGTAAGATTTATATGGAATAAAAGATTTATTTGAAAAAATCAGGCCCAGACAACTATGGGTGCTGGTTAAGCAATGTGTGAATATCTGTTGCTTCTCCCCCTGGTGCCAGGAAGTTAGAAAGATGGACTCGTATTGAGGGAGAGCCAGACAAAGTTTGAAACTATGAGAACCCAGATGTGCAAACTGGAAGCAGTGTCTCCCTGCTTCCAGCGCCCAGTGTTAGTGAGATAGGTAACCTGCAGGAGAAGCTGGCTCCCTTAATTAGGGATCTAAGCATCAAGGATGTTTGGGGAGCAAACAGCTTTGAAGACAGACGATCCCTCCTACCAGGAAAAAGAGTGTATTTGTTTGCTGACCAATATAATAAAGACTGTCTGTTAGGCTGGCGGGCCCAGGGACCCCGAGAGCGGACAAGATGGCCACCGAGTTTCACAAGATGGTCGCTCAGGACTTTCCACCATAGGGCTTCCTGTCTCAGAGACTTTCCAGATCACCCCACAACGACGACGACGAACAATCTGACTCCTCGACCTTGCATTCCTTTTTCTGTATAATGAGCTGACAATTGATTGGTGCATTTTGTATCCCTCATATACATAAACCGCAGCCAGTCAGATACCCAGCAAATCCTCTACACCCTAAGACCTCTAATCAAAAACCCCTCAGCCCTACCCCTAGGCACGAATTTCCTTGACTCTGCCCTAACCCGGACCAAGGAACCTCGCCAGAGAGTGCCTCCATTAAAGCTCACCCGAACCACTTGCTGTGTCTGGGTCTCTCCATTATCCTTCCTTTTTTCCATCGCTGAGACCTTACACTGTCTCAGGTGCAGAGGTTGGGAAAGTTTGCTCATACCACTCCAAAAGATTAGGCTGTCCTCAGCTCAGTATTCTTCAGCTTTGATATGAAGTATCCTCTGTGCAATTCTGTGTTGCCTCTGTGGGGTTTGCTGGACAGGAGGACCGACACAAATATGAAGTTCATGCTGCCTGTTGTTCTGTGAATAATAAAGTCCTTTGATTCTGACCCAGGAGTTTTGTGTTTTTCTGCCAGCATCCATGAAACTGTGGCAGGCTAATTTGTTAGATCAGAAGTCGGGTAAAATCTCAGACCCTTCATAGTCTTGACAAAAATTCATGGAAAGTGGAGGAACCACAGGAATAGCTGTGCCTCACAAGGTCGCTCAATAAAGCAAACCAGCAGGTCTGTGACAACATGCATAAATCTCAGTAGCATCTCCCTTACACTCCTATTCTAAACATTAGTAGGGCTGCTGCTTCACTTTCACTTCCAAGTCTCATGCAGATTTCTCTAATGGCAGATACTTGCCCGGAAAAATGCCGGAAAGGGAATCCTAGAATACTGGGTTTCAGTTTAGCTCATCAGCAGAGTATAGGGACACTAAAGAACTGGAGGTTATTTCTCTCCCCTTTCAGTCTGTGCCGTGTGATGTTAAGCCTGAAATTAATATACAGTATTAAGTGCTGCTGTGGCATATTGCACCTCACAGGGACGCAAAGGCATAACTAAGAGTTTCTCTGCCCTCACCAGGTATGCCTCCCTCCCAGTGAAAAAGTCCATCCACCCAGCTCCTTCCCCCATCAGCCAGACCAGCTGCATTCCACCCAGAATTCAACCTAATGGGTTTCATCTCCCTGCCAGCTTGAACGATAATCCTTGCCTCCCACAATCCCTGTTTGTTTCCTCCGTCCTCAGGTACAACCACTGTGTGGTCTTCTTTTTCCTCTGGAATGTGAGTATGTATAATTAATAAACTGCTGCCAATCTCATTTGTCCAGTCTCGGGTGTCTTGTGTTTGGCAGTAATCTACTTCAAAAATCCCTCCTTCACCCACTAGGTGAAGAGCAGGCAAACAAAACGGGTTGGCTTTGAGACTTGTTTCGGCTAAGAAAGTTCAGAGGAAGTAGCATTGTGCAGTTCCAGCTCAGAGCTTAGCTTAAGAGGTCATTGATAGTTCCTCTTCTCTCAACACCCTTCCACGCAGACATGTGAAGAAGCCCTGTCTAGCCAGCTGTGTGACAAGGAACACCTGGCCCTGTTGCCCAGTCCACGGCTGTTTTCCCGGATATAAACCAGCAAATACCAGGAAACAGAGCTCCTGCCTGACTTTGTGGCTGAGGACAGATTTAAGAGGGAACCTCAGCTGAGATCGGAGCAGTTGAGCAGCTGAGCCCAACCTAAATTGCAGGTTCTAGGTATTACTAAATAAATAAACGTTCATCAATGTCAAGCATTAATTTTGGTGCTGATTTGTTACACAGCAATACACACTGATTCATAGTCTACAATGTATTTTTTTAAATAAAAAATTTTTTTTAAATAAAAAAACGTTTTATTTTTTTTTAAATAAAATGTCCTTGCATCTCCAAAGTTACAGACAAGGTTAGATGGTATGTCATGGAAAGAACAGGAGAGTTGGAGAGAGGAGAACTAGATTCTAGATCAGGAATTGCCACTTACAGACTGTGTGCCGTATGTTAAATGTCTAACCTTTTAGAACTTCGATTTTATAAACATTGAAAGGTATTGGATAATAAAGTAATAGCAACACGCTTTATTACCATTGATATTAGGGAGACCGTGCAACATCTATTGCCCACATCTTCCTGCTGTAGACACAACAGAAGTTTTTGGGTTTTTTAATATTAATTTACTGACATGTGCACTGGCCAGTGGATTGTGGAATGTATCATCCCTGTTTCAAAAAGAGGAAGGTAATTTTTCTATATCCGGTCTTTGTACTGCCTTCATGATTTCTCAGAAAGTAGTAACATGTCATAGTTATTGAATTTGTAGGTTTTCTTAGACCTTGGGCAAATTATTTTTCTTGACTAAGATGTATAGATTCTTTTATTACATTTTTCCTTTCTAATATTGGGCTTCAGTTCTGAAACCCAATTTTGTTCTAATATTTTCAGTCTTGTGATTACTTCTGACAAAGAATACAGAAGCAGATTACCAAAGAGTCTAACAATTATTATACCTTAAAACTACTGGCATCATGCCTTAAACATGTAAAGCCCGATCTTCTATTTCCTGCTTGCTCTGAACTCTTAAATCTCTCATCTGTCACTAGAGATGTAAAGTTTGGAATTTCCTTTTTTGCTGCTTTATACGTTTCTCTGGCTTGACCTCTATCCAAGTGCTACTTTTTTCTTCTTTTTGAAGAATATTCCTCTATTGCTTTTTATTGCTTCCCTTATTTCCTGCAGATGACTTCTCTGTGAGCCAAACCATTTGCTGTTATATTCTCCATGATCCAGATTATTTTTCCTTCTTGAAGTTTTACTGATGCAGATTCTCTTCCACCTACTAGAACATCTTATTTACTTACTTACTTACTTACTTTTTATTTTTCAATATTTAGGCTCTGTTCATCTTTTCTGATAATATTATAAAAGAAAAAATTACTATAAGGTGAATATTTTGGGTGTTTGTATATGTTTATTATGGACTTCCTTAAAGAGATAAGGCAATAGAGACTCAGAGAGTTAAGCTATTTTATTAAAGTTTATATAGCAGATATATCCAAAATACCAACCCAATTACCTTTTATAACATTTCTAGTTTATCCTGGAAGAAGCATTATTACCACTAATTTCTAACTGTACATACTCAGAGCTATTTGATAGACTGAGTGTAAATAAGTGTATTTGAAGACTTTGAGATAGCTTCTTGACTGTTCAGACTAATCTGCCTTCATTGTATTTATATTTGAAGATTACCTCTCATAAGGATAGCAAATTAATATAAAACTTTTGTATCCTTTTTAAATGATTGCTTTGGCAAACTCCTTATTTCTTCTTAGGCTTTTTTTCTAACACATTCAAATTTGAAAATTATAATTAATACTATTCATATCTAATGTGAGCTCATCAGTTCCACAATCACTAAGCTATTACCAGATAAATATAACCAATTTCCACCAATTAATGGCAGCTCGTAATAAACTTCAGAATGTGAAAAATGCAGCAAATAGAAAGAAAATTACTAGGATAATTTATAAAATAACATTTTCCCTCCTTTCAAATTTTACACATTTGTTCTTAACTATGAAAATATTGTTACTTTATTGGTTGAGGCAATTGATGTTTACTGATTTAAATAACATAGCTTTGACTGAAACACAAGTGATATATCAATGTTAAAAATAATAGGCTAAATCAAGTGAAGTGGGAAATTTATACAATGTACATGGTTCATTTAGATAACAATTCCCAAATTTAAATGTTACTAGGAAGCAAAGTATGTAGATTGGAAGATCTCTTCTGATGACCTTTTCCCCACTCCACCCCCAAAAAGTAAGTTAAAAAAAAAAAAGAAATTAGCCACTTGAGGTCCTCAACTGTAAAATTAAATCTGTAAATCTTTAGGTCAGATAGCTCTGTTCAATATAAGATATATTGAAAATCATACCTGAGTTAATACCTTTGACTCTTTCAATACTTAGAATATTACATAAGGTATGAATCATGTTTTTGCTGAATTTTTATAAAGTCACAAGATTTTTAAATCCAGAAAGTATCCTAGGAATCAGGTGGTCAAACCTCTCATATTATGAATAAAGAAAATGTTTCCAAAATTTATTAAATAACTACCTGAAGGTTGCACAGGTAGTTGAGGGGAGAATTCAAATTCCTTGAACTTAAGTCTAGGTTGTGTTAATTAAACTTAACTTAATTAAAATTAAATCCACAAGACACTGAATGTCCCTTTTTTCTTTAATAGCCAAGCTACTATTTCTCAATATGGTTCAATATTGTTTCTAAAAAATCAAGAATATATGTCTTACATGATATTCTACTGAGGTCTTTGTTGGAAAAAAGCTCTGGAAAACAAATTTGAGATCTTATATAGGTACAAATTATGTGGGTCACTGGTTTCATTAAAAATCTGAAATACTTGTTTGAAAAATGGTGGAGTGAGCTCATAATAGAGTATCAGCCTGTTCAGATGATTTGTTCAGATGATCACAGGACTGTATGTAGTTTGTTCGTACATGTAAGGCAATTCCTAGGAAGGGAAAAGAAAGTTATAGGTCGCAGACCTCAGTCCTCCTTTCTGAAGCAAGTTAAATATAAAAATAATGATACATATGTCTATTTATGTGAACTGAACTGATACTTTTGCATATTTTATGTAAGATTATGATATCCACAAATATCTTTCTAGAATATTCATCCATAAGCAACTCTATAAACCTGTATGATGATATTGACTCTGTGTTAATAAAGATTAGCATAAGAAATATTTCCTTGGACTTGGTTTATAGATAGGATCTGATGTCTTCAGGAGGCAGGGGAAAGTAGCTTTGAAGAAGACAAATTAAGAAAAAAATCATGTGATGGGTTAAGAAAGAAAGAGCTATAAAATAAGTACAAAGTGCATATTGTAGGTGAAATAATGGCTTGTATTTACAAGAATTGAGAAGTGTTAGCTTGAAAAAATGAGAAAGCTTGACTGAATTTTTCTATCAAATGCAGCTTCAGTAATTAGCATAGAAAATTAAAGGAAGTTGCTTTTTGCTGAATTGTTCATTTTGCCTCCTTAAGTTTGTACCAGTGCGAAATTGTCTTATTATAACCAAAATTATTGTAATATGATATATTGAATTATAATTAGTAGAATTGAAATATAAAATATCTCCAATCTGTTTATTTGATACAATTGTTGCCATAGGAACAAGGAGAAACATTAATTAATGCATACTTTGCCTTAGAATGAATAATATGTACAGCATTTATTTTAATACTTTATATGTATTTCATTACTATATGAGAAAAAAATTAATAGAAAACTAAGAATAGCTCTTTCCCAGGGATTTAACATTGTATTTTTAAACAACAAAAAAAAATTCTTTCATGCCAGCAAGAGCCACAGATGTTTTCAAGTATTGATCTTTAGCAATTATAATTTTTAAACAGTGAGCAGATACATATCAAATATTTGTATGGGGGCCAGAAGGAGAAAAAAACAGGAGATTGTTTTCTTTTGTTTTGTTTGTTCACATGGACCGCCAAAATAGCAGGGTTTTTTGTTTTTTTTATCTTAGGCCATTAGGCCTGTGTTTTCTATATTTTAATATTTGTTTGGAACTTTAAATAAGCATACCTAGTCAGACCTGAGCATAGATAAGTGATTTAATGTTCTGAAGCAAAAACATACCAGTGAGGGAAGAAGAAAAATTGATTGCGGCTATTACTAATACAAAGACAAGGTAAAGAGGAAGGGAGGAAAGTATTAACATATGCATATCCATGTTTGGACTGTTAGATTTAGTGTTAAGTGTTCAACCTAAGGTCATTGCTAACATGTTTATAGCAGGTAATTCATTATTCTGAAAATTCTTTGATATTTTTGTTCTTCTGTCCCTGTGTTAATATTTTATTGTTAAACATTTAAGAGGTCTTTTATCTATCTTACGTATCTTAAATAAATTTAGTATGATGCTGTTCTCCATGTACATATCACAAATGCAAATATTTCACAGAAAGACCTTGAGCCATCATCATAAAGACCAAATCACTAGTGGAAAGCTGTTTATATATCTCTTGTCCAGAGAAATAAAAAATATTTTCATTTTTCCCCTTTTTACTTTCCTGGCTTCTAATCTTTCTTCCTATGAATAAATGCATTAGAATCTTGGTATATGTTAAAACCATATTAGGCCCTTTTAATATTAATTAATGCTACCAATATGACAAGTAAAAATGATCTGTTAAAACTTTGCACTCTACTGAATTCTTTCAATTCTTGGGAATTTCATCCAGGAAAATGCACTGCTGTTCTGATCTTTCTGGGCTTTAGGTGATCTTGGTCTCAAAAGAGGTTCTTGTGAATAACCTTCAAACCTGCTTTGGTGAGCCCCTTGGGAAGCATTTTCTATATTTTAGTTATTAGTAAATAGATGTCATTAGCATCAATTAGGTGAAGAGTTCACCCTTCAGCATGCAACTATATATAAAAGACATTATGACAACAGTACGTCAAAATATTCTATTTTCATCTTCCTACTTCTTTTATTCTTTGCACTGTTTCCTCTAATTTCCTGGTTATATTGAGGAGTTTTACCTAGAAACCAAGTTATTAACCCTAATAAATGTAGACTATAAGAAACCTTTTAGGCTTTTTTGTGAAGGAATGAAATGGGTTTTTAGGCTAATTAATTCTTGTGTATATATCTCTCTAGAGAGCTTAGTAATGTATTTAATGAGTCCAAATACAGAAATGAAAGGCAGATATGACCTATAATGTTATCTTTTCTGCCTCTCGAGAGATCAATACAAATATACTCCCTCTAACTGCTCTGACAATATAATAGTATCAGAGTGGTAGCTCTGATATTTTTGTTTCCCACCAAATTATAACAATTTTTGTTTGCACAATATATATTTTATTTTAAAAATCTTCTCCATAGTATTTCAGGGAACTATTTTATGTGAATGGAGAGTCAGTACTAAGTTTGCAGGCAAGCAGCTTCTGAATACATATCCACTTCTCCAGTGGCGAAATATCCAGGGGAAAATAGGTAAGAACACAGGTTAACAGGAAAATGGTCAAGGCAATGAAGGTAACCTCAGAAATAGTACTGTGGACTAGAAATATGGAAAGAGAAAGGGCTTGGCTTGACAACTAGTCTCCTGTTTTTCTTTTTCTCTGCCTGTATGGGGTCACAATGAAAGTTACTGTGAGTGCCTATGTTTTGAAAGTTTTAGGAGAGGATTAATATTTTACCTTTTCCAAAAGGAGAATTAATCAAGAGGTTGATAAATAATTCAATGATACCTTTATTACTAAAAGAGTGATTAAAAAGTATGATATCTGATGTGACCAAAATAGCTCACAGATAATTTATCTCAGAAGAAAATAGACTTACCTACCCAGTTACATAGTTTTCTAGACAATTCTAGTCCTCCTGCACCTTTCCTCAGCGAGTAGAACCCACTCCCTTAAACTTGCCACATACATGAAAGCTGAGTAGAACATACCCTATCCAAAGGCAGACATGATAAGATAGTAATGAGGATAGTGATACTAATGAGTGATGATGAGAGAAAGAGAGAGATTTAAAGAAAGGAAGGGAGAAATTTCCTTTTCCTCATACCCTCCAAGCACAGATTTATTCAGATGTCATTTTCCCTCCCTTAGGGAAGAGTAGGAAAGGTGATGAAAAAGGCCAGGAAGATTATCCTAGTCTTTCATCTGTAAATGTGAGACCCCCCCAAAAAATCTCTATCCCACCCCTAGATCCATCTATTTATAATCATATCATATGACAATTGAACATAGATTGTTAAACTGAATTAAATAGCTGATGAAAATTTTTCGTAGATAACCTCAGGGGACTTGATATTAAAATAGAATGTATAGATCTGTCATCTAAATATTAAGATTGGACAAATTATGAGATCCAAATTAAGATTTCATAACTACTCCATAAAAAGGGTAGACAAAAAATTGCCCTCAAATTTGTAAAGTGGCAAAATGGAACTATCATCTGAGGCCAAATAAAATCTCATAAGAAGATAGTACTTTGTAAGGTCATTCATCACTTTTGAAAGTTTAATCTTTAGCTTTGTAGGTACATGAAGTAATTTAACATTTTGATCTCTTAAAATGTGTTACTTTCTTAGGGATTGAATCATTGAAACCAAATTCACAGGAGACTAGTATGTTATGAATCACAGATATAAATGAGAAATTTTATGTCTCTAAAACATTTTGGAATATTAGTAATCACCAATAATCACTGGGATCCTCTTTATGTGTATTTTCCTCATCTAAAGACACTATCTTATAAATGACATTTATAATCACTTATAAATTCTACTTTCTTCTAAATGAATTGTAAGGTTAAGAGATTAAGAAGCCATGCATATTAAAAAAAAAGAAACCGTGCATTAAAAAGTCTACTTTTTTACCTAGTCCATTGTGAAAACTTAACGCATGTTAAGTGCTATTTAGTGTTATCTAGCACTTTTTAACCACTTTTTTAATGCCAGACCATCTTCTAAGGATTTTGCATGTATTAACTCATTCAATGATCCTGGGACATTAATGCTACCACAAGTTTCACTTATATATGAGGGAATTAGATCACTATGAGATGAATATTTCCAAGTCACACATTTGTTACATGGTAGATCTAGATTCAATTGAACTCAGGCATCTAATTTCACCACTCCATATAGATAGAAAAATTGGAATTACATGGTAAAAATATGATTAGGAAAAGGAGAGGTAGATGATCTTAAAGAGTCTGGTTTCTCAAGTTCTGCAAGTTTTTTGCATCTAACATCACTATAAATCCACCAAGAGTGGGCACTTGTATTCATTGGTATGCCAAGTTCTCCACAGGCCAAAGTCAAGATGCAATAACTCTTAACTAATTTTTTAGCCTCTTTGGAAGATATTCGTTTTTTATTAATTTAATATTTTTCAGGTAATATACAGCACAAATGATTATATTTTGGCTTTCTTAATTTGAAATCACATATAATTTTCCAGGAAATGTACTTTCGTCAACATAATGGGAGTTTGGGACAAAGGAACAACCCCTTAGTTATGTATACATATATTCTTTTTGGTTAAGTTTTATTCCCCTAAAAATAAATTGTATCCAGTGAGAATTTAACTTAAGTCTGGGCTGAGATATTAAGGTATTTTCAATTTCTTGCTGAATGTTGTACTTCTTTTCATCTTTGTTGACAATTTCATAAATACCAGGTGCTAAATATGCAGAAATAATAATTGCAATAGCAACACTATATGACTCACAGTTCAGATCATCTGGCCTGAAATCTTAACTCTTCCTCTTGACGAACTAGTTGGTCAAAGCATTTAAGCTCATCGGGTGTCCTTTCCTTCCCCTACAAAATAGCAGTAATTTAAATGAAATTAAGAGTTATATAAGCTGGGGTGCCTGGGTGGCTCAGTGGGTTAAAGCCTCTGCCTTCGGCTCAGGTCATGATCTCAGGGTCCTGGGATCCAGCCCCGCATTGGGCTCTTTGCTCAGCAGGGAGCCTGCTTCCCGCGCTCTCTCTCTGCCTGCCTCTCTGCCTACTTGTGATCTCTGTCTCTGTCAAATACATAAAACTGCCTACTTGTGATCTCTGTCTCTGTCAAATACATAAAATCTTTTTTAAAAAGTTATATAAGCTAATATATATCATTTATAAGCATATATGTATGAATATATGATGAAAGTATTAAATACTGCAGAATTTTGCTTTGTTTATCATTTGAAAGTCATACTTCAAGTATTTTTTATCAAGTTAAGCAGACAACACTCTTTCACTTAAATATTTTTCAAAGTATTGATTACATCTCCAACTATGCATAATGAGGCAAACTTGCAAGGTAACTTAAAACTTTATGCTAATTGTAAACTTACATTTTATTAATGTAATCCTAGTTTTATTCAATACCAGTCTAATGGAGAAAGGCCATTTTACTAAATTACATGAAATCCTTCCTTTAAAAAGCTAATTTTAATACTTATTATATAAATTTTAGCTTATTCAAAGTATAAAAGCAGATTTACTGGTGAAGAAGATGGAGAGCTAAGAAACATAAGAGTTCTGTTCTCTTCTAAATAAAGTATGATCATCAAAATTAATTTAAAAATGAATAAACTTTTGGGAAAATAAAAATTCATCCTTAATTTTTTTCTGACAACTTTTTTTTTTAAGATTTTACTTATTTATTTGACAGAGAAGGAGAAATCACAAGTAGGCAGAGAGGCAGGCAGAGAAAGAGGGGGAAGCAGGCTCCCTGCTGAGCAGAGAGCCCGATGTGGGGCTCGATCCCAGGACCCTGAGATCATGACCTGAGCTAAAGGCAAAGGCTTTAACCCACTGAGCCACCCAGACACCCCTTTTTCCGACAACTTTTAAGAAAATAAAGGCACATGTAATTCCATATGCATTGCAAAGAAAACTTGTTTCAGGGATGTAAGAGTTTTCAGTTATAATTTTGTTTATTCAGATTTCTTGATATGAAAGATTTTAAAACATTTTTTATGACATTATGTTTGTATGTCATCCCAACTGTGTCAGTTCTGATTCAGTGCAAGAAGCAGAAACCACCTTTGATATTTTAAGCTGAAGTGGAATAAATAGAGAGCTGTGATGGTTAGGAAGTTGTCAGAAGTGGTGGCAAAGTGGGAATCAAGGGAGCACAGGGGCCACAGGACTTGCTGGGACTTGAACATGCTTCTTTAAGTCTCAACTTTATGGCTTCCCCCAAAGCTGGCTGGTAATCTGGTGATGGCTTTAGAAAGTTGTAATATCTTCTTGACATTTGGTTCTCTGTAACTTCACTTGCCTGTAAAAAAAACAGGTGTAGGCAGGGTGAGAACATTTATTGATTTTCATTCAAAATCTTACATGGAATTCTGTATTCAATTGTAAAATGAAATTCACTTCTAAAACTAGCAGGAAGAGGCCTGAGAATGAGAGCTCTAGCTTCCTGACTTTACAGAACAGAAAGGCCTATGGAGGTGGCCATAGAGCAAGGAATCCACAGAATGCTTTCAATATTGCCCATGTTACAGAACTACAAAGGAAATCAAGACATTTTCATTGGAGTGATGCACATAATTACACCTGTTAGGGATGTCTTAAAATAAATTACTAGGTCCTGGATTTGTTATTTCCTGCAACAACTCACATGATGGATATGTTTTACCTGTACTACAAAGTCTAATAATAGAACTCAAACTTACATTTGATTCAAGATATAACATCTTTGCTTTGTTTTCTTCTGCTGAAGACAAATATATCAGAACGCAAGAGGGATGTCATTATATAATTCATCTTTGAGCCCTTTTATGAAAGAAATCACTCATAAAGTGTGGCACTTTACCATTAATAAAATATTTACACCTTTTGGTTAATAATAAAAGATATCTTACATAATGCAGGATAAGTTAATTACTAAGTACCTCAGGCCCAGATGAATTCTTTGGTATTTCTAAACAATAAATTATTATGATTGTCTAATCTAGCCTAATGTTTCAAGTTGAACTCTGGAAGCTCTCTCAAAATATGGACCAAAGACCACAGATATGCTTCAAATGTATTGAAACCCACAAGTTCTTTCTTTGGTTCTTATGGCCAAAGCAAGCAGTTTATTTGGCTTTTGTTTTATATATGTGTAAAAACTATTTATTAGTAAATTAGCAAATTTTTTGAGTTATTAGAATTTTGCAATGTGTAGAGAATCTGCTCCTTTTTAGCCCCTCGGGAACAAATGCACAAATAGCAGATGCACAAATGCCGGGCATCTGAAAATATTACAGGAAAATTAATATCAGTAAGTACGCTTTGCACCTTTTCAACTGCTGTTGACTTAAAATAAATTTTCCAAACATGCACACCATAAGATTTCACCTTTTCTGAATTACATCCATTTTTTCCTAATGGAAAAGCAACTTGAGTCATATAGTAGAAGTGGAGTAACTCAGGGACACTTGGGTGGCTTAGTCGGTTAAGCGTCTCCCTTCAGCTCAGATACTATCCCACCGTCCTGGGACTGAATCCCGCATTGGACTCCTAGCTCAGCAGGGAACCTGCTTCTCCCTCTGCCTGCCTCTGCCCTCTGCTTGTGCTCTCTCTCTCTCTGACAAATAAATAAAATGTTAAAAAAAATAGAATAATTTAATTTCGGAGATTAATCTAGGACTAAATTTCCCAAAATGTGTTTATGATCTTTAATGCCAAGGGATGATTTTAAAATACTTACAAAAGTTCAATGACTGTGGTATATTCTGATTTGGGTAATTTAGGTAAGTTTCTCTACTATGGACTACACAGTCTTCAATATGCTAATAGGAATGGTGAACCTCTAAGAGGCCTTTATTGTATCTAGTATGTAGGTCATGTTTTCCAAATTTATTTTGTCTTCCAATCTTTTTTTTTTTTAATTCTATCACATATTGCATGGAGCACTGGGTGTGGTACATAAACAATCTTGGAACACTGTAAAAATAAAATAAAATTTAAAAAAATTCTATGATATGAGACTAGTACCCAATGAGAAACAATTCTTGAAAATATTGACCGAGAATGTCAATCCCTGTGCAACCCCTTCCTTTTCCACCTTCACTTTTCTTGTACCTATAATATAATTTCTACTCTTGGGACAAGGAATAAGAATTAAAAAGTAAGTAGTTTAATTAGTTTTTGCTGGTTTGGTTGTTTTGTTTGGATTTGGTTTTAGTCCCCTTGCCTTTTGGATACATTTGAAATATTCTTATATTGTCACATACACACACAGAAATACTTTGTAAATTGTCACATGTAAATATTACTTTCACCTTCCAAACCTAATAGATCCTGAATTACTTCCCAGAAATTAGCAAGTATTGGGTATGTAGTGTTATAGCTAAAACCAATTTAAATAGTATTGAAGTTCTTGTATTGAACACAGAGTGAAGGGAAAACCTAGAATAGGTAGAAACACATACTCACACATATACACATAAATAGGAAAGGAAATTTGTAGGTGCAAAGTAAATTAAAAGTGTATTTATACTGGGTGGAAGTGAAGATCTGATTGTTTGCTTTATTATCTATATGACTTTAAAAAAATAAGCTTGTTTTGCAAAATAAAAAAGGAGGTTGCTGCCTGGGTGTCTCAGTTGGTTAAGCATCTGACTCTTCCTTCAGCTCAGGTCATGATCTCAGAGTCCTGAGATTTAGGCCCCCCTCAGGCTCTGTATTCAGTTGGGAGTCTTCTTGAGATTCTCTCCCTCTGCACCTCCTCCTGCTCATTCTTTCTCTCTCTCAAATAATAATAAATCTTTTTTTAAAAAATTAAGTTTTAGACCTTTCTCTTCTGCAGTCACCACTCTTACCTGTAGCACCTGCAATCTTGCTAGGAGATTGTACTTAGAATTGCGAAAACAGATCTCTCTATTTGTCTTTCTACATATCTTGATATGTATCTGAATATTCTACATTTTTTTGTTTAATTTTAAAAAAAACACAACATTGATAAAGAGACAATTCCTGGATTACATAATTTTTATTTCTTGCAGTGGTTATATTAGGTACGCTAGTCACATTTCCAGCCTCTGTGTTTTTCTGTCTGATAAAGTGACAGTTTCATTACAAATGAATCAATAGGGCTCTGTGCAAGTTACAAGAAATGATATGTTCTATCCACCCTTTTCTATAATGATCTGAGAAACTTCATACTTAAATCCATTACCAAAAAGAGTGGTGGTGGTGGTGGTGGTGGTGGTGGTGGTGGTTTTTGACTTGGATCATGTAATTTAATTCTGGATATATTGATTGCTAAGGTAGTTATAAATCTCAGATAACCTTTATATTTTGTGAATTCAGATTATTTTTGTTTCTACTTATAGAAATTTCTACCCCAACTGAGGAGCCTAGGGTTTTCCATTAGTCATTAAAATCATTAAAAATTGTCTCAACAAAGAATAGAATCATGCTGTAATATCTCATCAGTAATATAAATTACTGATAAATCTTAAAAGGGCTCTGCATTCCTTGATTTTGCCCTAAAGACTCACACATGACAGTCCATGACATTTTCCTCAGAATTGTTTTAACAGAAGAAGGTCTCAAATCTTAAGAAAAATAATCTAATTTGGAATTTTTAGGAAATTTCACCATACATATTACAAGTATTTGCAAATAGAATTTTCCTTTCTCTGCACTGAAAACACAGTTACTTTAAGAGGAATGAAGCTTACAAAAGATTTTAAATAGATGTTTCTGAGAGTGATTCATAATTAGCCAGGTCTTTTAATAATGCACTAGATTATTAAAGGCCTTCAATAGAGGGCTGATCTACTAAACATAACTTTGTTTAAGAAAAAGCCATGAAAATGGGTGCATGCACACCACAAACAACATAAAAATAGTGAGTGCACCATTATTCTTTCAGGCATACACACACTGTTAAGCGATAAACTTTTCTTATTTCATTTTAATTTTTTTTTCTCAGCAAAGACTATTTGCCTTTATCTAGCCTTCCTTGTAATTCATATGCACAATAGAAAGTAGAAGAAAGGACAGAGATAAGAAGAAAGACAGGTAGAGTATTACCTTAACACATCAACATTATTGAGGCATAAAGACAATTATACTACATAAATATGATGTTTTGACTTATGTATACAGCATTGATGCCATCAATGTAAGCAAGATAGTGAACATATTGAGCATCCCAAACTTTCCTTACTCCATTTCAATTCATCCTCCTCTTCCTCTTCCTTGTCTTTGCCCAGCTTTCTAAGTAACCACTGCCAAGTTTCACTATAGTTTAGTTTACATTTCATAGAGTTTCATATCAACAGATTATACAGTATGTACTTCTTTCTTTTCTTTTGATGCAATTATTTTTATATTCTTCCATGGTATTTCATATATCAATATTTTATTCTTTTCTATGGCTGAGTAGTATTCTGCTTAATGGTTATACCACAACATGCTTATTCAACTCACCCGTTGAAGGATATTTGAGTGTTTTCCAGATTTTTGGCTATTAAAAATAACCCTTCTTTGAACATGAACAAACAAGTATATTTTGTGTTTTTGCTTTATGAATGGATTTTTTTCCTCCTGACACAAAATACACACTATCTTTTCCAAGACCCTTCTCCAATTCTGACACGAACTAGGTATCTGATAATTCCATTCAATTCTGACACCATCTATCTGTTGTTAGTATCAGATCCCAGACGTTAAAGTGCTCAATCCCACAAGATTGTTCCCACTTCAGATGTCAATCACAAATTTTGGGCCATTTGTATTTCTGACTGACCAACTTTACATTGGACATTCTTCCTCCTTAGGTTCAATAATTTGCTAGATGGCTCACAGAATTTAGGAAGGCACTTAACTTATGTTTATTGCAAAGAATACAAATGAAAAGTTAGATGAAAAGGTACAAAGAACAGGGTCTGAATGAGTCCTAAAGGCGGAAGTTTCTGTCCCTATGGAGTTGGGGCACACTAACCTTCCAGTATGTAGATGTAATTACAAACTAAGCTCTCCAAACCTCATTATTTAGGGGTTGTCATGAAGGTTTCATCATGTGGGCACAATTGGTTAGATCACTGGCTTTTGATGATTAGCTTAATCTCCACCATTTCTTCCCCAGAGGTTTGGGGTAGATCTGAAAGTTCCGAGCTTCTGATCAAGGCTTGATCTTTCTGGTGTCCAGTTCCCATCCTAAAGCTGTTTAGAGGTCTGCCAAGAGCTGCCTCATTGGAATGAAAGATGTTTCTATCACCCCTATACTTCAGGAAATTCCAAAGATTTTAGGGACTCTGTGCTAAAAACCAGGAACAAAGGTCAAATATATATTTTTTACTATGTCACTCTTGGCTAAATCTCAAGGTGTAGAATGGCTAGTTCATACAGTAAGTTTATATTTAAATTTTTAATGAAGTATGTTAAATTTTTTTGAGTGTTTGTGCAACTTTACATTGCTAATAGCAGTGTAAGAGAATTCTAATTCCCACATCTTTGTCAACACTTTGTATGGGCAGTCTGTTTTTATTTTAGCTATTCTAGTAGATATTTAGTATTTAGTTTTAATGTGCATTTCCTTAGAGTTTAATGATGTTGAACATTCTTTTATGTGTTTGTTTACCATCCATATAATTTCTTTTTTAAAAAGATTTATTTATTCATTTAGGTGAGAGAGTGTGGGAACATGAGTGAGTTGCGGGGAGGGGCAGAGGGAGAGAAATTCAAGCAGACTCCTTGCTGAGTACAGAGCTCCATACAGGGCTCCATCTCACAATCCATGAGATCATGACCTGAGCTAAAACCAAGCGTTGGAGGCTCAAGCTCCTGAGCCACCCAGGTGCCCTGTTCCCCATCCTTGTATCTTCTTCAGTGAAGTGTCTATTCAATGATTTTGCCCACTTCTGATCTTGCTATTTAACTGATTTACCATTTCAGTGTTCTTCATTCTTTTAAGGAAATACATATTTCCATCAAGTATCTGTTTCCTTCTACGTGAAGGGCTTCCCTTAGTTTTTGTAGTGGAGGTATGATGGCGATGAATTATTTCCAATTGGGATGTATGATAAAAGTTTTATTCTGCTTATATTTGGGAAGATATTTTTACTTATAATAGAATTTTATTTGAACAATTTATCTTTCATATTCTAAAGATGTTGTTCTATTCTCTCTTCACTTGCATTGTTTCTGACATGAAATTTGCTGTTATCTGTATTTTTGTTTCTCTGTAACATTTCTTTGTGCTCTGTGTACTTATAAATTTATCTCTTTGTCAATGGTTTTTAGCAATTTTACTATGATATGCTTTAGTTCTGTTTCCTTTACAAGGAAACAAACTTGAGTTTCTTGAATTTGTGAGTTCATTGAGCCTCTTGGTTCTATAAAACTTAGAATTTTTCTGGCCATTATTTCATTTTTTTAAAAGAAATCCATTCTTGCTTCTACTACAGGGACCCTAATTGCACAAGTAGGAGGCTTGAAATTGTCCCATAGTTCACTGATGCTTTTTGCACTTTTTTTGACTGTTTTCTCTTTGTAATTAAGTTTAAATATTTCCTGTTATAGCTTCAAGTTTACTAATCTTTTCTTCTGCAATATATAAACTTGTTGTTAGCACCATACAGTGGATTTTTCTCCTCACATACCTCTAAAAGTTCATTTTAGGTCTTATTCATATATTTCATGTCTCTACTTAACTTTCAAACATATGGAATATAGTTTATAATAATTTTTATATACTTGCCTGTAAGTGCTAACATCTGTGCAAGTTTTGGGTTGGTTTTCGTTGGTTGATTTTTTTTCTCGTTATGTGTTATATTTTTATGCTCCTTTGAATACTCAGTAATCTTCAGCTGGATAGCAGACATTATTAATTTTAGCTTTTTGTTTGCTGGATATTTTTTGTATTCTTATAGATATCGTTTTGTCCTGGGATAAGGTTAACTGAGTTAAAAATAGTTTGTTTCTTTTGAGCCATCTTTTTAGGATTTGTTAGGGATGTTCAGAGGAGTTTGTCATCTGGGGATAACTATTCCCCACTACTGAGTCAAGACCTTTCCGAACATTCTACTAGATGACTCTGATGAATTTTTTTCCAATTCGTTGCATTATTTCTGGTCCTGTGCACACTGGGAGTTGTTTGCTCTAGCTCTTTCAGATGGATCTTCCTCTGGCCTCAAATAATTTCCTCACACTCACACACTGAGCAGTGCTCTGCTGAATATTCAAGGGGTGCTCTCTGCACATCCCCACAGCTTTCTTTCAGGATTATTCTCTTTTCTCAGTGCTCTGTGTTGTAAACTGATACTGCCTTGTTCTTCCCAGTTACTGAGCTCAATCTCCTCAGGAAGTCTGTCTTAATCCTCGTGGATTTGTTTTTCTTGTACTGTGGCCTGGAAACTTTCTAAAAAAATATAAGCTGACATAATCCTAGGGATCATCTTGTTTGTTTCCCACCTCATAGTGTTCACTCTCCTTTATTGACAGACGTGCAGCATCTTGAAAACAATTGTCTCTGATTTTTAGTTGTTTCAGGTGAGCAGATAAATTCAGTTCATATTACTGAATGTTGACGAAAAACAAAAAAAATGAATAGACTTTAAAAAATTCATTGATCTATTTATTTCAACTTAAAAATAAAGTACATGTATTTATGCAATTATAACAATCCATTAAGTCCTTAATTTCTATTTTCAGTTTCCCTTATTCTTTTTTAACTTTCTGGATTTCAGACTTACTTCAATTTAAATCATTTAGTACAAAGTGGTAATGGATTTTCTAAGATAATACACAGGATGATACATTTTACTATAGTTCAAGTAGTTAATATTTTTAAGCATATAATAAGAGTTCTTTGTTAGTATGTTAAATAATTTTTTCTCATTACAAACTGAAACTGATTACAAAAATGCCATCATCGATCAAAAAGTTAACATGTGTTTATATAGCTTTTATATTCCTTTGACCACTGAGATACCTATCTCCAGTGATTTGTACAAAAGTTTTAGTGTTCAGCTTCAGTAGAACTTAAAGCACCAGTCTAGCTTCCTGGTAGTTGAGTTTTATTTATTTATTTTTCTCTCTTTCTAAGATGCTTCTTTGGGTAGTCTGTGTAAAAGGAAGGCAGAATCACTTTGCAAAAATAAGACATTTGATTTTCTGTACCATAGAGTATTTGTACATAAAGTGAATACAAAATTATATGGTAAAATTATTTAAAATTAATATTGTTCTATAAATAATACAGTCTTATTTCTGTGATAGATATAAATATTGTGTCTTTTATTAAATATTGTCTCTTCTTGAGATTTTATTCATTTTTTTAAAAGACTGCTTATTTGAGGGGACGCCTAGGTAGTTCCGTGGGTAAAGCCTCTGCCTTTGGCTCAGGTCATGGTCTCAGGGTCCTGGGATGGAGCTCCTCATCAGGCTCTCTGCTCAGCAGGGAGCCTGCTTTCCCCTCTCCCTCTGCCTGCTTCTCTGCCTGCTTGTGCTCTCTTTCTCTCTGTCAAATAAATAAATAATATCTTTTAAAAAAAGACTTTATTTATTTGAGAGACAGCAAGATGGGGGAGGGGCAGAGGGTGAAGGCTGAGTAGATGCCCCACCGAGCTGGGAGCCCAACGCAGGCCTTGATCCCAGGACCCTGGGAACATGACCTGAGGCTGAGCCAAAGGCAAGCACTTAACCAACTGAGGCACCCAGGTCCCCTTCTTCTTGAGATTTTATATATTTGTTTGCTTATGTGTAAAGTATAGATATTCCCATACATTTCTGTTAAGCTTAAGTATTTTATTCATGAAGCACTTTGAGATCAGTTAGTAAAATAATTTATATCATAAGTATAAATTTGTTCTGTTAATTTCAGGAATATTAAAAGCATCCTAGTAGAGTAGGTCAAGCTTAAAAGATAAGTTACATTTAGACTGGATATTATAATTGAAGTATAAAACTGAAATATTCAGTGTCTGTACTTCTTTATACATGGTGGGTGTATTTTTGTTATATGACATGGATTTTGCAGATGTGTTTTGAAGTCCTCAGAAACCCTTGCTGTTATGGAGTTAGTTGGCAACAGGATAAACTCTATCATGGATAATTCTGGAAAAATAAATTGAGGTTTAGATAAATAATTTTTACTCTCTTTAGTGGCTTGTGCTTAAATATATATCTAGAAGAATAATTAATTTTACTAGAGAAAACTATTTAAAAATAACTCAGCTCTATTTTCTTTCTTTTTTTTTAAATTTTATTTATTTATTTGATACAGAGAAAGAGATCACAAGTAGACAGAGAGGCAGGTAGAGAGAGAGGAGGAAGCAGGCTCCCCGCCGAGCAGAGAGCCCGATGTGGGGCTCGATCCTAGGACTCTGAGATCATGACCTGAGCGGAAGGCAGCAGCTTAACCAAGTGAGCCACCCAGGTGCCCCAGCTCTATTTTCTTTCTAATCTATATTGTACTTTATAAGTGATACCAAGTAATTGTCTATTACTTAACACTTAGTGTGTCAGCATAGATTAAATATTTGACAAATACAGACTTACATATGACTTTTCTATTTAAATGGGATTATCTATAAAGAGTCACTAAACTCTTTGGAGAATAAACAAATATATTTAGAACAGAAAGTGAAGTCTTAATGTTTTCCTCTCCTCATAAGCTGGGGTATAGATTTTGAGATTTCTGTGTTCTCTGACATAAGTCAAAGAATAAGATAAATGCTCAAATGGATATGTTTTATATTCCCATCCGCACCTATAGGTCTGGGTCATTTTATCAACCAAGACAATATACTTGACCTTTTCAGTTTGCAACTTTACAGTTTATCATTATTTTGATTACTACAGTGTGAGAGAATGTACTGTCTATAAAATTTCTCATCTGATAAGTAGAACTATAGCTTTTTATTTGAAAGTTACTACAAGAAATAGCAGTAGACACACACACAAAAAAATCCCAGTATTCTTCACTATAATGAGGAGATGTTCTGTGTTATTTGTCAATACTGTGGATGCAATTTCTCTACTTTAATCACTGAGCTAACTCTTAGGGGAAAAGATTATTTTCCTGTTCTTCGTGGAAACTTACTGATGCTATAGTACGGTACTTGAAATAGATATATATCACTGACGGATATGGCATGGTTCATATTTAATCCCATTAGCAATGATTTCAACGTTATTATTCCAAGTGCATTATATAATAGAAAAAGTAAATATAGATAGGTCTTACCTGGATCATATATGAAAAAACTCCTTTTGTTTAATGTTCAACTTCACTAATTATTACATTTTTAGAATTTTTTCCAGGTTGTATCTTTCAATGATTATATCCTACTATTTTTAAATACTGGAGAACACAAAAGGAAGTGTAAGAATCTAATAGTCAAACATCAAGATCCACTTATAAGTTATAAATGAGTTAATCATGATGGAGAAATAATAAGACAACAAATATTGTGTGATATTTAGCCTGTTGTCAATTAATATCTGCAGAAGGATCAACAAATTGTTGCAGAAATTAATTTAATTTAAAAGTATCATAGTCCATTTTATGGTATATTATTCCATATTAATTCTTCTCAACCTCATACTGCATTCCAAATCTATATAAATCAACCAATTTTATCTTAGTACAAAGGGACCATCATGTTTGGGTCTTTCCTAATCAAATCAGTTTTTCTGATATAAACTATAAATTGGTAGATCATACATTTGTTTGATGAAGAATAGTTTTATTAAGTTTTTTCAATAAGTAAATGGTTTCTTTATCCCTTATTTATAAGTGTTATTAGTCAGAGATGACTCAAGGAAACAAAAATCATCCTATTTATTTCAATAGATGGAATTTAATATAGAAGATATTGGGGCATTTAATGAACAAGAAGGGAAAACTGAGGTCACCTCACGAAAACTGCAGGAAAGAGATAACCTCCCTAGGGTTGGAGTAGTGGAAGAGGCCCAAGTTATCCAAGTCTATAGCCTCCAAGAGGGACTCCACAAAGCTGGAGCACAGATGTACCCTGCTGAGGTCCCCTGTGAAGGAAACTCACGACGTTAATTCTGAGTATAGCAAGATAAGTATAACAAGATAATTCTGAGTGTAACGAGCAACTGCTACATCTTGGGTACAGTGCCATTGCTAAAGTGAGGCTGAAAAGCAGTACCATTCTCAGATTTTGGCAAGGATACCCCTCTAAGTCCCACTCCCAGCACTTGGGATGTAGGACTACCAGTGGCATCTAACGATAGTACCCTGAGCCAGGTCCAGGATTTTCTAAGCCTTGTTTTCTGTTTCCCAGTTTGTTCTATCCAACTATATACCCATGCATGGGTTCAGCTAGTTGTCCCAGAATACTTGGTGATTTGACTCATGAGTTGTCCAAGCCTATCTATAGCTGAACACAGTTCCAGAAGGGTATTCTGAGGAGCACATTCCTCTCTCTGGTTGCTTTGGTATTTGTTTTGAATGATCACATAAGATTGTATTGTCAGAATGGTGTTAATTTTGGATTTTTCTGTCACATGTTGGACACAGGATGAATTGAAGGCTGTGAGCTATGGTAGGTTCATTGGCACCCTTTGTGCTTAAGATTCATGTGTGGCTCCATGTGTCAGATCTTGCTTGTCTATGTTCTGACCACAGTGTATCCTCTAGTCAACAGCATCTAAACACAGTGAGGGTGGTGGCAAGCATCATTCACCCTGTGTGCTCCTTGCCACTGGCCCCCAGGCTGGCCATACTAACCCTTTCACAGGCTTTAAGCTATATATCAGGCATTTTTGTGAGGATGGCCATGACTTTCTTATCTAAATGCTTTCAAGAGAACTGTTGCTCAGCAGTGACAGATTACTATCTTCTCTTGTCTCCGATGTGATGAGGCCAGTTCTAAGCCATGCTGGACAGGGACACATACTTTTTGAGCAAATCAGGCTGCTATTTTTTGCTTTATCTATATCTCCTTCCCTTATTTTTCCACTGATAGCAATTTGTGTAAACAGGGGTTTAGTCAACTTTGAAGGGAATTACATTAATAGGCATGAATTGATTATGATCTTGAGAGTTCAAGAGATTACACAGTTGGAAGATGTGTCATTCTGCCTTAATGCTATAAAATTCTAAATAGGAAATTTAACAAGTCTACAGAATGAATTATTGCTTATGTGTTTCTGCATGATTTGAGCAATACTACTTTTCATGCTCATTGTGAATGAAACACAGTGATAACTTTCGAGAGAATCATTGGAAGCCAATATTCTCAAGTGGCCCAATGAATAATGCAGCATCATGAACAGTGGTGTAGCTAGCATTAAATAAATGGCATTAGAAAATTACATATGCGTGTTGTTTCAACACAATCAAGCTTTGAATAACATGGCATTTTGAGTAATAAGAGTTACTATTTTTTTTCCAGGATTGAACTACAGGTCTATGGAGTGGAAAGAGGTACAGTTGATATAAAATGACAGAATGCTAATATTCATGGAAAGGAGATGAGTGAATAGGTTTGCTTCTTATATGTTTGAATTTTTCATGATGAACTTGTTTTTACTTACTGAAAATCTTAAAATATGGACAAACAGAAACCAATAACATAATAGAAATAAATATAAACATTCATCATGGCAAAATGGTGTTTAAATAAGGCACGTAAGGATGGTTCAGTATTTCCAAGTCTGTTTGTGTAACCCATCATTTCATTAGAGCTGGATTAGAAGAATATGTTGTATGATCATGTCCTTCGATGTAGAAACACATGGGGCCAGACCCAAGAACATCACCAGAAATTAGAAGTGAGGGGAGACCATTAATATAGCTAATAGAGGACTTCTTCCTTGGACAGATATGAGAGTCAAGGATGGTGAATGAATCTGAAGTACTCTGTGAATACATTTGTACTCTGTGAAAGGGAAGTACTCTGTGAATACATTTGAAGTTCTTTTTCTTTTCTAAAGTTCTTAAATGAAAAATTTGCGTTGTATTATAACTCAAATAGGGTCACCTTATGTTATTTGCTTTTCCCTTGGGAATTGTCTATCTCCGCTAAACTTAATTTTTTTTTTCATTAGAGGTCATCAAAGTGGCCTTTTATGATTTTTTAAAATTTTCTATTTTAATTGTTATTTATGTCCTTTATTTCTTCTTTTGTATATTTACACCTTTTCTCTTGTTCAAGTTAACTAGTGGTTTGTCTATTTTATTAATTTTTTATGAACTGATATTTTTATTAATTAAATCTACTGTTTTCTATTTTCTACCTCATTAATCAAGGCTTTTTAATTTATTATTTCTTTCATTACACTTTTTAAAAATTTCCTTGATTGTTCCTTTTTACAGTTTTTGAGGAGGGGATTCAATTCATTTATTTTTATTGATAAAACTACTGTCTGGAACAATGAATTGACCTCTTCTCTCCCTTTAAATTGCCCCCATGAGTTCTGGTAAATGCTGTTTTTATTGTTGTTACCTTATACTTCAGTTACTATTATTTCTTTTACCCATATGTTTAGTAGGATAGCTATACATTTCCTAATTGAAGGACATTTCTGAGATGTGTGTGTGTGTGTGGGTGTGGGTGTGTGAGTGTGTTTGTAAATTCTATTTCAGTGTGATCAAAGCATGAGGTCTGTATTTCCCCAGTAAATGTTAACTAGAGGTGTTCAGGGTCATTTTGACTTATTCTCAATCACCAATGAAAATATTTTTATGCTGTGAAAAAGATGTTTGCTGCTATCAAGGTTTAGTGGTCAAAAAAACCTGTATTTTTGTGAAATGCATCAATTTCTAATTCAACCCTGGCTATAGAGAGAAGTAATAATAAACACACTCACAAATATACAGGGTTTGTTTCAGATCTATATATTCAAAATAAAGTATCTAAAGTCTAGATAATAGTGTTTTCAAATTTCAGCCTGCCAATTCTACAGAAGGAAAGAAAAAACTAAGTTTATTGTGGGTACACTCTAAACAATTCAATTCATATTGAATTGATGAGCTATATATGAGAGGAAATGTTTGTTGATTAATTAAGCAATTATTTGGTTTATTATTTTAGTTAATAGATAAGTAAAAAATAAAGTTTGTATTAAGGGAACACCACTTTTCTAACTAAGGAGAGAAAAAATTTCAGAGATCTAATAAAAATATGAAAACTCATGTTCGAAGGGGATTTGTTAGATGTGGCAAGGATTATCTTTTTAGTAGTGTTAATTAGTTGTTTTTCCTTTCACAAATAGGAGAAGAGCAGAATCTTTTTGGCAAAATTTTCAGCATTCCTAATCTTTTATCATCCAATTTAGCAAAAAACTAGTTTTAAGAAACACCATATTAAAATTGGCAAATACATGAAGTATATATGCTAATACTCTTAGTTTTTTTGCAAGTATTAAAAGCATATTTTATGATGAATAATTTCAATGGTTTGGGAGGAAATAAGCATATGAATTGAATATTTAGTTATCTTTAATTTAGTAGAAAAATAGTAATATAGTATTTAAAATAATAATTGAAAATCACAAACAGAGGTTTCAATATGTAAGTATTAAAACTTGCAGAATAAGACAGAATAAGATTGATAATTCACAGACCTGTCCCCTGAGGCAAATAATACATTGTATGTTAATAAAAAAACTTGTTAATAAAAAAAACTTGCAGAATATTATCCTCTCAGTTCAATCCTTTATTAAAAAACTCCAGTTTCGATACCAGTGTTTTTTTTTAATTAAGAAAAGTTCATACAAATTATTTTTCTGTGTCACTCGTTATAATATTGATGGGATTTTTTAATATTCCTTATTAGCCTCATAACCCATGTTTTTAACAGTGTCTCCATCTAAAAGCATTCCACATACCATATACGACCAATTCATATATGATCAAACTTATCAAGAGGTCCAATTTAGGTAAAATGTAAAGAAAAATAGGAAAATTTATCCAGACTTTTGATATTTATTAGGATAAATAATGAAATATGAAAACTGGTTATAAACTGGTTGTTTATGAGCAGTTCTTATTCTTTGTGGATATTTTCTGTTTTTAATTTATTAAGCACTCATCTTTTGTGATTTAAAAAAAATTGCTGTCATAGAAAACTAACACTATATAGAACCACTGACAGTAATGGATAATTTGAAAGAAGGAATGGAACACACACAAAAAAATGGGTTCTAATAATGAACTCTAATTTCGAGAGAATTACATTTTTAACAAGACATTTTGGAAGCAATATACTAAAAAAAAAAAGCCAAATTCTAAGTCTAGTAGTTTGTGCAATGCCTAGTTTATATGTGTGACACCTTGATTCCAGATAGATGTAATTTTTGTTTTGGGAAGGCCTCCACTGAAAATAAAAGACTTTATGCATGTGTTTGCATGTGCACACATAAACACATACACACAGAGGTACATAGCCTCTTCTTTATAATAGTTCTAATATTCCCCCAAATAAGAATTAAGAACCTTCTGTTCAAACATACATTGTCCTAGGTTGTTATGTTAGATGCATAAGGTTAGGAACCATATGCATGCTGTTCACAGCACCTATGGTAGGTACTGATTTGTTCTTTCAATGAATGAATTAATGTCTATTACCAGAAAACCTTGAGTTCATTTACCACATTTCTACAGAGATAGGGAGACTGGTAAGAACATGACACAGAAAAATATATGAGAAGAAGGAAAATAGAGTGAGACACCTATGGGTTGATAATTTTACAGATAATATAGGCCTAGAAGTGGAAAGTGGTAATCCTGAGTAATAGAACAGCATAAACGTGAACACTAGAGAAGTGGCAGCTATAAGAGAGAGGCCTTCTTGCAGATGGAGTCAAAATACTTAGAATGAAAAATTTAAAAACAATTTTGGCTAGGACTGTCCTTGGCTATCCATATATGTCTAGAAGCTATTTTACTAAGGTTAGGCAAAGGAGATCATGTGAGCCAAAAAGACTGATTTAACCATTCTAAAAATTCTATCCATTCTGAAAAGTACGGACCATTTCAGGGAGAAATCTGTACATGTTTTTATTTAGGGAAATCTAGTCAGCCAAACTGTAGGGTAGATCATCTTGAAGAGAAAACCAAGGTTTGGAATTTAGTTTATAGTTGTGGGTCCAGAATAAGCTAGATTTTATCTGGTGTATCTAGAAAAGACCATGTTCATTGGTCTGCCTTAACCTAACCAGTAAGAAAATCGTGTAGTAAAAAATGGTTATTTATTCATTAATGTAACATAGTAAGTGCACTTTTTCCTATGGCTTGGAAGAAAGTAAATTATAACCAGACTTTTCTTGGCATAGAGAGAGATATTATGCCTTAATTAATATTTTATCCAAGCCATGATAAAGCCCAATGCACTATTCTAGCTCTAAAATAGAATAAACCAATTGTGGAGATTTCTTAACGTTCCCCACAAAAACCTTAGATATGGAAATGTATAAAATATGAATGTAAGGCATGTTTACCTTCTCTTCTCCTAGAAGAATTTTTCTCCTCACACACTATGAGAATTAGAGCTGTAGTCATTTATCTAGTTAATTTCACTGATGCAAAAGGATAATAAAACATATTATCTACCTAAGGTCACCAAAGGTTACAGCCTAGACTAAGCTCCTAAAATTAAACTCCCACAGTGCCAAGAAAATTGAAGCACTATCCCTTTAGATATTTGCATGTCAATAGGGTAGAGCCCTGTTCTTCCTTTTGACTTTGGGGATTAATAGGCTCTTCGAGATATTTACATTCTAAAGAGTTAGAGTAAGAACCTAGGATCTTTACATCACATCTGCATAAAGCCAAGTTTTATTCCATCTTTTCAGGAGAGAAGGGAGAAACACCTACTTCTTTCCCATATAAAAACAGAAAATCCATGGTTCCCCACCCCATCCCTCTTCTACAGAGTGAACCCACCACTTGTGTAGAAAGTTTTCATGGACTCTCAGTGCCTTCCAGGTCTAGATGTGGGGAATGGAGGCTAACCATGTTACTCTGGCTTGTATCAAGAAAGAACATTTCCTTGACTTAGGGGTCTCATGTTTCATATATATCCATATCCTTATCTACATATACTAAATGCATTTACCTATATACACAAATGAGGTAACATCTCAGACCATTCAGTTTTTGACAAAACACCTAACTAGTATCTGATATATTTTCTGAAACAAAAAAACCTTTCCCTGAATACTGCTGGAATTTTGTGTCCTACCAAGCTCTACCTGCCTCATTGTTGATAGATTATTTCTTTAGATTATACGTCAAAGGTAACAGTAATTAAATCATACTTTCATTTTATTTCAACCTTTGATTGCCCTTTTCATGCTTCAGAATTTTGGGACTGAGAAATAATCAGACTTTTAGAAACTTCCTTGGATGGATATTCTGAATGAGAAATGAAGTCACTGAAAATTTTTGAATGGGGCAATTATATATTCATATAGTGCATAAGCTGGATTTAAGATGGCAGAGCCTGGAGGTGAAACGGATCTGTTCAGAGCCTGTTAGTACGGTCCTAATGAGAAATAATGAAGCCCTCAATTAGAGCCAGTAGCGGTAGTTAGAAATCAGAATGTGAATTAGAAATGCAAGTACTTTATAAAAACCACTTAAAATAAGTGATTTCCTGTGAAAAATTATAATCCAAGTTTAATTTTATTAAGGAATAACTGTTATCTCTGTGTCTGGTTATTTCTTTTGAGTTTTACAATATTAACTACATAAATTGCAATTATAATAGTTGGGCCTCTCTTCAAGTTGTCCTAAATACTTCTTAGACATAGAAGAGATATGTAACTTGAATGAGTTAAGGAATGAAGGAATTAATCAAACAATTCCTATATACTCAAATTTTCAATTGCATGCTAAATATTAAGTAAGAGCTTTCAAACATTGATACTGGCATAAAATAAATCTGCTTAAACTATAAGCGTCTCAATTTTATATAGAAACTTTCAGTATAAGCAATTATTAACATTAGATAATACTTAATATGAGTTATGTTTAAAAATTTAGTGACTTTTAAAGAATTCTTGACTCATCCATATGATAATAGAAAGTCCTTGAGAGCAGAAATTTGTCTGTTTGCCTCTACGTCTATGGCTACTGGAACAACGTCTGCAGTTAGTTCAGTTTCAATGAATAATTCCTGAATAAATGAATAAGGAAAAGCTCTCTGGAAATTTCATATTTTGAAAGCTCTTAATTTTTGAATTAATAGTTTTAAATAAATATATAAAAGCAAGTAAGTAGCCATAATATTAGGAATAGCAATAAAAAAGGCAATTTTAATTTGAGAAGATTCTCAACGAGTATGAATGAGGTCCTGTAATAGGGTTCTCCAGGACTAATAGGGTGTATCTGTGTCTTTATATGTGTGTGTGTGTGTGTGTGTGTGTGTAGGGAATGTTTATTTTAAGGAATGGGCTAATGCTATTGTGAGGACTAGTAAATTCAAAATCTGCATATCAGACTGGCAAGCAAGAGATCCAGGAAGAGTTGATGCTCCAATCTTGAATCCAAAGGCAGCCTAGAAGCAGCATCCTCTCATGTTTTCTTTTAAGGCCTTCAACTGATTTGATAAGGCCCACTCCCATTATAGATGGTAATCTGCTCTACTCAAAGACTACTGATTTAAAATATTAATCACAAATTTCAAAATTACTTTATAATTAAATTATAATCCAAGTGTGTGGACTTGGATTATAACATCTAGACAACTTTTGAACTAAACAGCTGGTCACAATAACCTATCCAAATTAACACATAAAATTAACCCTCACAGCTCTCCATAGTGAAGGATAGATTTTTTTTAGTAGTGTTCAGTACAATGGTATAAATATTATGAGACTCTTATATAAATGCATTAATACAATAATAGAGGTATTTAAGCTACTGTGAGTGATTCATGTCATATTTTACTGTCATACCAATAATGGTTCATTGTGAATCTCCATATACCCAGGAGAAACTACAGCATTATTAAAAATCTGCCATTAAATTACTGGTGTGACTGAATCTACACTTTTCTGAGTACAACATAGTTGAAATTCTTTATATTTTACCTCATTATTATTCAGTCCTTTTCTTCTTAGTTCATTTTTCTTAAAATCCTCTTGTTTTTTGAAATTCTTTCAGGTGATGATTTCCTCTGTTTGTCAAACACTAGGATAGTTTTACATATGATGGCCCGTCATATGAAAAGCTCGTCAATGTGCTTTTCAATAATTATTAGCATAAAAAACTAAAATGACAATTTTGATTGAAGGAAAATATTGAAGGCCATACCTTACTCTCAGACACAATATTAGAAGGTGCAACCTTTGTACTGGAACTTCATCTCCAACAGTAGAAATAATAGATTATTATAGTAATTCTCACCAAGGGGATAATTTCTGATCAGAACATGGCTCTTTCACTCTGCTATCGGCTTCTAGAAGCATATCTGTGATTAAATGAAAGAATGAAGAATAAAAGTATAGCATTGACTGCTGGAGGCCATGATAATTTCTTTCCTCTTTCCCCAAACTGCAATACTGACCTATGAGAGCTATTATTTCATTAGCCAAAACTTTTTATCCTCAAAGCAAACTCTTACTGTAAGGTTACAGCATTCAGGGAATGTCAAAAACAGAAGTTGTCCCTCTGAATGGAATGTTTTCCTCGTTGTAAAAGTCTCCAAAATTTATTCATAGCGTTGTCTTGCTTAGAGTTCCAGCACTTTGTATTCTCTAAGAAGGTTTACTCAAGCTAAATTCCAAAATATTCAGCCAGTGCATTTGCGGCGTCATCTTACAAATATCCATCAGTGCAGTCCCAAAAGGATTTGCTTGGTCCAAAAGGAGCAATTGATTGTGAATGAGGTTTTTTTTTTCCTAGCAAATTCTTTTTTGAATATGGTTACATGTGTCTAGAGACAAAAAATTTTGTAAGAAATTGATATTCTGCCTTTCTCCTATTCTGATAAAATGGAGATATGGTAAGAAATATGCCCCAAAAGGATTCATAAATACGTAATAAGGCTGCCTGTAAGAATTGCTTATAGCTGTAAATGGTTTATAGAAGCCAGATTTGAAATTCATTGGATCTCTGTCAAAAATAATATTGTTAGTATGTTGGATAGATCAAAGGTTTGAGCCCACATAAGCACGGTTTCACCTTTAGGTCAGTGACATAAAGTTATACAAAGACTGAGATGTGAGTTTCTCTCTTTTTATATTTTCCAGTGGAAAATATTATTACTAAAGTAAAAAGATATTAATAATAGTAATATTATCTCCACATCACACACATACACACACACACAAACACATGTTCAAACACACACACACACACGTTCAAACACACACACACACACACATTGCCTTTCCAATTAGATAATTGGTTATAATTTAAGAAAAAAAGTAAAAAATGAAATCTAAGTAAAGGGCATAAATTCACCAGTAAAGGAACTGAAGATTACCAGGAAATTGTGTTTTCTTTTGTGAAGTTTGCAAATGTTTATCTCCCTTAAACATCTGTATAGAAGTTTTCATATATTTTCTATATATCTAAAAAGTGAAAAAAAGAAAGAAAATGTTTCCTTTTAATAATGCTCTGTTTCTGTTCCATTTATTCTTATTTTCTTGGTGTACTCTAACTCAGTTGTTTATGAGTTCATTGTAAACATCCTGGCTCTTAGCACATAATAGTACAAATTTCTCAAGAACCCCTTGCCCTTGTGCTTATGTCATATAGATTGATGCCAATCCTGTTATTAAAAACCTTCTCACTATTTTTTATTTCCTAATTAATTCTTCCTAGTATTTAATGACCTTTACAGAGGGAAGAAAGTTTTAATTATTTTGAGTCTGAATCCTTACTTTGTGATTTAAGCTGTTTATTATTCTATTTCTCATAACAAGCCTTTATACGTACGACAATTATTATGGTTGGTCTTCTTGCTGTGCAAGTTTTATATAGCCTTAATTTAGTAAAATGCTTGTCTTTTTGTTGATACTAATAATAGCACTACCTGTGGTTTACAAGCCCCTTAATTTCAGGCCCAGCTGCACACATGTAACTCTATTCACCAGTTCTAGCTATGTCAACTTCTGTGTTAGGTAATCAACCAGTTATATTTTCTTCATTAGATATCAAAGCAATACGGTCCTTTCATTTCCACTGAGTAATGCTTGCTATAATACTATTTCCAAGTGATTCCAAATGTCCTGAGCTAACTAGTGAAAATAACATCTTTTGAAAAACATTCACTTCTAAAGCCTTGCGAGGTGTTGGTTGAGATAAAAAGGCATTAACTTTTCCCCACAATTTCCATTGTAACTGTGAGTACAAAAGGAGAACATCTCATTAAAAAAAATGTATATTCTGAGAGAACAAACCAAACTTAAAGGGATATTTTGAATACTCTTAGAAGTTCAAGGAAACGGAAAAATGAGTAACAAAACCGTAAGATGGGGTTCTTTCAAGAAGAATGTAAACATAATGAAATTCTATAGAAACAAAGAGCTATGGAGGCAGAGGAGACTACTGACTCTGTCACAAAATCATTGATAATATCACAGCAGTTTTCATACAGTGTTGTGTAAGTTAGAGTTTGCCTAGGAGGAAGAAAGAGATACATGGAAACAAAGTTGCATGCTGAAATCACCTTAAGGCCCAGAAATTCATTATGTAGGGGCCAAGGACAGGCCACCCCAAGAGGGGCCACTTTGGCATGAACATTATTTTGAGTTAAGAGCAATTAAAACCCAGCAGATCAGCAGTTCCTTACCTCTCCTTCAACTGCCTGCCTATAACAGGAAGAGAGCTATTAAGAGAAGCTCCTCTTTACCTAGGAAACTTACCTGCATAATAGGGCAACTTTTGTTTTCCAGACATCTCCTTTCATCTTCTTGCTAATGGTCTGTCCCTGCCGCTTTTTTTCCTCAGACCCCCTACACCTCTCCTTAACTCATGTAAATATCATGTTGCTTCACTGTGTTTGGAATTTCCATGTCCGTGTGGATTGCCCATACATATGCCATTAAATATGATTTTCTGCTATTAATCTGTGTCATTGATTCTCAGTCTAGCTAGAAGGCCTTTGAAAAGCCAAGTAAATTCTTCCTCCCTAACAAATATATGCACTCAACAAGACACAGACATGTTTTTGAAATTAACGGAAATCCTGGATGAAGTTAAGCAGCTTGACATTTATTGAATTCCACTAACAAAATTATAAGAATATATCCAGCAGTACTTAGGAGGCTGAATTTAGAGGAGGTTGTGAATAAACAAGAGTGTTGTCATAACAAGATAAGGAGTTGGGAGTTTTGTAAAGAATGTATACTTATTATTATTTTTAATTTTGTGACTAGAGCTGGAAGGAACAAGGGGTTGGCAGTTTTGCTGATGAGAACGGAGGAATGAATAGGGAAATGAGATGGGTGGTTGTGATGCAAGAGAAAAATTGCAGTATTTAATGCATTTTGAAGATGGTATATTTGTAACCAACCTGAAGGTGGGGGTGGGGAGAGTGCAAGTACAGTGAAAGTAGAGACCACCAGGATTTTCTTCTTTTTCAGATGAAGTTTCTCTCCTTCCGATCCAAATTATTATCTCCATGTGTGTTTTGTAACCTTTAGGCAAATGATTTTATAAATTATATCTCATTCTCCTAAAACTTCTGCCACTTCTCCTATTTCTTCAGAAGATAAGCATAAAAGCCAGTTTAACAATATTTCTGTCACAAAGGGGATGGGTGGAAAGAAATTTGAAAAAAAGAAGTCTGGTGATGGTTAATTTCATGTGTTAACTTGGAGTTTTGTTTTTGAATGAGATTAACTTTTAAATTGATGAACTTTGAGGAAGTGGCTTGTCCTCCATAATGTGGCTGGGCCTCATTTAATTAAGTGAACACCTGATTAGAACAAAAAGACTGGCCTCTCTTAGCAAGAGCCATTGTCCTGTAAACTGTTTTCAGACTGGAAACGCACCATTGGCTTTCGGGTGTTCAGCCTGCCAGCCCATACTGTAGATTTTGGACTTTCTGGCTTCATAATCACATGACCCAATTCCTTATAATATAGATATATAAATCTAGATATATATCTCTCATTGGTTCTGTTTTTCTCTGAAGAACCTGATGAAGGAAGGAAGGAAGGAAGGAAAGAAGGAAGGAAGGAAGGAGGGAGGAAGGGAAGGAGAAAATAAATTTGATCCTTGATTTTGAAGCTATTCTAAATTCTCTTATGTTTTAAAGCTCAGATCCCTAGAACACTTCCAAACCTCAAAAATAAATCTTGTTTATCAAACACAGAACAGGGCGCCTGGGTGGCTCAGTTGGTTAAGCGACTGCCTTCGGCTCAGGTCATGATCCCGGGGTCCCAGGATCGAGTCCCATATCGGACTCCCGGCTCTGCGGGAAGTCTGGTTCTCCCTCTGACCTTCTCACCTCTCATTCTCAGTCTCTCTCTCTCTAATAAATAAATTAAAAAAAAAATCTTAAAAAAAAAAAAAAACACAGAACAATGACTCATGCCATCATCCTCAAGCCTGTGGTGGAACTCTTGTTCCAATTTCTGTATTAGTTAGGCCAAGGATACTAGCTCTTATACAAAAATAAATAAATAAATAAATAAATAAATAAATAAATAAATAAATAAAAATTACAGAACCAAAAAAAAAAAAAAGAGCTCTGTAACATAATACAGCATTTATTTCTCAATCAAAATCTGATATAGTTATATTTGGTCATATCACTTGGGAAGTTTTCCTTTTATCAAATACTCAGGGATATGAACTGTTCTAACATAGGATGCCCCTTCAAAGATCTGTATCACATCCTCCTCATTCAGCCAAATGTGAGGAAAAAAACAAGGAGGTAGAGGAAATTTTGGGGGTATTTTAAGGCCAGACCTAGAATTGATATACATTATTCTATCCATAGTCTATTAGAAACAACCACTTGACTACACATAACATCAGAAAGACTGGGCTGTTTATTCTTTTTGTGTACCTAGGAGGAAACAAATTGTCAAAGATCACATTCTTTTTACCACAGTAGTTATAATTTTTGGTGTTATGAATATTCATGAAGCATATTATTATTTCGATGTAAATGCCACTTAGTGGGCTGTATTTATATTGTTATACCATTTTGTTTGTTTCCTTTATTTGGAATTAATCATTTTACTTTTGCTTTGTTTGCTTTCTTAATTCCCATTATTAATTAATTTCCAACCTCTTTAAAATAATTATCAATTTTTTCTTTAGTCAAGCATATCATGTTTTCTATTGTTTTAACTTCTTTATTTATTATTATTATTATTATTATTATTTTATTTGAGACAGAGAGAGAGAGAGAGCATGAGAGGGGAGAGGTCAGAGGGAGAAGCAGGCTCCCTGGGAGCCAGATGTGGGACTCGATCCTGGGACTCCAGGATCATGATCTGAGCTTAAGGCAGTTGCTTAATCAACTGAGCCACCCAGGCACCCTATTGTTTTAACTTCTTAAACTTAACTTTCCAATACAAACTTATTCAGTCTAGTGTAGACTTTTCACTTTTTTCTTTGAACCTAAACTTGTCATTTTGGGCTCTTCCTTATCTTTTTTCTGCTCTCTTTTTCCCCCCTCTCCTATTAATCATTATTGTTATTTTGTCCTTTTACTATATTTGCTTGAGTTTAGGAGCAGAGATAAATACACATGTCCAATCAATATCTTTGATATATGCACTACATTATACTTATCTCCTGAATTTTTTCACCTGCCACTTAGCCGTTGAATTTCTTAACAGTTCCAAGAATTGTCATATCATGTCATTCTTCCCAGATACTTGAAATGCTGGTTCCTAAGGCAAAATAAGCCTTTGTGTATTTGAAACCTGGAGCATTATTATTGATTAACTTCCTCTCTTCTATTTGACAAAATAATTTCCATTAGTAATCAGGAAATGAGATAAATTTTAATGGCCAGAAAAGAAAAAAAAAAGGATGACGTTTTCTTGAAATTTGTATACATAATCATGCCATTAAAAGAGAGAAGAGAGAGACAGAGAGAGAGAGAAAACACTCTAAAATAATATAAGTACAATAACAGAAAAATACAGTTAATAATTTTAATTTCATTAATATATATTTTAAAAAGGGACAAAAACTTATACTTACATATTGCCTTATTAATTAATAAGTTAATAATATTATAGTTTTGTTAGAGTAGGCAATTGGCTATGTTTTAACAGGATGTCTCGAGGCTACCAAAGAGGGAGTCATGGCTACCTATCAAGAAAGTTAGAGCCCTGTCTTGGTAGAGCTCCAAAACAAAGCCACAAGAAGCCAGATCAAACCAGATAGGCCCAAGAGAAAGAAGACCAAAAATCTTGACCAAATAAGAGAGAAAAGGCATGAAATCCTGCTCCCAAGAAATCCCCTCCCCAAGTAATAAATATTCCTCCCTCAGTTAACAACTGCAATAATAGATAAAGACCCAAACACAGGTGTAGCTCTCCCTTGAGCTTTCCCACTCTCACATCTCAAGAATGTACTCTCACTTTAATAAACTTTCCACAGCTTAACCACTGTGTCTGTTCTGAAGCCCTTAAATTCTTTTTTTTTATTTTTGTAAATTTAAATTCAATTAATTAACATATAATGTACTATTGGTTTCACAGGTAGAGGTCAGTGATTCATCAGTTTTTATATAATACCCAGTGCTCATTATCCTTAATGTCCATCACCCAGTTACCCCATCCTCCCCTCTCCTGTCCCGTCCAGCAACCCTCAGTTTGTTTCCTGTACTCAAGAGAGTCTTTTATGGTTTGTTTCTCTCTCCGATTTCATCTGGTTTGATTTTTTTCCCTCTCTTTCCTATGATACTCTGTTTTGTTTCTAAAATTCCACATATCAATGAGATCATATGATAATTGTCTTTCTCTGATTGACTTATTTCATTTAGCATAATACCCTCTAGTTCCATCCTTGTCATTGCAAATGGCAAGATTTCATTTTCTTGAATGGCTGAGTAAAAGATGATAGATGATAGATGGATAGATAGGTAGATAGACACACACACATACCCCACATCTTCTTTATCCACTCATCTCTCAGGAGACATCTAGGCTCTTTCCATAGTTTGACTATTATAGACATTATTGCTATAAACATTGGGGTGCAGGTGCCTTTTCAGATCACTACATTTGTATCTTTGGGGTAAATCCCTAGTAGTGCAATTGCTGGATTGTAAGGTAGCTCTACTTTCAACTTTTTGAGGGACCTCCATACTGTTTTCCAGAATGGCTGCACCAGCTTGTATTCCCACCAATAGTGTAGGAGAGTTTCCCTTTCTCTGGATCCTCACCAACATCTGTGGTTTCCTGAATTGTTAATTTTAGCCATTATGACTGGTGTGAGGTAATATCTCATTGTGATTTTCCTTTGTATTTCCCTGATGCCAAGTGATGTTTAGCAGCCTTTCATGTGTCTGTTGGCCATCTGTATGTCTTCTTTGGAGAATTCTTTCTTGAGATAACACCAAGAGCCTCTGGCAACAGGCTGAGCAAAGTTCTCAGGGCTCAGAGGTCTCCCTAGTCTACCCAGCAACAATTTCTCTTTTGTGGGCTAATCCCTACAAATTTGCCACTGACTTTATCAATATGTATCTTCTTATTTAAGGGCAGGATGAACTAGGCAGACTTCACCTGTATCTCTTAGTAAGGGCAACAATAAAATGTAGACCAAATACATGAAGCAACTATTTGAAGACTGAAAAGTAAACAGTGGTGAGTGAATTGAAGAAGATGAGGAAAATTTGAAGTACTGCCAAACTAGCCATGAGTTTATAGTTTTTCCTCCATTCTTTCCTGGACTGGAAAACAAGGTAGCCTGAAAGCAAGAAATAGACCCGTGGGTGGAAAGAGAGCTCCGAAGCAGCCAAAGAAGCTCTCTAGTTCTGGTTCAGAGAAAGGGAAATAATAATGCCCACAGAAACCCAGGGAATTCTCTTTATCTTTTCTGTTCTTTTTTATGTCCCAGACCACAGGTAATACCATCACTA
>CM052802.1:37711137-37752149 GCA_028533885.1 Nasua narica | reverse complement strand
TCTCAAAGACAGACAATATCCTGGGTAATAACACACACCCTAACAAATTCAAAAGAATTGTAATTATACAAAATACATTTTCTGATGTAATGGAGTTAAACTAGAAATCAATGAGTCATAATAGGAAAATCAAACACTTGGAAGTAAATAACATGCAAATCAATGAGGAAATTGCAAGGGAAATTAAAAATATTTTTAAATTGATACAACATGAAAATATGACATCAAAAGTTGTAGGATGCTGTTAGATCAGATCAAAAAGAAAATTTATTATATTAAAATATGCTTATAGCAGAAGCTCTCAAAACAATAATCTAAGATTCTACCTTAAGAAATCAGAAAATAAAAGAACAAAACAAGAGACTGAGGAAATAATTAAAAAAGTAATACATGAAATTGAAAATATAAAACAATACAGAAAAACATTGAAATGAAAATCTGTTTCTTTGAATAGTTCAATAAAATTTATAAACTTCTATCCAAATCGATAATAAAAGAAAAGGAAAAGATATAAATTACCAATATCAGGAACACAATAGGTAATATCACTATAGGCCTTTGTTTCCCCAGACATCAAGCATATGAGGGCATTTTGCAAACTCCATGCACATAAATTCTGAAAGATAATGAAATTGCCCAATTCCTTAGAAACTACAAACTTCAAAATCATCCTAGACGAAATGACTGTAAGAAATTCATAACTTATACTAAATTTATAGTAAAAAACCTTCTAACCAAGAAATTTCCCAACTCTGACGTTTTTGTTAGCAAATTTAACAAAGGGTTCATTTCCAAAGAAGACTTACTGATGGCCAACAGACACATGAAAAAATGCTGAACATCACTAATCAATAGGGAAGTGAAAATAAAAGCCACAATAAGATATCTCCTCACCTGTCAGAATGGCTAGTATCAAAGATAAGAAATAACAAGTGTTGGTGAGGATGTGGAGCAAAAGTAACACTTGTGCACTTCTGGTGGGAGTGTAAATTGGTGCAACTACTGTGGTAAACAGTATAGAGGTTCCTCAAAAATTACTAATGGAAATACCAGATGATCCAGTAATTGCACTACTGAACACTTCCCAAAGAAAATGAAAACACTAATTCAAAAAGATATATGCACCTCTAGGTTTATTACAGTATTATTCACAATAGTCAAGATATGGAAGCAACTCATGTGTCTATTGATAGGTGAATGGGTAAAGAGGATGTGTGTATCTGTGGTGTGTGTGTGTGTGTGTGTGTGTGTGTGCGTGTGTGTGTGTGTGTGTGTGTGACAATAGAATATTAATTGGCCATGAAAAAAAAAGAGATCTCATCATTTGTGACAACATGAATGGACCTAGAGTGTGTTATACTAAGTGAAATAAGTCAGACAGAGAAAGCATATACCATATGATTTCGCATATATGTGGAATCTAAAAACCAAAACAAGTGAACAAACCAACAAATGAAGAAACAAAGATAGACCCTTAAATACAGAAAACAAAGTGGTGGTTGCCAGAGAATTTTAAAATCTTTAAATATCTATTCAGTCAAAATATTTTCACTTACTTTCTTTCTCAGATAAATCACCCAGAATTTCTAATATATCTTTTAAAAACTTCCAAAGATTTTTTTTCTGCTACTCTCCATTAAAAAAAACCCAAAAGGCTGAAAACAAACATTGCAAATATTATTTGCTATAGTGTCAAATTTATGATATAAAGAAATTATTCAAACTTTAGCCATTTATGTTTGCTAACAGTGTAAGAATAAAGTCTTTCTGTCATTTCTTCTAGCACTCACAAATGACAGAATTGAAATAACGCAGTTTCTTTAGTTTTTCATGATACAGTCTTTGGGTTATCATTTCTTATTTCAAATCTGTTTAAATGCAGAAATATATGCATTATCTAGGTTGAAAACATAAATTGGATGAGAAAAGAGCAGATCAATCTGACCTATTATAAACTCTTTTTTTAAAAAAATATTTTATTTATTTACTTGAGACAGAGGAGAGAGAAAGCATGAGTGAAGGGGAGGAGCAGAGGGAGAGGGAAAAGCAGACTCCATGCTGAACAGGGAGCCCCATGCAGGACTTGATCCCAGGAACCTGAGATTATTAACCAACTGACCCAGGCGCCCCTATTATAAATTCATGAAACAAACATATGCAAGTGAGAAGTAGATAACCTTGGGTTCTTCAAACTGTATATGAAGTATGTTTATTAACAAATATATAAAATATGCATATACGTAGCATACACATGTATTATGTAAATACAGAAATAGTTAATAACAAGTAAAATATATTATCGCTGATTTTTTAAGAATTTTTTTTTTTTTTTTAGATTTTATTTATTTGTCAGAGAGAGTAAGCGCACAAGGAGGCAGAGTGACAGGCAGAGGCAGAGGGAGAAGCAGGCTCCCTGCTGAGCAAGGAGCCCGATGTGTGGGTTTCAATCCCAGGACCCTGGGATCATGACCTGAGCCGAAGGCAGCTGCTTAACCAACTGAGCCACCCAGGTGTCCCTGATTTTTTAAGAATTGAGAATGCATATGATAATAAAAATTGGACAAATTTCTAACTGGCATTATTATCATTTTAAATCTGTACAAGCAAATGCATAGCTTTGTTGCCTGCATTCTGCCAGACAACTGTCATGGCCTTGGCCTTAGTGCTGTCTGACTTTTTGAGGAAATTTTCTTGGTACCTGCTTCTTTCTTCCTGACTTCACTTACCTAACTTCTACTGGTTCTAAAAATTTTGTCTCAATCTTTATCTTCTTTAAGAGACATTTCCTGATTCTTGCCTTCCTTACCTTTCCCTACAAAGCATGTTGTTTTTACCTTTATTTTAGTATTTATCAGGTTATGACAACTTATCTATCTTCACAAGGAAATATGGTTGTCTTAGTATGAGATCCTCCAAGAGCAACTCTTGAGATAAAAATTCTAGTGCAATAATTTGTTAGAAGCGATCCTAGGAAACATTGGAGAAAGGTAGCAAACACTGTCAGTATCCTACCTAGTATCCTCAAACCATTTCATTTCAACATCTTATTATCCTCCCTTAAAATCAGTATCTGCATCTTCATGAGAATAGTCTTTCCCCAATATGTAGACCACTGCTGGTTCATTTGGCAGAGTGGAAGTGCCAGGGAACTAAATGAATCCCAGAACCCTCAATCAATAATTTATGGGAGTTGGTATGTGATCCCAGGTCCCTGTGATAGGCACAACTGTGAAGCCTGCACTTTTCTTTTCCCCCAGAATTAAGCAACCACAGGCTGTTAACCCTAGCTTTGTAATGCACATTGAATGGATTGGTTCCTTCCTTGTATCACTTCATTCCTCCATCAATGTTTCTTTTGCTTCCCAAATAAATGACTCCTGTTTGATATTTGTATCATTTGCTTCTTCTGGAGGATCTCAAACTAAGACAGGAAGTGACAAAATGAAGGGAAACCAATGAGATGGCTGTTTAAGGGGCGCCTGGGTGGCTCAGTGGGTTAAAGCCTCTGTCTTTGGCTCAGGTCATGATCTCAGGGTCCTGGGATCAAGCCCCGCATCAGGCTGTCTGCTCAGCAGGGATCCTGCTTCCCCCTCTCTCTCTGCCTGCCTCTCTGCCTACTTGTGATCTCTCTCTCTCTGTCAGATAAATAAATAAAATCTTAAAACAAACAAACAAAAAAAGAAATGGCTATTTTAAAGCAAATTAACACTAGTAGCCACAGGATCTTATTCCCACTGAGGAGTTATGGGAGAAAGTGAACCTGAGTCACAGAATTATTCCATCCAAAGGAAAAGGGAGCCAGCATACCAATACACTAACTCCTACCAGGCATTAAGTGAGTGCTGCTTCTAGAAACGATCTCTGCTCTGTCTAGCTCACTTCGGGCAAGGTAGAGAGTGATCTTGCTATAATAGAAAGCACCCAGGAAAATAAATACAGGTGCTGACTGCTGTAAACCAGGTCTGTGTGCTATGGAATGGGAATGACAGCTGCATTTTAGGAGAAATAACTCTTACACCTTCCACACTGGGATAGCCTTGAGAAAGTTACCACGTTTTTTACTTGTTTTTCTTCTAAAGAGCTTATCACAATTCCTGACACATAAACAATGTTAAATTTTTTCTAAATAAAAGTAATTGAGGATCAAACAACTGTAAGGCGGAGAACTCATATTGATCTTCAATACAAGTCCTATAAGATGGTGGTATAGAATGGGGATTATGAGGAACTCTGAACTGAGTGTTGAATTTCCTGAGTAGTGCATTTCCTGGAGCTTCAATATCAAATGGAATAAAAAAGAGATAAACCAGTGAGAAACGTAGTTTACAGCTCTGGTAATCGATCTTTCCCTTAGTTGAAGAAGATCAGAGAGGTAAATGCAAAAACACACACTGTAACTAGAGAAAATCTCATTTTTTGAACATTATACAAGGTGTATGGGTTATTTTAAAAAATCAGATGGACTATGAAAGGCATTTTGTAGAAAAAAAGAATATGAGTTTCCAAAGACACAGTGGAATATAGAATATGAATGGATCAGAAAATAATAAAGAGTTAGTTTTACTTATGGGGGAATAATTGTTTGTGATGATATACAGCACTCAATATCTTTTAGAAGAACATTCTGAAAAATAACTGGTGGATATTTCACCCATTTTAGGACCAGTGCAAGGAAGCTGCCACATTTGTCTATTCTAATGAGAAACTCAGGCCACTTTAATTAAACTTTCTTCAAGAAGAGAAAAATCTCTGTACCTCCTTGCTCAGTAACTATTTTAGTGTAAGTCTGAAAAGAAGAGAGAAAAAAGTAAATCAACTTTTATGTAAAGAGAAACCTGCCGTGTCTTTGGAAAGGGGGACATACAGGTGATAGAATCAGTGTCAAGCTTCCCAGAGCTGCTGATGATAATGTGAGAAGTTCCCAATATGAACATGTTAAATTTTCAATATGCCATGGAGTGTGCTAGATGTAACCTATAAATTAGTTTGCCAACTTTATCTTACTTAGAGTTCTTTGACACCAAAACTCAATGACAAAGTACATCTCACTGTGAACCAGCCTGAAATGATTTCGTTTACCCCTTGATTTTTTTTGTTCTTCATCTTAGTGTTGTCAGGCCAGTTTCTGACATCTGTCTGTTATTTGGAAGACATTGGCTGCTGTGTCATATCTTCTCACAGATATGCCTGGACTGACATGTACTGTGCATGAGCTGAAGCTTTGTCTTCTTCAGGGATCCAGGTGGCGAGTCAGATTTAATTCCTGTTCCCTGGAGGAGTAGGCTTCAAAATAGAAATGAACTTGGGAGCTCAAGTTGTCCAGCATACCAACAATACTTGCCTTCCATTGACGACAGCAATAAAGCAGTTTCTTCTTTAAACAAAACATCAGGAGAATGTAACATTTGCATTGGAATAACGTATTCCTTGGAATATCGCTTCATCAGACAGACTTGTTTTCTCTCTCATTTGTCCATCTATGTAATTGCTTCTGGGTCTGGATTTTTTTTTTTTTAATTTTGTCTATTAACTTAGTAGATAACATTAAATGAAAAGGTAGTTAAGTTGACATTTACTCCCACAATACTTTTTCAGAGACTAATGACTAACAGCATGGAAGGAATAGGTACTTTGCCATGAGTATTTCAAGGATGGATTCCAATATAATTTTTCATTAGTTTTAGTAGTGCAATTATTATGATTACAGTTATAGCTCTGATCAAGGTTTGCTTCTGGCGCTGTTTCTTCTGACAGGATTTTCCTAAAGTGCACTCCAGAGGTTTCTGTGTTTGTAGAAGAGGATGAAGCATGAATGGTGACCTTTTTACTCTGTCAGGTAGTCTCCTCATTCTCACCAAGTTTTCATGTTTTTTAGTTTTGAGTCTCCAAACCAAAATATCACCGAGATTTTTTTCCCCCACAAAAATCTACTAACCTTCAGAAGTACAAATATTGTGAAAGAAAAGAAAATCAGTGTCTTGCCTCATTTTTCTGCTTTATTGAACCAGCAAAACCAAGCATTTTTATTTTACTGGGCAATTCTGTCTTCCCTTCTGAATACAAATAATGTAACTCACAATTTCCACAGATTTAGATACAGCAAAATGATTGGCTACAATGGGTTTGTATGTGTGTATGCATGTAAAAATGCACATTCTTTTACTCAAAATGACAGATATAGGAACACCTACTAGCAAAGAAATTAAACAGCCATGACCTTAAAGCTAAACAAATTCATTGGCCCTCCCAATAGACCATGTAAGTGAAATGAATGTGTAAGTGTCAGCTGGTTTCTGAGATTCAGCGGCAACTGAAACAAGTATCATCCCTGATTTGGCAAATATAGACTCTCTCAATGGAGGAAGTTATTTACACAGTATCTAGCCATCTCCTTGTTAATACTTCTAAATTATGAGGCAAGCTTCTTGCCAAGAGTGACTGAAAAAGAGCACCAGCAACATTGGAGATTATCTTGTATTGTTGTTTAAGACACCATTTCTTGAGGTCCCTAGATGGCTCAGTCATTTGCGCGTCTGATTCTTGATTTCAGCTCAGGTCTTGATCTTGCAGTCCTGAAATCAAGGCCCACGTTGGGCTCCTTGCTCAGTGGGGAGTCTACTTGAGTATTCTCTCTGTCCCTCTCCCTCTGCTCCTCCCTCCTGTACTCCCTCTCTCTCTTTCATTCTCTCTCTCTAAAATAAATAAATCTTAAAAAAATTAAAGATACCATTTCCTAAGATATCCCTGAAACCAGTTCAAGATAAAACAAACAAAAACCTTCACTGGAAGCCTCATTTACAAAAAGAGGATAACTCTCAATTGGTTACCCAGTTATTCTTGATTGCTTTGATTACAACTGCTAAATCTTGATTGACTAAGGGCAGTTCCAAATGTAACGATAGAGAAGACTTTCTAATACTATGGAGAAAATGGCACAACTAGATCCCATATACTTAAAAAAACTTAAAATTTATAAATGATCATCTAGTGAGATTTTGACTTGTGTTTAACCAACAACTATCAAGATATACTGTCCTGATGCTAGCTTAATAGTTTCCCAGGGCTTAGAACAGCACAAACATAAATGCTCATGATTCTGGAGGCTAAAAGTTTGAAATCAAGGCATCAGTAGGAGTGTACCATCTCTGTACATTCTAGGGCAATATCTTCATTGCCTCTTCCTGCTGTTGTGTAGTTGCCTGCAATCTTTGGCCTTCCTTGGCTTGTAGATCCAATCTAATGTCTGCCTCTGTCTTTGCATGGCATTCTCTTTTATACCTTCACAATGAGGAAGTTCCCTCTGTGTATGTCTCTGTGCTAAATTTGTCCCTTCTAAACCAGTCTTGGATTAGGGTTTACCTTAATCAAGTAGCACTTCAGCTTAACTCTATTATATCTGCAAAGACCCCGTTTCTGAATAAGGTTCAGGAAAGAAGGCTCCAAGGTTCAGGACAGAAGGTTCCAAGGTTCAGGATAGAAGTGAGTTTTGGGAAGACATTCTTCATCCCAGTGCAGGGAGGGGCTACATAGGAGGAAACAATAAAGCCACTAGGAACTTATTCTGATTCAAGTGATTCATTGGGAATTCTGGCTTCTTAAAAGAACCACAGGTAAAAGATGGTAGTAATGAGGCAGTAATAAGATGTGGAGGGTTTTTATGTTCTACTATAAATGATTTGATTTTCTTGGAGGTAATGCAAAGCCATCAAATGGTTTCTAATCAGTGGAGAAATGGTTGATGCTTGTTTTAGTAAATTTATTCTTTTCTAGAACTAAGTATAAGGCAAGAAAGAGTGGAGGCAGCAATTTTAGAAAGTTTGTTGGAGGTCTCGATGGTGAAGGAAAAGAAAGCGGACAGTACTTCAATGAAAAAAATAGAGGCTCAAGGGCAGATATTTTTAGTAAGCAAGAGAATTTGAACAGTTTATAGTACAGAATCTACAAAAAAGGAAAACATTTAAAATACTTGGAGTAAGTGAAGAACAAGTGTCCAGTCAGAAGCATATCAGAACAAGAATACATATGGTTGACTTAGACTGCAAAACAAACAGGACAATCTGCTTTTTGAGAATAAGAAAATGAGAAAGGATTACTGTAGATATAAATTTTTATAGGTAAGGCATTTAGAAATTGAGAGAATTTATGTCTCTATGAAGTAGGAAGCAAGGTTGAGTGCTTAACAAGTGCCACGTTTGATGTAGCCTGAGGCAGACACAATGAATAAAATGGGCATACCTCTTGCCATATAAGAGGTTACAACCTAATGGGAGACATAATGATATTAAAGATGATAAAGTAAAGTGGGATGTGCTGCAGAAATACATAGAAAGTAGATCAGGTCCAGTTTAAGGGTCAATGAAGTGATTTAACCTGAGACTTACAAAATGAATAGGAGTAATTGTCAAAGCAGGGTCTATAGGTAAGAGTATTCTAAACATAGGAAAACAACATGCCCATACTCAGGAGAAAAATAGCAGTTTCAAGGAATTGGAAGAAACTGTGTAGTTGAATTGCTAACTATATGAGGTATGTTGAGAAGTGAGTTATGCTAAAGTGAAAAATAGAAAACAAAAACACCCAGTAACCAGATGATCTTAGCAACTATTTTATGTTCAGACTCTATTCTAAGGAGAGATGGTGAATAATTGAAATGTAAGTAGGAGAATAACAGTAAGATTAAATGGTGGCCCTTGTTGCTTCTGGAAAAGAATTAAAGGGAATCAGAAATGAGGACAGAAAAGAGCAGCTCAGAGCCCAGAGTAATAATCCATGTGAAAATGATGGTAGATATAAGTAGAATTATAGAAGTGAATATAAGAATTGATAAATTCCAGGTACATTTAGAAAAACAATTTATAGGATTGTGTGCTAGTTGAGATGAGTGAGGGAGAAGAAAAGGATGAATCAAATATCACACTCAGAACCCTGACTTGATTGGCAGATTGATGCTGGAGTCATGCACTGATACATGAAGTTGGGGAAATTATAAATTCCATGTGTGAAATGTGGCATGTGAGGAATGTGGAGCTATCCTTAACATTAGGGGAGCAGTCCAGGCTAACATCAGGACTTTGTCCATCATCTCTGTGAAATTGGAAACTTGCTGTGGAAGGACATGTGATGGGTTTGTAGAGTGATCAGAAAAATATGCTGAGGACCAAACTCTAAGAAATTTAATATTTGAAACAGAGTAGATCAGGAAGAGAAGGAAGCTACATGGAGAAAGATGAGACAGTGAAGTGGGAAAATAATTTTGGAAGATTTAGTAAGTCAAAATGAAAAAAGGTCTTCAAAAAAGAGGTGTGGTTAGCTGAAAGATTAAGTAAAATGAGAAAAGTGCATTTGGATTTTGAAAACAAAGAGGAGTTTGATATCAGTGATCAGTGAAGCAAACAGATCTAAATGCTGGGAAAGCTCAGTAGGCAACTGTTTCAAAAGTTTTGTTGTTATTTTTCCTACTGATTCATATACTTATTTGTTTATGTCAGGTGCTACCTTTTGCTTCATTATATGTATTAACTAGATGTGGCTGATATGATGAGTACTATTGAATTTGGCATATTTGCATGGGTTTTGACTATTTTATTAAACTAATTTATCAGTTCTAATTCCTTTCACTTTTTCAGGTAGATAGCATGCCATCTGAAAATAATGATTTTATGGTCTCTTTCATTTTAATATTTGCTCTTCTTAGTTTCATTTGATAAGGTGCTGCATTGATTATGACTCCAAAAACTATATGAAATGACAGTGAGAGATGGTTTCTCCAAGATGGCTGGCTTACTGACTGATTGATTGTCTGTTCTGTGAGGAAGGGAAATTATTGAACTTCCTGATTACAGTCATAAGTCTTACAAGCCTTTGACATAATATAGTTCTCCCCTTTCAGGGCACTGTCTGGTTACCTGTTCAGTACATTGAGAAGTCACTGACAACTTGTTCTTTTAGAGAATTTAAACAATAATCTGGACATGCTCTTGAGATAATGTTTTCTTTACTTATTGAAACATTCTTTAATTATTTTTTCTCTTTTAATTCATTTTACAAATAAGTTTATGTTTTTTGAAAAACAATTCAATGGTACTGAAAAATTAATTATAAAAATAAGTTGTTGCCTTTTATTTGATTTTGTGCTTAGGTTCATGGTCTTTTTTTAAAAAAAAAAAATTTATTTATTTATTTGACAGAGAGAGAGAGAGATCACAAGTAGGCAGAGAGAGGGGCAAGCAGGCTCCTAGCTGAGCAGAGAGCCCGATGTGGGGCTCGATCCCAGGACCCTGAGATCATGATCTGAGCCAAAGGCAGAGGCTTTAACCCACTGAGCCACCCAGGCGCCCCAGGTTCATGGTCTTAAATAATATGATTTCACCATTATTTTTTACTTCTGAGTTTAAGATTTTAAATCCCTGTTGTAAAAAATAGAAGTATAAGCTTACTAAGAAATTATTACCTCAAACCACTTTTCTTTTTTTTTGGTAAGATTTTATTTATTTATTTGAGAGAGAGCGCAAGAGAGAGAGCATGAATGGGATGAGGGGCAGAGGGAGAGGCAGACTCCCCTTTGAGCGCGGAGCCTGATGAAGGGCTTGATACTGGGACTCCAAGATCATGACCTGAGCAGAAGGCAGAACCTTAACTGACTGAGCCACCCAGGCTTCCCTTCAAACCACTTTTCCACCTACTTTGTAGCTATATTTTATTTTATCTGTTTTTGTTTTTCTGTTGTTAATACTTCTACATCAATATGCTCAATTTCCTTTTCCTTCAGCTACATAGAATTTTCTGGCCTCTCCATGCTATGACACAAGTATGTCAATTTGTCTACCTTTCCCTAACCTCTCCCTCCCTCCTAGCAATTCTGCTGTCTACTTCTCAGAATTGTGCCCTTACTTTTATATTGTCAAGTTTGTCACTTTTAATTTTCTCTCTTTCTAGCTCGTTTCATATAACAATGTCTATTATCTTCTGCCTATGGGTCCATTTTAATAACTGAAAATCAATTCATGTTTATGTTATGATCATTATTGTTTACCGCGGAGTCAATGAGTTTTTAACATTATTTTTCCTTTTTCATAATTTTACTGTCACAATACCTATTCCACAGGAATAAAAATGGTGCAGGTTTAATGGAGTATCTTTGCTTGTGTTCCATAATTTGCTCCAAATCATGCCATTTTATTTGCTTCATATAGAGTTTACCCTCGAGTTTATAATCACCTTTCCTTGTTTTTTATGCTGATGGAAGTAAATGCCTAATTTTCTACTCTCTATTTGACTTACCTCTATTCTAATCTTTATTATATCCTCCTTCTACTAGCTGTGTGTTTAAATTGCTCTTCGTAAGTTCTTTAAAATGTACAATTAGTTTGTTTTAAATCTTTCTTCTTTCTAAATGTAGGCATTTATGTAATAAATTTTCCTCTGAGCACTGTTTTCACTGCATCCCATGAATTTGGGGCATGTTATGTTTCATTTTCGTTCATCTCAAGGTCTTTAACCTTGACCCAGTTGTTGTTCAAAAGTGTGTTGTTTAATTTCCACATATTTGTGATTTCTTTTCCAGCTTTCTTTCTGTAATTCATTTCTAGCTTATCTCTACTGTCGTCTAAAAAGATTATTTGTATGATCTCAATCTTTTAAGTGCATAATGACTTGTCTTGCAGCCTAATGTAAGATCTATTCCAGAAAATGATTCCTGTGCTCTTGAAAAGGATGTGTACTGTGTTGTTGTTGGATGGAAAGTTCTGTATATGTCCATTAAGTCCACTTGGCTCATAGTGTTGTTCAAATTCTCTATTTCCTTATTGATCTTTTGTCTGGTTCTTCTACCCATTATTAAAAGTAGGGTATTAATGTCTCCAGCTATTATTGTATTATTGTACTCTCTATTTTTCTCTACACATATTTTCAGGGCTTCATTGTTAGGTCTCTACTTATGAATTAAATGTAATCCATCAGATGGGCCTTTCCTGAAAAAACTCCTCACTCTCTGTCTCCCTGCTACTCAAGACATGGTAGGTGAGCAGTCCAGCAACATCGGCACCCCTGGGAAGCTGTTAGAAATGGTATCTCTCAGGGTGCCTGAGTGGCTCAGTTGGTTAAGCCTTTAACTCTTGATTTCAGTTCAGGTCATGATCTCAGGGTTGTGAGATCAAGCCCCATGTTGGGATCCACGCTGGGCGTGGAGCCTACTTGGGATTTTCTCACCCTCTCCCTCTGCTCCTCCCCTGCTCTCTCTCTCTCTCTCTTAAAAAAAAAAAAAAGAAGAAGAAGAAAAAGAAAGGAGGATCTCAGCCTTCACTCTAGAACTACTGAGTCAGACTCCCCACTTTAACAAGAATGCTAGATAATTCTTATGCACATTCAAAGTTGAGAAGTCTAGTAGTATTCTATCCCTTTACTGATTTTATTATTTTTAGTAGTACTTATGAGTTCCTTATATTTTATGTATTAATTGTAATTTTGTTTGTAGATTATCTTCCTCTCCAAGAGCTTAATGGGAACAGAGCTTTGTTATGTTCCCTACCATATCCCAATATGTAGGACAGTCTGGTCCATAGTAGAACTGAATAATAATTGAGTAACTGGAAGAAAGAACAAATGAATGAAAATGATCTTGATTAAAATCTTCAAGTGACTTTGGGTGTCAGGGTGGCTTCGTCAGTGAATCATCAGATTCTTGATTTTGGCTCAGGTTGTGATCTCAGGGTCATGATCTCAGGGTTGTGGGATGGAGCCTTGGGGCTAACTTTGCTTTGGACTCCATGCTGGGTGTGGAACTTGCTTAGAATTATTTCTCTCCCTCTCCCTCCCTCTCCCTCTGCTCCTCCCCCTGCTCATACACATTCTCTATCTCTCTCAAAACAAAAGAAAACAACAACAACAAAAAACTTCAAATGATCATATCTTTAAGATATAGATCTTAGGTCTTCTGCCACATTCTTCTTTCTCACACTGCTTTCCTTTTCCTTCCTCCACCCCTCCCCTACCCCACCCCCAAGCACACTGGGCCTTTTGGTTCCTTGAGTATAGCATGATCTTATCTCTCTCTGGTCCCTCTGCCTGGAGTGTTCACCTCTTTCCCTTTCACATAGCTTATTCTTATCCATCCTTAAACTTCAAGCATCTTTCTTGATCAGATCACACTAGATTATGCTATCTATGCATGTTTCCCTGAATTTCTTCAATACAGAATTTATCTCAATTGAATTATATTTTAAAGTCTTTCCAGCTTCAGAAGGCAAGTAGTATGTTTGTTAAAGTTGCTGGAATAATAATCTTTAATAGGTTAAGGACATATCTTTTTTAAAATGTATTTTTAAAATTGGAGTTATAAATGTTTTATATTAATCACATATTTTTTGTATTTATCGACTATGTTTTTACTTGATGTGATTTATAATATTTATAAATTGTTTTCTTTATCTTGAGCTATCCTGCCTTGAGTGTAAATTCTATTTGGATATGATGTATTATAATATTAAGTTACTTCTTAATTCTCTCCCTGAGTTCTTGATTTGATTTATGTTTCCTGTTGTGAATAGCAGCTCTAACTATAGCCACATATATTTGTAATTCTCTTCTTGTTTTTTGTATAAATATGTTCTTTCTTCCTAGATGTAGATGTTTATACATGTAACTATTCTTCCTTCAAATAGGTTCCAAAATAACAGTTGTATCTTTTTATCAGGGTTCACTGTTATTTAGATTAATAGATTGCTGAATTTCCATTTTCCATTATTGATAGGTACAGGTATTCATTGATTAAGTATACAAGATGGAATTCAAGAAAACTCAGTTTAAACCTCAGCTCCAACACTAATAAGCAGTGTGACCATGAGTGATTACTAAGCTGCTCTAAACCCCTGTTTTCTTATCTGTAAATAATACTTATGTTGTTATGTTGTTTTCTAAGAATTCCCTGAAATAATACTTGTTAAGTTGCTCAGCATTCTTGGCACAGAGCAAGCATCCAATGAATGGAGGTCTTGTTATTTAATGGTGTTCCTTAATTGGCAATATGTTATTTATAAGTTCTGAAACACTGCTGAAAGGCTCTCTCTACTAGCATTGCAAAGTCAAATGGTAGAATTCACACTTTCTTATTTCAGATAGACCAGGATGAGCCATGGTTGAGTCAGGTAAACTTTGCAAGTACCCAATTACTGTTTTTCTGTGTTCCTTACAAATTTAGAGCTCAAATATGAGTAAGTCTGAGCATGGTCCGTGATATGGAAATTTTTAAAAAAGTGATAAATATATGCTTTATAAAACCGTATCTACTTCTGTATTACTTAGGAGCATGAGAATGTCCTGGAGGTGGAGTATGGGGGAATTCTTATTTTATCTGGTGATTAGCTACTATCCCCCCCTCAACTCAAAAGGATAGTAATTATTATTTGATTAGAAATTTTCATGTTTTATTTTTCATTAAATGAGTTTGGAAAATAAAATGGCATAGTTGCATGTGCTTCATAAAAGTATAGTGTGTCCAAACTATTTGAAATAATTTTAAATAGTGCTTCTTAATGCATTTAGTGTGTATTATATAGTTCTGTAATGCTGCTTTTGTTCTTACTCCATTGTCTAATTGAATGAGTACAGATACTGGAGGGAACTCATGAATGAAAGGGATCAGAGGTACACATTTCTAGATTTTTTCTGATCAAGTGACCAAGTTATCTAATCATTCAGGAAGATATTTCAATATACCTTTATTTTTCTAAAAGTCTCTCTTCTCCAGTTTACCCCTTATGTTGGAGTGTTTGTGCTTTCTCTTTTGTTTGATAGTTTTCTTCTGGAAGTTTGAGCAACCTAGAGATAGGGAGCCAAGGCACATTAAAATGGTGCAACAACCACTGTGAGCTATAATATTGTACACTGGGAGTTGTAAGTTTTCTCTGGGAGAAGAAGGATTTCACTTTTGGGCTAATGAAATGTATCTGATAAAAATTGACAATAGAAATAATGTTTAAATACCCAGTGAATCAATCAGTGCCTGACTGCCACTGTTCTATGCAATTGTGGATAATAATTTATTCCCTGAGTAAGTATTTATTCCCTTGATAAATGGGAGCTTGACCCAACTATGTAGTAGGAAGTGCCATACCAGTGAGTAGGACCTGGAAATAATCTGCTGCTCCCTTATTAACACTTTGACATTCTGAAGGTTACTCCATTGTCAAAGATGAATCCACACAAAGTCTTGTTGAGCAGTGTATCTGAAAACCTACCTTAATCTCTGATTTTGATTTCCACTTGTTCTTGTGCTTCAGCCACAAGAACAATAACTCTGACTCAAGCTGTCTTAAATTTTAAAGATGTTTTTTATCTCACACATTATCAAATCCAGAGATAGAGTGGTTTTAAGAGTTATTGGATTTGGCAGGGTGGGGGGAGGGGGGTCGTGGAGGGTGGGGAAAAGAAATGAAACAAGATGGGATGGGAAGGAGACAAACCGTAAGAGACTCCTAAACTCACGAAACAAACTAAGGGTGGCTGGGAGGTGGGGGGTGGATAGGGTTATGGACATTGGGGAGGATATGTGCTATGGCAAATGCTGTGAAATGTGTAAGCCTGATGATTCACAGACATGTACCCTGGGTCAAAAATACATTATATGTTAATAAAAAATTTTAAAAAGAGAGTTATTGGATTTAATGACTGAGAAATATCAACAAGGATCCAAGTTCTTTTCATATCTCCATTCTGTTTGCCTTCTTGATTTCATCATTGGATCTAGAACAAGATTGTAATACTTTCAGATATCACATCCAGATATGCACATCTAGGAAAAGATGAGACAGTATCTCTTAATGATAATTTTTAACAAGGAAAAATGTTCCTAGAGTCTCCTTCAGCACTCTTTCCCTCATGCGCCTGTCCTATTAGTGAGAATTGGGTCATATACACATTTTAAAATCAAAAGCCCATGAGATGGGCATATTGCTTATTGGTTGTTATTCACCATGCTCCCTTGGACATGGTAAGTAGATATCTTATTATTTCTAATGAATGCCAGAATTTCTATGCTAATTAGTTTTTTTCTAAAGTTGGTAGATGCTCTTCTCCATGCTATGTCAGGAAAAATGTTTTAGCTCCCTGCCATCTAAAAGGGCTGCAAGGGTCTTTTAATGAAAATGAAGAAGAATGAGAAGAAGGGAGCACTGTCATAAGAGAGAAAATATTGAAACTATAAAGTAACTTATCATTGCTTTTTCAGAGTATTGTGTAAGGATTTAGGGCAATGAGGAGAATTTTGGCCAACTTCAGTTCTCATTTTGTTTGCTACTACTTTATGGTAAGATAAACAAAGGCATGTCTATCAGTGGATCAAGTTCCTTATTTGAAAATACCATTGGAGTAGGTTGTTATGATTTCATAAGCAGGCATTCATTATAGAATAATTTATTAAATAAAATGGCGATCCTATTAAAACATTTCTTTGGATAAATGATAATTCTATGTAATCATATCCAGCTCATATTCAAAATATATGTTTTACATCATTGAAAAACATTATGTTGATTCTAGAATACACTAGAGGCTTTCCATTTGTTTCATCTTAAGCACAGATAGGCTTCTTTAAACTTTGCATGTTTAATAATGCCTAGAAAGGTTTTCATGAAATCCTATCAAAATTACTCATTTTATATACTTAAAGTTTTTAGATGATTATCTAGAAGAATATGCATTTTTTTCTGCTTAAAGTGTGGCACCAACTTGCCTAATATGTTGGCTATATCACTGGGGAGTTTATGTTTATGTCATCATATGCATACTCTGTGAAGGAAGTTATGAAGAGAGTTGAAGAAGTGGGAAATGCTAAGATCAGGAGAAATTTTTGCTTTATGGAATCACAAAAGACCCCAAATAGCCAAAGCAATTCTGAAAAAGAAAAACAAAAGTGGAGGCATCACAATTCTAGATTACAAACTATATTACAAAGCTGTAGTTATCAAGACAGTATGCTACTGAAACAAAAACAGACACATAGATCAATGGAACAGAATGGAAAACCCAGGAATGAGCCCACAACTATATAGTCAACTAATCTTTGACAAAGCAGGAAAGAATATCCAATGGAAAAAAGACAGTCTTCAACAAATGGTGTTGGAAAAACTGGACAGTGACATGCAGAATGAAACTGGACCACTTTCTAACACCATACATAAAAGAGACTCAGATGGATGAAAGAAAGACCTTACTGTGAGATAGGAAGCCATCAAAATCCTAGAGGAGAACACAGTCAGAAACTTTTTTGACTTTGCCTGTAGCAACTTTTTACTAGACACATCACCAGATGAAAGGGAAACAAAAGCAAAAATGAACTATTGGGACTTTATCAAGATAAAAATCTTCTGCACAGCAAAGGAAAAAACCAACAAAACTAAAAAGCATCCTACAAAATGGGAGAAGATATTTGCAAACGACATATCTGATAAAGCATTGGTATCCAAAATCTACAAAGAACTTATAGAACTCAATACCTAAAAACCAAATAATCCAATTAAGAAATGGACAGAAAACATGAATACACATTTTTCCAAAAAAGACATCCAGATGGCTAACAGACACATGAAAAGATGCTCAATATCACTCATCAGAGAAATAAAAATCAAAACCAAGATGTTATACCACTTCACATCAATCAGAATAGCTAAAATTAACAATACAAAACAACACGTGTTGGAGAGGAGGCAGAGAAAGGGGAACACTCTTGTACTGTTGGTGGGAATGGAAACTAGTGCAGCCACTCTGGAGAATAGTACAAAGGTTCTTCAAAATGTTAAACATAGAACTACCTTACAATCCAGCAATTACACTATTAGGTATTTACGCAAAAGATAAAAAAATACAGATTCAAAGGGATATATGCACCCCAATGTTTATAGCAGCATTATCAACGTTAGCCAAACTATGGAGAGCCCAAATGTGCATTGAGAGAAAAATGGATAAAGAAGATCTGGTGTATATATGTACAAAGGAATTACTCAGCCATCAAAAAGAATGAAATCTTGCAATTTGCAATGACATGGAATGGGCTAGAGTGTATTATGCTACGTGAAATAAGTTAGTCAGAGAAAGACAAATACATATGATCCCACTGATATGTGAAATTTGAGAAAGAAAACAGATGAACATATTGGAAGGGAGAAAGAAAAAAAGGAGAGAGGGAAACAAGCTAGAAGAGACTCTTTATGATAGTTACAAACTAAAGATGATAGAGGGAGATTGGTGGGTGATGGGCTAGATGAGTAATGGGTATTAAGGAGGGCACTTGTTATGATGAGCACTGGGTATTGTATGTAAGTGATGAATCACTGAATTCTACTCCAGAAACCAATATTGCACTGAAAGTTAACTACTTAAAATTTTTAAAAAAGGTAAAAAATTAAAATATAAATAAATAAATAAACACATAAATAAATTTTTAAAAAGATCTTTAGAGATTGATATTAGCATGTGTATACATTGTATATGAGCAGCAGATGTGTGTCTCATGAAATTTTGGACTTTAAAGGAAAGTAGATGGAAATAGTATGCTAGGAAGAATATAATAATTTCTAAAGTAGCAGAAGAATTTTAAAGTGAACTTGCTTATAATTTTCTCCCATAACTTGCATATTAAACCAAGAGACTTGGCAGAGCCTAATTATCGAGAAAAGAACAAAAAGTGGAATGAGCAATTTAGAGTCTGGCAAAAACTAATTTTACATTTTGCAAAGGAAAATGAGCAGTTCACATATTGTTTGAAATGGTATAGAACTATTAAACTTCATAAAATTTAATAAGGTCTCAGAATATCAGCAGTATATAAAAATCAAATGTATTCTATGTATTAATAATAAAGATTTCAAACTTGAATTTTAAACCTTCCTTTTTATATGAATGAAAACAAGGAATACTCAATTATTAATTTAAAAAATATATGTAAAAGCCCTGTACATAGAAAATCACAGAACATTGCTGGGAAAATGTAAAGACTTAAATAAATGGAGAGATATACTATATTCATGGATTAGATGAATCAATATTTTCAAAATGTAATTCCCTCCAAATTGATCTAGAGATTAAATGCAGCCTTAACCAAAATCCCAGCAGACTTCTGTAGGAACTGACATACTGATTCTAAACTTTTAAAGAAATGCAAAATATTTCTAGAATAGCCAAAACAATTTTGAAAAAATAAAAAGAACTAAATTGTATATTTACGCTATCTAATTTTGAGATATGAAACTATAATCCTCTAATGTAGACTTGTGACCTTCAAATCACAGAACTTCAGTATCTATAAAATGTCTGTTCTACCTCAAATCAGGTAGAAGGAATCAAATAAAATAAACACTGAGGGCACTTAGAAAAAAGATTCAAGGCATTGTGTTATTAAGTCTGAACATACAGATCAATGAAACAGAATGTAGTGGCCAGAAACTGGCCATTGATTTTTGAAACACCCTGAAAGTAATTTAATGGAGAAAGTATAACCTTTTCAAAAGGGTATAGGAACAACTGAGTATTCACATTAAATAAGTAAGTAATTAAGTAAAACCAATAACCACATAAAACCATACTAAAAAATTAGCCTTACATGGAGCATGTACCTAAATTTTATCCTTAACAGAACACAGACCTAAACCAAAACTTCTTGAGAAGCATATAGAAGAAATTCTTTGTTAGAAGGAGACAGGACAGGATTTATTAAGCAGGATTAAAAAGCACAATTTAAATTTATAGAATGGATCCTAACTAAATTAAAATCTTGCTCTGCAAAAGATGCTGTTAAAAGAATGAAAGGATAGGCCACAGACTGGGAGAAAATATTTACAAATTGTATATCTGATGAAGGTCTCATATCCAGAATATATAAAGAACACTTAAGGGGCACCTGAATGGCTCAGTGGGGTAAGCCTCTGCCTTCAGCTCAGGTCATGATTTCAGGGTCCTGGGATGGAACTCCCTCACTCCTGCATGGGGCTTTCTGCTCAGCAGGGAGTCTGCTTCCCCCTTTCTCTCTCTGCCTGCCTCTCTGCCTACTTGTGATCTTCTCTCTCTATCAAATAAATAAATAAAATCTTTAAAAAAAGAACACTTAAAATTTAACAAAGAGAAAACAAACCCAACTTAAAAATGGCAAAAGATCTGAATAGACACTTCACCAAAAAAGTATACAGATAACAAATAAACATGTGAAAACAAGTTCAACACCGTGGAGTCATCGAGAAAATTCAGACTAAAACCACAATGAAATGTTTTGCTGAAATATCATACCCACAATAATAGAATAATGTAAAAAAAACTGATAATATTAAATGTGAATGTAAAATGGGACACTTGATTTGGGAAACAATTTGACTGTTTCTTATAAAGTTAGATGTATACTTAGCATATTACCCAGCAACTCCATTCCTAAGTATTTACTCAAAGAAAAAATATAGGTTCACAAAAATTATAGGTACACAAAAGACCCATGCACAAATATTCACAGTTTATTCACAGAGGTTAAAAAAAAAAAAGGAAAACAATCCAAATTTCCATCACCAAGTGAGTAAAAGAGAAAGAGGGCAATTCTCAGCAATAAAAAGTAATGGTACAGAAAACATTAGGCTGAGTGAAAGAAATCAGGATCAAATCATGCATAAAAACTCTAAAGGTTGAATTTAATCTATTGTGAGAGGATGTAGATTGGTGGTTGTCTAGGACAAAAAATGCAAAGGGGTTATAGGGCAAAAAAAATATCAAGAGATTCTACCTTCTCTGATATGATTTTGGTCTTACTAGACCAACATTATCCTTTATACTTTAGGATGAGAAGTCTTTTTCAAGAGGCTCCTCAGAATTTAATTAATCTGCTCAACAAGCTTTTTAGATATAGCCTAGATAAGTTTAAATTCCAGCAGTGAATGCATGATAAGTTCAAATTGGAATACCATTGACATGGTTTCATAACAGTGTTCTGCATAAGAGAGATATCCCAAGACACCTTGAACATTACTCTAAATGAGCACTGGGGTTGCAGGAAATCTACTACATAGTAGGGTGATGAACTCTAGGGACAAGACTGTGACAAAACAAGTATGTTCAAAAGAGGGCCTTAACACACAGAAGTGACTTACTCTTTTAAAGGTAGGAGAGACAGGGTGCCTCAGTGGCTCAGTTGGGTAAATGTCCGACTCTTGATTTCTGCTCGGGTCATGATCTCAGGGTCCAGAATCAGGTCCCACAAGGCTCCAGGCTTTGGGCTCCATGTATAGTCTGCTTGAGATTCTGCTTGAGTTTCTCCATCTCAGTGCCTGGGTGGCTGAGTCAGTTAAGCATCTGCTTCAGCTCAGGTCATGATCCCAGGGTCCTGGGATTGATCTCTGAGTCAGGCTCCCTGCTCAGTGTGAAGTCTGTTTCTCTCTCTGCCCCTCCCCCCTGCTCATGATCTCTCACTCTCTCTCAAATAAATACAATCTTAAAAAAAAAGATTCTCCGTGCTCAGTGGGGAGTAGCCCCTTCCCACCACTGCCCTCCCCCACAAGCAGGCATGCTCTCTCTCTCAAATAAACAACTAAATCTTTAAAAAAAATAAAGGAGGGAGAAAGGATTTTTATTGCAATAATCTTCACATCCTAATACTATAACTTCATATTAATAATCTAAAGTAAGTTTTTACTCCAAAAATTAAAGTTTGGGAAAATTTCAGGGTGTAAGTATAAAGCGACTTCTGTCTTAATTTTTATTGACCTATCATTGATATTAGTAAGTCCTATCATTATAGTAATAAATACTAAATGGATAAACCATCCAATAATTCTACTTAGAATAATCTGAATAAAATCTGCAATAAGACACTAAAAAAAAATGATTTCTAAATTAATCAAATCTGTGTTAGCAATATTAATGTCATAGGATTTTTGTACAAACAACTACCAAATAAAACTTTTTTCCTTTACTGGTGAAATGTGTTCTCTAAATCATTCCTTGAGTACCCAAAATTCAATGGAAAAATGCATATATCACCTGATCTTTCTTCTCGAAACCTCTTTATTGCCTAATTTTATCCTTATCATCAGTACTGTCATTAGTTTACCATTGTAAAATTTAAACTTAATTCTAAATCCTATTGTTTTAATTTCACATAACTTAACTTTCCCCTTTGTTTTCTTATCATCAGTAAAATATTCATTGTATATTCTTACCTTCACATAATTCTCAAAATTCTTCTTATCCAGTCATTTCTGTCTGAAGTTTGTTCTTAACTTTCTTTACAATTATTTGTATGCTCATTTTCTGGGCCTAATTATTTTTCTTTCTGAAATTCCACCAATGACAAATTGTTATCATTTAAATTAAATGCAATCTTCTGTCAGTAAATGTCAAGGACCTTCTGTACTCTCACACTTTACATCCTATTCCATATTGGCTTTAAAAATCCTACTTTATACACAACTCAGCATGAAGCTTCCTTTCAAGGAGAGTATTCAGGAGCTGTCTCCTCATCCATCTGGGTCGCCCCCTTCACAAAGTCATCCCTCATTAGGACTAATTCCTCATAATGTGGCCACAGTGAAATGATAGTGCTGACTTGATCTGTTCAGGCTTTCTTTGGCAACTCTGACAGAAATTGAAACTTTGAGCAGCATGGGGAAAGTAGAAGCAGCAATTTACAGTTCAATCTAAGGTTCAGTCAGTTGCTAAAAAAAAAATCCTTCATTAAGACTTGTTCAAATAAGACATGATTAAGACACATAAACTTTCAGTTTTGATGTTATTTTGTTGTTCGGTGTATATTTAGTTTTAAAGGCAATATTCTAATTAGTTAGGAGTGATTTTCTTTTTTCCGTTGGTCCTTTTTCTCCCTCTTTAGCCCTTTCTCATCTTTATTCAGCTGAAAACATGTACTCATACTACTTCTAGACATATTTCTGCTTCATCTCTTAAGGAGTGATAGGATTTTAAAAGGTATTTTTAAAAATACTTTCCTTTCTCATTCTGTCACAGATAAAATAGTGCCTTTAATGGACAAGACATTTGTGTTCCCCCCCAAATTCATAGGCTGCCCTAACCTCTACTGCAGCTATATTTGGAGATGGATCTTCTAAGAAAGTAATTAAGGTTAAATAATGTCATAAAGGTAGGACTCTGTGCTGATAGGATTACTGCTCTTATAACAGAAACCAGAGAGCTTTTTCTCTTTCTTTTCCCCAGAGGAGTGGAAAGGCCATGTGAGCACACAGCTAGAAGGTGGACAGGAAGTGAGGTCTCACCAGAACCCAACCATGATGGCTCTCTGATCTCAAATTTTCAGCCTTCAGAACTATGAGAAAATGAATTTCTGTTGCTTAAGACACCTAGTCTAGATTATTTTGTTAGGGCAGCACAAGCCAAGCTAAGATAGTGCCTAAGTTCCCTTAGGCTATTTTTAAAGATTGGTGTTTGGTTAGAACCCAGCATCCTTGAGCTTGTTCACTCATTCCACAGCCTGTCCTTATCATTTGGGGAAGTTTGCTTATTTGTTTGTTTTATTTGGTATAAATATATTTGACAACCAGGAAAACTAAGGATCTGATGTTTTGAAAGTCACAAAGTCTTTGACTACCTGAGCTTGACCACAAAGAGGAGCCATGCAGCCTTGTCCATGGCAGACCTAACCAGTCTCTAATAGTAAAGTATGCTGAGCAGTCCCAAGCGCATATAAGAGCCTTGACTTTACCACACAGGTGATAAGGCAAAGAAAGGAAGAATAAAGGAAAAGGATTATGTGCAGAGAGAGTATTTTTACCACCGTTTGGCAGGGGTCAAACTTTGATAATATCCTGCTGACTAGAGTTACACTCTGCCCCTGGCCGCTCAGTAACTTATTGAGATCCCTCCTGAAAAATCTCCCCTCAGACAGGCCTGGGCATTTATTAAGCTTTTTTCACAGGTACTCTACTGGTTCCCTAATGTTTTTTGGAAACTCTTAACAAACAGAGAATAAATTGACCAAGGTCTATGCATTCTTGCTTTTCTGAAAATTAACAATATGCTGCTTGGGACTGTATTTGATGTTTCCTGATAACAAAATTCACACTGTTTACATATAAGGAGTTCCCAGTAAGTTCCCAGTAAGTCATGTCATTGTGACAAAGTTTAGAGGTCTTTAATTCAGCACATGTGAACTTGCTGAGGATTTTTGGTAAAATACAGTAAAGTGCTGCTAACTTGTACACATATTAGGGTCTCAGTAAAACTTTAAAGTGATTAGAATACTTTTTCTCTGTCAGTTTTCTGTTTTTCTATTTGTAAGACTCTAAAACTTTTCATTTATCTCAACCAATTTTCTTTACTGTCCCCATGTATTTGAGCTTGGTTAGTGAATTTTTTCCTTTTATAAAATATTAGTGTCTACCTTCCTATATGTATAGCCTAGAAAAAGAAATTGTATAGATGATCACCTAAAAAAAAAAGCTTTAAAAACACATAAATATTTGGTGGAATTTTTTAAAAATTCATATATATCTTCTGAAAAGATATTAAACATTATTTACTTTGAAAGAAACTTAGAAATAAGTCAAACAGAGAGAGTCAATTATCATATGGTTTCACTTCCGTGTGGAGCATAAGGAAAAACGTGGAGGACACTGGGAGAAGGAAGGGAAGGGTGAATTAGGGGAAATTGGAGGAGGAGATGAAACATGAGATACTGTGGACTCTGAGAAATAAACTGAGGGTTTTGGAGGGGGGGGAGGGGGATGGGGTGTTGGGTGAGCCTGGTGGTGGGTATTAGGAGGGCACATATTGCATGGAGCACTGGGTGTGGTGCATGAACAATGAATCTAGAACACTGCAAAAGTAAAATAAAAAGAAGAATATCCAATGGAAAAAAAATAAAGAAACTTAGATTTGTATTTCCTCTTGTAATACAGAGAAATTCTAATTGGCAGCTTTTGTGGTTTAAGTTTCAAGAAATGATAAAAATTGCTTTATTATTCAAGATATTTTATTGTTTATTTGGGTATATACAAATAAACAGGACAATATTGTACGCTGACAATAAGGAATTTTAAGGGAATGAAAAACAAATACACTATAAAATTAAAGTATAAAAATTCTTGACTCTAGGAATATTCACAATAATTTATCAAGGTTTACTAGTATGTAGAATTGCAAGTAATGAAATGACTCAATTTTAGTGTTACCATCCCAGGTTTGTTATTCTTGCTGGTAAATAGCTAGGTAAAAATAAATTTTATCTAGGAATACAAAGAAAATTAGAATACATTTTGGTATAATTTTCCAGAGGGAAAAAAAGAGAGCAAGATAACAGTCTTAATTCAAATTTAAAGAAGGTTATAATTGATGTAATTTTCAGAGGTGATTCTAGCAAGCATCACTTCTGGCTGGAAATATAGAAAAGAACAAGGTAGAGAATATTAAAATGTTTAATTATAGTTCACTAGATTAAGGACTCATTTATTCAAAGAAAAGTGAGAACAATCATTTATGCTACATTTTCTTTTTCATCTTCCTAGGATGCAGATGAACTTAACCTTAGAACAATATTATCAGTGAAGCCAGGTCTGCAAATGCACTCTCTGCTTAACATGGTCACACAGAAATTAGAACTATTTTCATGTGTCATTTCTTTAGTAGATGAGATGGAAAATTAATTTAGAAACAAAATTACATAAAAAGTTGGATTCATCACTATTTTATTCTATAAGTTAATATTTAAAAATAATTTAATTCCTTCTGTGAATAAACATTTTTATCTGAATAGTATCAGAGATGTTATTAGAATACATTTCATCTATTTTTCTATTAAAATTTTTTGTCAGTCTGTAATTATGTAATCATACTAAATTTGTTAAATGTTTTCTGCCATTAGTTTAGTAAAGCAAAGAATAAAAAAATCTAAGTTTGGGCACCTGGGTGGCTCAGTTGGTTGGGCGACTGCCTTCGGCTCAGGTCATGATCCCGGAGTTCCGGGATCGAGTCCCATATCGGACTCCCGGCTCTGTGGGAAGTCTGCTTCTCCCTCTGACCTTCTCCCCTCTCATTCTCAGTCTCTCTCTCTCTAATAAATAGATAAAAAATCTTTAAAAAAAAAATCTAAGTTTATCTTTGCAATAGCCTTATGCAAGGTCCAAATGAATTTCCTCTTGTTGATAAAATTTTACAAGGAAAATTAGTTTAAAAGAAGACAGACTAACTGGCAAACATAGCATACAAGAACAAACATTCTTAATTGAACTTGTCACTTGAAACTGGTAGCCAAACAAATTCACTTATTCTGTGATGCATCATAACTTAGACAAGATCATACTGACAAAAGATATTTTCTGTAAGTAGAAGAGATCTGAAGACCCATAGTCTACAATGAGATGGATGAGATAAACACTAATTTGTTATGACACGAGATATCATTATTATATCAAAGTTGTTCTACAAAGGGTATATTGCTGTTTACATTAAGATTGCCTCTCATAATTTAGATGATGATAAATGTGTCAGTAATAACCAAGTGAAATTGAGGAGAAATTATCAGATATATATAGCTTGACTTGCAATATTTTAGACAAGTGGCATCCTATTGGCTATAACTCATCCAAAACAAATGGTAAAATGTCAAAGAACTAAATATCTATAAAATAGACCTCTTCCAAAATCTTCCTGACTTAAAATTAGTATTTGTCTATTTGATTTTTCTTTTGTTTTTATTAACCAAATTATATTCCCCTTTCAATAACAAACACTCACAATAAACATGCAGCATAGAAATCTAAGACAATCTCCTTTACTGTCATCTATTCCCCCATCCCTCCTCACATAATATATGCAACTCCAAGACCATGAGGGAAATGACCAAGGAGATACACTTGTCAAAAACTTCAAGTGCTCCTAAAAATTTAGGAAAGGAGTTTTTCATAAGCCGAAAAGTTCCAGAAATTCCTGTGCCTAATGATAGTGATCTGATCAAGTAAGCACTTAGGCTTGACTAAAAAATCCTTGATCCTGAGACAAATACCATACTGAGAAGTGAGTAGAAAGGATATGGCAAAACCTCAAAACCCCTATGTGAAGGTTGGGCTGGAAAGAAATCTGAGTCATGAGGCTGACATGAACCCTATCCTGGAATCCCTTTCCCACTGAGGCTTAGATAATACGACAGCAAGTTTCATTGGAGGACCTTGGATTTCTGCAGCAACCACAGTCACAGAAAATTTGGAACAATGGGACTTCTCCCTTGTTGCTAGGCAGACCTCCCCTTCAGCATCTGTGCAAAAAACAGAGAAGATAAAAACAGAGAACTCACTGGATCTATTGCAGTATTGTATTCCAAATTACACAAGAACCTCTATAAGAGGTAAATTTACATCAAACACCCATTCAGATTAACCTTAAAGAAAAAAGGTGTTAAAAGCAGAGAGAGGGACAGTGAAAGTAAACAATGAATATCTTTTATAGAAAAACATGAAGTTGAAGTAATCCCCCTCATTTAAATATTGGTAGTATTGTTCAGCAGTTAATAGTATAACTCCAAATAAAATATGTTCAAAATCTGGACCCTCCACTTACTAGTTGTATAATCATAGGGAACATATTTCATGTTTTTGCCTTTTTCCTTATGCATTAATTTCATCAGTTATTTCTTTATTTGTCAAGAAACAAAAGAAACTCTGAAAGCTCATATTGTCCTTCATCTGTGACCATACTATGCTAATACACATAAGGCTCACACATCCCTTGTTTTGTTCCATTTCCTACTTACCCCTACACACAAAACCATTACACTATGTACTATGAAATGTGTGTTCCATTAAAAGCAGCACTCCTATTTCCTCAACCTCTTCTCTGAAAGTGATCTTCATCATATTGCTCCAACAGAAGTCAGCATTTAAAATAGATGTAGATAAAAGATATAGGTGTTGTCACTATTTCTTTATGAAATATCTTGAAAAAGTTTTCTTTTAACTATGTCTAATTTCACTTATCTCATTTTCTCATGAACGTACTTTAGTCAGGTTTTCACCATGTGATTCCACTGAAACTGCTTTTGTCACAATCAGCAATAACTTAACATTACCAAATATGGTGTTTGCTTATCAGTCCATATTTTATTTGATCAATAAATAACATTTTAAACAATTTATCACTCTTTTCTTCTTGACATTTTTTTCAGTTACCTTTTAAGATACCAAAGTTTATTTCTTAACACTCATTTTTCCTTTCTTCATCTCCTCTCAAGGTTCTGCTCTTCTTCCGTAGACCTGTCTTCTCTATATACATGTACTATATTGAAAATTTCATCTGATACCATGATTTTAAATAGTCAAATTTCCAGACCAGATCTCACTCCTGAAATCCAAACCAATATGTATTATTTTTAATTTAATAGTACCCCTTTAATGGGCTGAGATACCTCAAAGTCAAAAGGATTAAATCCAAAACTCTCATCCTTCCCAATTCTTCTTATTTTACAACCTCCTTCAGCAGTTCATCATTCTAGTTCCTTAAGACAAAACAGATGTTGCCTTTATTGATTCTGTTTTTCCTCGCAACATGTATCTAACCCATCAACAAATGCTATTGATTCTACTATCAAAATATGTCCAAGGCTTACCACCTTTCACTACATCCAGTACTACCACTTTGGTCCAAGCCATCATCTTGATTATTTAATTAACTAAATAGTGTATTTCTTCAAGTGAGAAGCAAAGTAAGGTCAAATTAGCATCTATTTCAACACATTGGCCAATGACTACTTAAATATTTAAGTAGTATAATATATATATATATTATATATATGAGCACTATATATATATACTTCATATCATGCTACCCTTCTGTAAAACCCCTGTAATTGGTTTTCAGTTTCATTCAGTAAATGGCATTGTCCCAACAATCACCAAAATGTCCTCACATTCTTCTGGCTCTGATACCACCTGGATCTCATCTCTTTTTTTTTTTTTTTTAAGATTTTATTTATTTATTTGACAGAGAGAGAGATTACAAGTAGGCAGAGAGGCAGGCAGAGAGAGGGTGGAAGCAGGCTCCCTGCCAAGCAGAGAGCCCAATGTGGGGCTCGATCCCAGGACCCTGAGACCATGACCTGAGCTGAAGGCAGAGGCTTTAACCCACTGAGCCACCCAGGTGCCCCTGGACCTCATCTCTTATTGTTTATCTCTTACTACTTTTCTTAAATTAGTTAGTAGGAAATGAGAACTTACCCATTTTAATTTTATACAATCTCTACTGGAGGAAAGGGGATGGAAATTTGGCAGTGGATAACAAAGAAAGTTGAATGTGGTTATTCCATGACCAAGCAATTACTTGTAAATAACCTTCTGCTGAATGAGTACTATAGCTACCTGAGGAAATGTTAACCTGATTTCTAAAAGCTTCTGAGTAAACTATTTAGCCTCAATTATTCTACATTAAGCTCATAAATGTTCTTGGATAAGTCTGAGTGTGTCTGGGAGAGAGGCAGATGGCAAAATCGAATTATTGTCTAAGCGTTCTCCAAACTGTATGCTGATATACATGTTTTGCATTATATAAATTCAATTTGTACTGTATCTGTCTCAGTAAGTTGGCCTCTAGCATGTATTCAAATATCCTATGTATAGAGAATTCATCTAGCTTTATGTCTGAAAGGCCTGGCCTAAAAAAGTAGATACGGTTCTAAAAGTTCAAGTGTACCCTCATTTTCACAGCTGTTATTCCCTACACTGTATACTTACTGACTAGCTATAAAATCCTTGACACTTGCGAAGAGTTTATAGCTTTGAGAACAATGCTGACCTCTGTGCAGTTAATTTCAAATATGCTTTTCTTCTTCAGTGTCCTTATATAAGGAAACATATTTATACAGTTTCTGGGCCTAGATTTTCTTTTAGTCCTTTTCTACTATTTACATTTCTCACAATCATTTTCATCAAGAAAAAGGATTAATGCAAAAATACCAAAATCATTTTAGCCATTTTCCTTGGGGAGCAAACAGGAATAATGAACAAAAAAAGAGGATATTGTGGTGACTGTTTCAGATATATATGTTGAGATAGTCTAGGGTTATAGACAAATGATAAGAGAAAAAAAATCTATCAGGGATGTAGGAAATGATACTTTTAGTAACTCCTAAATGGGGTGGGGGAAACTGAAAATCAAAAAGGTCAAAGTTTTATAGTAGTTTTGTGTGGCTTACTGTATTATTTGCTAAATATTGTCTGTTAAATATAATATGTTTAAATTAATATATTAGTAGTACCACATTAATAATAAATTAAAACTATTTCATTCTTCATGGGAAGGAAACAGCTTGAGAAAGGATCTCAGGGCTCACACATGCTTTGCTCTCCAGTGCCCACTACGGATCTAGTCAAGGAATATAGTGGGAAGCACAGTTTCCCCAAAAGAAAAAACCAAAGCCACAGAGAGAAATGGGCTGGGGAATTACTCCCAAGGAGCAGAAGAAGCACTACACAGACTAAATATTGGAGACACATTTCTCTCTTGACTCCAGCATTCGAGTGAGTGAAGGCCAAATAAGTTAGTCCTTTATATAATAAAGAGCTAAGAGCTGTTTGATTTACACAAGAGTCTCCATTTGATGTAGCATTCAATGCATGTTTTGTTAAGCCAGACTGTTTAGTGAGAGAGGTGCAGGACTTCATTCTTGCCATTATTAAAACTGTTTCAGTTGGGAACTCATCAGTTCAACATTAAGGGGAAATTTTGCTCAAAGACCCAACTGCAGAAAAATGGGAAGTAGTGCATTATAATTGAGGGCAATTTTCAAATGTATAAATAACAATGTTTAAAATTATCCAGTCTTTTAAAAAATGATTGCAAAAAGCCAGATTTTCATGTACCCCAATAGCAACTTTCTGAATTAACCAAGAAACATGGTTTACCATGTTTGACTATTTGCTAGTTTACCCTGCATAGATCTAAATAATGGAGAAAATATTTTCTGACCTTCAAGGAAAAATGAATAACAATGAAGATAATTTTAATAGTGTGGCTAGGGCTGACTTCTTTTAAATACACAAGATTGACAAGGATTTAAGAAAGTTGTAATAATGATGATGTTTTTTGTATGAGTGAAGTTTGGGCACCTAAATTGTGGTATAAAAGAGGTGATAATATAGATAACGAGATTCCAGTTAAGATCCCAAACCTCAGAATTACGTATGGGATAAATCATCATAGAAATGATAATTCAAGCTATGGTAATAAATAATACCTCCCAGGAACATTGTTAAACATAAGAATCAGAAACATCCTCAGTTGAGTGATAGATTGATATAAGAGAAACCTGCAAAATAGTTTGAGAAGGGAAGTCAGAATATGCTGTCATAGAAACCGAGGAAACAGAATTTAAAGAAAGAGGAAAAATTAGCAATCGGAAATACATACATAGTTAAAGGAAGATGAAACTAAGAGCAATCCCTTCTCCATATCTTTTACCTCTATAATGTACAGAGGAGGGGGAAAAGTATAGGTGAGGTATTTGGGAAGAACAAAGGAATATGTTTGGGGAGAGTTTGTCTCATTTGGTACAGGCATTTTGGAAGATGAAACAAAGACATGAAAAAGAAATAAGAGAAGGATTTCCTGGAAGCCTGGGGGACTCATCTTAGTATAAAAAGCATGAATCTTAGGGGTGCCTGGGTGGCTCAGTGGGTTAAAGCCTCTGCCTTCGGCTCAGGTCATGATCTCAGGGTCCTGGGATCAAGCCCCGCATCGGGCTCCCTGCTTGGCGGGGAGCCTGCTTCCCCCTCTCTATTTGCCTGCCTCACTGCCTACTTGTGATCTCTCTCTCTTTCTCTCTCTGTCAAATAAATAAATAAATAAAATCTAAGGAAAAAAAAGAACACAAAGAATAGGTTAACAGCAGAGTACACATGAAGAGAAAACTTGTGAATTGGAAAATAACTCTGAAGACATTACTGTTAAACCGGTTTACAGAGATAATGAGATAGACACTTTAAAGGACAGATTAACAGATGTGGAAGGCAAAATGATAAGATGTGATCTATAGCTTCCGAAAATATTAAAAAAAAAAAACAATGATGGAGGACTCACACAACCTAGTTCTAAAACTTATAATAAAGTAATAGTAATCAATAGTGTGATATTGATAAAGAGATAGATAATAGATTAATAGAAAAGAATAAAAATCAGAAGTAAAGTAACACATGTATGGATTTTTCACTTTCCAAGAAGTGTAACTGTTACTCAATGAAGAAAAAATAGTCTGTGCAACAACTGGAACTGGATCAATGAGGTATCCATATGCAAAAAAAGTCATACCTCACAATACACAAAAATTAATTCAAAATGGATCATAGAGTCAAACTTAAATCCTACAACTATAAAACTTCTACAGAATATGTAGAATAAAATCTTTGTCACCTTAGGTTGGTAAAGATTAGTTAGATACAACAGCAAATACAATCTGTGAAGGAAAAAATAATAAATAATACTTCATCAAAAATTAAGAATTTTTGTACTTCAAGAGTGACTTAACAGATTGCAACAATACACAGACTGAGAAGTATTTGCAAACTCCATATCTGATGAAATACTTGTATATAGAATAATATAAAGAACTTTCAGAAAAAAATAAAAAAAACTTTCCAAACTCAAAGAAAACATACAACCTAAAGAAACAGCAAAAAAATTGAAAAGACATTCCAACAAATGAAATATATAGATTACAAATAAGTACATGGAAAGGTACAAATTGATACTACAATAAGAAACCACTTCACCCCGGTCAGAATGATAAAAAAAAAAGGCAAGCTGAACCATTTTACAAAACATTTTGGCCTTTTCTTTAAAAGTCAATTGTATACCTACCACATGATGCAGAAATACAGCTTGTGGGTATTTACTCAAGTAAAAAGAAAATATATGTTTATACAAACCCTAATGTGAATGTTTATAGCAGTTTTTTCATAACTGCGCCAAACTGAAAAGTATCTAAATGTCTTTCAACTGGTGAATGATAAACATACTGTGATATATTTACATAATAGAATATTATTCAATAATAAAAAAAAAGATACAATTATTGGTTCAGGACAACACGGATGATTTTCCAATGCATTATGCTAAGTTAAGGAAGCCAGACTCAAAAGACTACATAAGATAAGATTAGATTTATATGACATTCTTTAAAGGCAAAATGAAAGGGAAAGAAAACATGTCAGTAGTTGTCAGAGGTGGAAGGTTTGGGAGAGTTTAAACTACACGCAAGAATAGAATACAAATTTTGGAGTAATAATGGATACTCTAAGTTGATTGTTACACAACTGTGCCTTTGTTAAACTCACAAACTGTTCACTGAACGGGATGAATTTCACTGTAATTAAATTATATATGAATAAAACAAATGAAAAAAAGTCTGATAATGTCTATAATATTTGGGTTTAAATATATGATAGTGTCATTCAACCATTTTGACCTACAAAAATGGTAATTTTACATAGTTAAACTTAAAACACTTCAAAACTTTTGATGCATCTAGGTCATGATTTGAGGAAAATGCATAGCTCTTACTGCTTATTTTAGATAAAAGAAAGACTAAAACTTAAATAATTCAGCCCCTACTTAATAAATTATGATAAGATATGAATAAATCAATAAGTACCATGACAGATAAATTTGACATCTTAAAATAACTAGTCAACTAAAGACACCTTTAAAAGGTGAAGAAAATTGCCCATATTTTGGAGAAAATATGCACATCACATAAAGTTTAGAATATGTTATTTTCCCAAATATATAAACAAGTTCTACCAATCATAAGAAAAATTGCAAAAATGTAGTGGAAAGTTGTGAACTGAAAATTCATCAAGGTGGAAATATGAATGGGCAATAGCCCATGAAATGACACTTTTCCTGGTATGAAATCAACAAATGCAAATTAGAACTACAGGAAATTTCCTTCTGGATATGACAGAATTTCATGTAGAAGATTAATACTTCTGTCACAAACATAAAAATGGATTTTGAAGAATCTCTTTGAAGTTACATTAAGATCTGCAGTCAGGGCTTGAGAAGCAAAGATCCTTAAGAGAAATGGCTCATTTTGTATGTGTGTTAGTTAAGCATGACATACTGGTATTGCCTTTGCCCTTGGATCATTGGATAATTTTTAATGGAAGCTGAGCATCAAGCCAGGAGGACAATCAGAAGGCAGTGCATAAGAAGCGGGGAAGCCACCAGTATTGGCTTCCCTGGAACCACCAGAGTATTGACAACCTAATAGAGATAAAACACAAATATTGTAGTTTGACTCCACGAAAGCAGTCAAGACTTGTAGGAAAGGGAAAATTCCAGAGAGAAAGGAAGTGTAGAGACATCAATGTGATTAATGTTATAATCTATTTCTCCTTTAGGCATTTGCCCAACTTTACGCTACTATACATGGCAACCTAAGAAATCAGCAGAAAACAGCTGGAAGGCTGAGATAACTTTGTGTACTATTACAGTGCACAGCTGAATGAAAATAAGGAACTACCCTGCAAAAAGAGTCCTGGTGAAAACCCTAGACTCTCCAGTTGGGACACCTGGAGAGCCATATAGCTTAGAATTGGTGTAAACCAGTAACGGAAATAATCACTGAATAGACGGTAAAAGATGAGTTTGGGTTTAGCAGACAACAGCAAACTAATACAGGATAAAGCAAAGAGACACATAAAACACCTAAAAATGTCTAAAGCCTATGTACTTAAGCTCTAGAAGAAGATAAAAACAGAAGCAATATTTGAAGAGGTGGTGATTAAGAATTCGTCAAAACTGATGAGAGACAACAATCCACAGATACGAAAATAAAACTATGAACTCTAGTAAAATAAATGTAAAGAAATCCCAACCAGGCACATTTCATAGAAAACTTCTAAAAACAACAGACAAAGGGAAAATACAAAGATTGACCAGAGAGCAACAGTAGGATACCTGGTTTCCCAACAAAAACAAAATTTAAAAGCAGACAATAATTGCTTTTATAGAAGATAATATAGATAATAAAGAATATAATAAGACAAAGTACTAAATAAAAAGAACTGCCACTGTAGAATTGCAAACCAAATGATAATGTCCTTCAAAAGTTAAGATGAAATGGAGATAATTTCAAACAAATAAAATTTGAAAGATTTCATTGCTAGCATGCTAACATTAGAACAAATAACAAAGAAAGGTATTTGGTTTGGTTTGGTTTAGTTTGATTTTCCTCAGAGGGAAGGACGTTTATTCTAAGAAGAAATACAAAAGTAAATGAAGGAGCACCTGGGTGGCTCCACTGGTTTTGAGTCCAACTCTTGATTTCGACTCTGGTCATGATCTCAGACTTCTAGAGCAAGCCCTCGTGTTGGGCTCCTCACTCTGGAGAGACTGCTGAAGAGTCTCTTCCTCTGCCCTCTTCCCTGAAATGAATAAATAAATCTTCAAAAAAAAGTAAATGAAATAACAAATAGCTGAAGAGGAATGGAACTATTAATTGTGTGGCTATGTCTTGACAACTGTATAAAATAAATCAAAATAAATAACAAATAGTGTTGTACACATGTATATATGAACAATGCATTTTAAACAATAATATCACAAAAAGCAGATGGGTATAAAAGGCACAGAATTTCTGTGTTCCTAACACTGTTTCTACTTACATTAAGGTTGTATAAAGTAAACTCAAGGGAACAGTTAGAAGAAGGATAAAAGAATGATTTCTTAATGAGCTTTTTGCAGAAAAATTCTAAAAATATTTGAATACTGCAGATGAGGAGGAAAAATGGCATAAAATGGGGACAAAGGAAAAAACTGTTCAATGATAGACATAAATCTAGTATATTGAAATTACTTATCATCTTATGAAATCTAACTCTGAAATATAGTGACACTTGAAAAAAAACACAATAATGACATGGATGTCATAATTATCATATTCACAAACTTTTCTTGCCATGAAAGTCTTAAAAACCGTTAATATAATATGAATTATATTCATTTTGGAATTCTGTAAGGTATTAAACTAACAGCTCTCGTTATAGTATAATTGGGGAAGTAGGGCTGTTGTTGGAAAAAGAAGCTTATTTGAAGGAACTGGACTTTGAAGTTCAATAGCCCCAAAAAGCATTAATATATTACAAAACAAGGCATGTTAGAAAATGAGTTTTGTGTGGAACTTTAGGATTAGCAATCCACTTCCCTCACTGGAGACCAAGAAAGTCAAATAAAGTATCCAAGATCACAATGCTAAATAATGAAACACAACTTTTAAAAACTGGTGTTCTTAAGATATACTTTCAGTCTTGTCATGCCTGGGTGCCTCAGTTGAGTGTCCAATTCTTGATTTCTCAGGTGATGATCTCAAGGTCCTGAGATAGAGGCCTGTGTGGAGCTCTGCACTGGACTCTATGCTTGGTGCAGAGTCTGCTTGAGATTTTCCCTCAACCTCTCCCCCTGTTCACACTCTCATGCTCTCTCCCTCTCTGTCTCTCAAAATAAATAAGTAAATCCTTTAAAAATATATTTTATTTTCAGTCCTAGGAAATAATTTGTTATATAACAACATATTAAGAATATGTCCATTAATATTTAATAGAATACTAATTACCAGTAAAATTATGAGACTAGATTCAATTGCTATTTGAATGAGGTCATCTGGAACTTTTCTTGCATATAAGAGTATACTTCCAAAGAATACATATAGTTCTGAAATATTTTTACAATAATCTACGGAAAGTAATAGATAGTACAAAAAAATACCCAAAAAAGTATTACTAAAAAAGGCTTCCAGTGAAAATTCTTACCTATATAATATATATGACACATTGTGCCACTTTCTGTTCTAGTCTAGTGTACTATTTCATTTGCATAAACATGCTTATCATGCCTCACTAAATTTGTTTAAGGATGCACTGAATGGTTTGAGACCTGCATTTGAGAAACAATGCTTTAGATACAATCATTTCTCAAATTGTTTCATAGACTCAAATGGTTTACAGTGTCTTTTTCAGTTTTGTTCTTTAGGCTTAATGCCCGCAACCTGCCTGCATCCCTCTCTTCTTTGTCTCTCTCTCTCTCTCTCTCTGTTATAGTTTTGTTAATTTTAGGTTTGTTTGTTAATTCTAGGTTTGTTAATTTGTTAATTCTAACTAACAGATTTGTTAATTCTAACTAGTAGAAGGACCTAACGTTCTGAGAATCTAGATCACCAGAAATTTCAGTAATCTTGGCCATTGGGTTATCACAGGGCTTGTGGTCAAATATGATTATCTGTAAATCTGATGACTTCTTGTTGAGAAATGCTTGTAGAGAAGAATTTTTGGCAATCTTTCTCTTTGTAAAATAAAGTTCATTAATCAATGCTTAATTTTATATGTAAATTCCGCTAACAGCAGGAAGAAGGGCCTTTATTAAACTGTAAGGAATTAATAAAGGTCTATTTGTAAAGTATTTCCACAATGTTACTTGGGTAAATTCTGCATATTATGAATGAAAGAACAAAAATCTTGATCTAATTGTGATTGATCTTTATAGTGGCAACAAAAATCCTGAGACAAGTGTCAAAAAGATAATTTTGAGTAACTATAAGATTGTTGCACAAAATGATATTTCTGTCATTCATATATCTTACCTCCTTAGTTTTACATTTCAGGTTATCGATGTATTTGTAAATTAAATATATACGTAACTTGTTTAATGAAATGTAAAGTGATCAATCTGCTAAAATAATAAAATTAACTTAATTTTTATCAGCTTTATCATGTTGTTAAAGCTATCCAATATGACACAGAAATCTACTGTTAAGCAAGATGAAAATGCAGGAAATCACTTGTTATTAATTAAATATTGAACTAAAATGTTGAGTTCAAAATTAGAATCAATTAAAATAGGTTCTTGCAGAATTTTTCAGAAGAAAGTTTTTAAAATCATAAAAGATTGTTTAGGCTATAGACTAAAAAATAAACATTTTTTAACCTAGTATCATATTGGTTAGAAAAACAGTTCTTTTAGAGGTAATTGTCCACACCAGACTTTACGCAGTTGTTGGGAAATTCAGAGGGCTTACCATTTAATTTCCAGAGCAAACTTCATGCTGTGATTTCTGTGTTTAACGTGGTTGAAATTTGAAAAAAACAGACTTAGCCTTTAAGGAAATCTAACCCTGGTTCTTTAAGTTTCCAGAAATGAGTGTAATGATTTTGAGAGAAGAAAGGCGATAAAATTCTTTTCCTAGCTGAATGCTAAATCATCATCTGGATATTCATAATTCTGGAGGGTAAGCCACTTAAAACAATGGCCTATGAATAAGAGATATCTGCAACAGATTGGGTATTTTCAACTTTTCTAACAGAAATCCTAACACTCAATGGCTTTATCAGTTTTTTGAATCAAATAAAAACTATTTTAATTAGTCTAAATTTCACTCTGACAGTTTCTAAAGCATATTCAGAAATTTACATGAAAATTATTTCAATGGCCACTGGGCTTAAATTTCTTTTATTTTAAAATATTTATTTTCTTATTTAAATTAAATTATTTATTTTGATTTATTTTATGTTTGAATTGACATTCAAATATGTTAATTTCTTAAGTTTTTATTTAAATTCCACTGTAGTTAACATACAGTCTAATATTGGTTTCAGGTATGCAATATAGTGATTCAACACTTCAATACATCACCTGGTGCCCATCACTTATTTCACCTGCCCCTTCCAACGTCTCCTCTGATAACCACCAGTTGGTTCTCTGTAGTTAGGAGTCTGTTTCTTGGTTTGCCCTTCTCTTTCTTTTCTTTTTCCTTTGCTTGTTTTGTTTCTTAAATTCCACATATGAGTGAAATCATATGATACTTGGCTTACTCTGACTTATTTCACTTAACATAATACTCTGGCTCCATCTATGTTGTTGCAAATGGCAAGATTTCATTCTTTTTATGGCTGAATAATATTCCTCTGTGTGTGTGTGTGTGTGTGTGTGTGTGTGTGTGTGTACACATATCATCTTTTCTTTATCCATTCATTAATCCATGGACACTTGGGCTGCTTCCATATCTTGGCTATTGTAAATAATGCTGCTATAAACACAGAGGTTCATGTATCCCTTTGATTTAGCTTATGATTTTAGTTTTTTGTATTTGTTCAGTAAACACCCAGTAGTGTGATTACTGGATCATATGGTAGTTCTTTTTTTAACTTTTTGGGAAGTCTCCATACTATTTTCCAGAGTGACTTCACCAGTTTGCATCCCCACCAACAGTGCAAGAAGGTTCCCCTTTCTCCACATCCTTGCCAATACCTGTTATTTCTTATGTTGTTGATTTTAGCCATTCTGACAGGTGTGAGGTGATATATCATTGTAGTTTTGAGCATCTTTTCATGTGCCTGTTAGCCATCTGTACATCTTCTTTGGAAAAATTTCTATTCATGTCTTCTGCCCATTATTTAGTTAGATTGTTTTTGGGTATTGAGTTGTATAACTTCTCTACATATTTTGGATAATAATAACCCTTTATTAGATATGCCATTTCAAATATATTCTCCCATTCTATAGGTTGCATTTTAGTTGTTTTTTTACTTTACTGTACAGAAGCTTTTCATTTTGATAAAGTCCTAATAATTTATTTTTGCTTTTTTCCCCCTTGCCTCAGGAGACATATCTAGTAAAAAGTTGCCACAGCCTATGCCAAAGAAGTTACTGCTTGTATTTTCCTCTATGATTTTAATGGTTTCCTACTTAGGTCTTTAATCTATTTTGAGTTTGTTTTTGTGTATGATGTAAGAAAGTGGTCTAGTTTTATTCTTTTTCATGTTGTTGTACAGGTTTCCCATTAAAATCATTTTTTAAATAAATTTAAAAAAAGACTTACTATCTTTTCTTTTTACCTTATTCCAAAAAAATAGAAAAGGAAGAAAAACTTCCAAATTCATTCGTTAAGGCCGCATTACCCTGATACCAGAACCAGATAAAGACTCCACTAAAAAAAGAGAACTACAAGCCAATATCCCTCATGAACATAGATGCAAAAATTCTCAATAAAACACTAGCAAACTGAATCCAACAATACATTAAAATAATTGTGAGATCCTGGAAGTAATCAATCTCTGGACCAATTGTTTTCAAGGGATAATTTCTTTAGGTACTATCTTTCTAATTAGAGATCAGAGAAGAGATCTTACATTTGTGTGTTTTAGTGATATTTAGCATAAGCCACATATATCTTCTGAACGTTCAATAAATATTTAACTGAGTATAACTTGATTTATTGTTACTAAAAGTACTATTACTGAATGTTTATATGTGGTTCAAAATTCTGTCCTCATATTTATATTAAAAAGAGTTACTTCATTTATAAGTACTTGATCACTGTTCTAGTTATTTACTTAGGATAGGTTTTTAAAAGGATAATTGAAATACATGAATTATTTAAAATTCTTGACATGTAGTATCAAGTTGTTTTCTACAAACTTGCTTTATTTTGTAAGTAGATACTCTACCCTAAGTAACTTACATGAACTGCAATATCAAAAAACTATTTTGAAGAAATAATGTTCATAAATGTCTCAATTTATTAAGAAACACAAAACTACAGATTAAAGAATATAACTGAACCTCAAACAAAATAGACTCAAGGAAATCCATGCCTAAACACATCATAATCAAACTCATGAGAGATTTCCAAGATGAAATTTTGAAAGCAGCCCAAGAAAAATAAGGGTACAATGATTTGAATGACAATAGATTTATCATCAGAAATTGTGGAAGATAGAACTAAGTGGCACAAAATTTTTAAGTGTTTAAAGACATAAACTAACAGTATAGAAATAAAAACACATGTCAGAATGAGAAAACGAAACAAAACAACCATAATTGTCTACTAGAATTTCACACTGACAATATTAATATAGCTTATAAGAAACTTCTCAAATGACTAATCTAAGTTTTTCTCTGACCATAAAAGTGAGCTTTTCACTCACCATAGCACATACCCTCCCCAATGTCCATACCTAGCCACCCTATCTCTCCTAACCCTC